>VZTU01017083.1:0-70210 GCA_013400835.1 Zapornia atra | reverse complement strand
AAAAATCAGAGGAAAAATATTTTAGAAATATTTTAGTGAAATATTTTAGAGAAATATTTTAGTATTTTAGTGACTTCTGCTATCTTCGTGTTTCTCTTTTAAGGAAAGTTCTAGTATTAAAGGAGTAATCATTCTGCTTCTAGGAAAAAATATTTCACCAACGGTACTTGAAATGGGACATTGATATGAAAATAAGGTTAGCTGGGGAGAAAAATAAAGTTTGGCTGACAGGCACAAATACAGAAAACAAACACTCATGAATAAAATAACTTTTATTGTACTGGAAGAAAAAAACCTGCCAACTCATGAGATCTCTTTCTTTCTAAGAGATGAATACCCCCCTGTGAAACATTGCGATTAACTAAATCTTGAAAATCCAGAGTTCTGTTTGAATAAAAGAAATAAATAGCAAGTGAAAAAGTATATGAAAGTTGATCTCAAGTTGATTCAGCAATTATTCTGAATAGGAATCTCGATCTTACTAAAAAAGCATCCCTAAGTCTGGATAGGTGAGCTTTGAAGCAAGTTTTATGATTTGAATACCAAACCCTGTAGGAAAAAAAAAATTATCAAGGGCTGTTTTGGGTTGTGTGATAAAATGTTTGGTATTTCTAGCTCTGCATAAAGGTGGCATTTGGAAATTAAACCAATTACAGGTAAGCGTTAAATTAAACACGTAGTCCTTAAACAAATAGCTTTCAATTTATTGAAGAACAAAATAAATTCCACATGTGCAATTAAATTAGTGGCTGCCCTAATTAAAACTCACTTCTATTATCACCTTTATTGACATGAAAATAATGCACATTTTAGTTTAATAATATGTGTTTATGTGAAGGTTAATGTTTTTTCAACAAGCTGGATAGAGGTTTTCTGGAAATAGAAAATACACTAAAGAATTCTCCTTTTTTTCCTCTGTAGAAATTTTAATTTCTACTTCCAGAAGATATTAAGATATGTAGCCAAAAGATTGCTGCAGGCACATTGCCAAAATTGATTCTCCTAAAACAGCAGGAAGGGAACATTATGACAGGTAAAAATAGTAATTTTAAAAAAAAAATTTACTTTTCTAAAATGTACTAAAAAAGGTTTTGGAACAGTTCAAAGCCAGTGATAGATTCTGTATGAGGGACATAGGTTTGTGAGCAAAGGTACCTCTTTCTTGTGCCTTCCAACTTCTCTATATGCACAAAAAGAACTTAAATCTGCTTCTCGCTGTTGTCATCTGTCATTTTAATAAAACTCTCAGGCCTTGTCTATATAAAGAAATAGCAATATATCAAATATGACATGAACCATATCAATTCTGCTACCATGGTAGAAACTTCTGACTCAAAGCAGAGCAGCCTGCTAACATGCTACACACAGAGAGAAGAATTTTTGATACAATCAGATCCCAAAATATTTTTTATAAAACCCAGAACAAAACAACACATCCTTATAGTGGGTTTTAATGTTGCTTTTCAAATCAAGATGAACTATTATTTGACTAATATGCACGAATCATTACTGATCCAACTATTTACAATTATAAATACCTATGCATTTTATCAAGATCTTTAAAAATCTACCTTCTTGCATAGTCTCTCACAATAAGATATATACCAAATGCAACATAAAAAGTGCTTGGATTCACACCTCATTTTCTGTCTGCAATTCTAACAGAGAAATAAATTATGAAGAAATACTACAAAGAAACTTGATGTCCATTCCTGGAATTGTATCCTTGAATATGACCCTCTCTATGAACATTTTCATAAACACTTTGTACACAAAAAGTGTTGTATAAACTACAGGATTTATTATACTCCTAAGAAGTCACTGTTCATCTCCATTTAACTACTAGATGTTAGAAAAAACACCATAAGGTCCACAGTTTTCTAAAGTAAGTATCAAGGTGTTAACAAACCCCCCACCATTCATAAATGAATCAAAAAAATGTTTGGCTGAATACAAGAGAAAGCTTTTAGAACACACAAACAACAACCAAAAAAAACCAACACTACAAGAATCAAAAATCTTGTTCTTAGTTATAAAACTTTTAAAATAGCATGCAGCTCCATTTGTTAAATCTGAGATCTAATAACATAACTTGAAGAAGAAAAAACCCACAAAATGTAAGCAGTAAGTACAAATAACCTTATATCACATGTGATCTGCAGTGACTCTTCAAAGTCTATATTTGGTGCCTTAGAATGACTGTGGCACCTGTCTTGATCTGATAGTTGTGAAGCAACAGGTGGCACTTGTCTAATTCTCCAACACATCATGTATTCCAACTGAATGGTAACTCTGACCCTTACCATTGTCTTTCCTGTATATTAATCTACTGACATGTAACAGTAAAACTCTTATTTAACCTAAGCAAGCTTCCTTTTAGTTCACAAAGAACATTATACAACCACTCTAGCCAAGACAAAGCTAATTTTTACCATGCTTCCACCTTTGAATTTTAGCTTTTACACTAACAGAACTGCACAGGCATAAAAGAGGAATTAGCTTTGTTTTTGAGGACTGGCACAGGCCTGTTGTGATTATACAAACTATGGTGAAATGACTCTCAGACCATTCTAAGTGATTGGCAGGGTTCAGTCAATCTTTATTGCTTTGAAAGGGCAATTCAGTTCAGCACACAGTTCAGCTAAAGTTGGTTTTACTGTATATGATGTCAGAACATATATTTAGAAAGTTTCTTTATGACTTAATGTGATGGCATCTACCCCCAACAAGATGGCCTATGCTAGCTGCATAAAAATAAAAATAATAATTTAAAAATCAGAGACAAGGGCATCACATTAGGGAAAAAAAATGGTGATAAATTAATCATAGATGCCTCAGAGATTTAGTTAGAAGTAGTTCAGCTTCTTATTTAAGCTTTATTTAACCTAGTCAAAGCCCCCGAACACACTAAGAAACGTAAAACACATCTTTCTTGAAATCTTTCCTCTGAAGTATTTAGAGATAAAATGAAAAAGCTATTGAATTCTACTACCCTTAGAAAGAAACAATATATAAGAAACATATGAAAGTCATATGTAGAAGCAAAACGCATCTATAAGATGCATTTAGACATTATGGTGTTAGTTCCACCATAACAGCAAAGAAGGAATTACTGATGTAAACATAGTAGCTCTACACCTTATCAATATAGCTGATATAACCTTCTCAATCCACCTATCATTTCTGAGAAAGTTTTATTGCTTTGATTCCTACTGAAACAAGCTCATGCCATGACACATATTTATCCCTGTCTTTATAGAAGTGCTTTTGCAGGGTCCTCCAGAATTATCCTGTTCTTGCAGCGAAACTGAAGACAGTGGCTAACTGTACATGTCCACTGCAAAGGTTTAAATTCCCTAGACTTCATAAGACTTTAATCTAGCAATATTTCAAAAATAACCTTTTTCTGCTGGTAACAAAGTTTATGATGTCTTCTATCACCAGTTTACTGATAGCATTACCCATGATGTTACTTTCTCAGTGAGATGGAATCTAGCCGAGAAATTAAAAAACTTTATTTACACACCCAATTAAAAGACCCATTCTTAGCCATGGACATTTATTTTCTTTTTACCTGTCACTGAGCGAATTTTGGAAATGCTCCTGTGAACAAAATGGTGGCAGGCTTTCATTTAAAGTTTATTGATATGTGAAAGCTTGTATAAACTTGTACCTTACAGAGGTGTGAAAAGTCTTTAACTGATGTAATGGCTATAGCTTGACATTTCTTTCAGATTTTTGCTTGTAAAAGAAGCAGTGCTGACTAAAGAAATGTTCTGAACAGATGTTTGTAACTCAAGTGACATTGGTATTACTACAGTTTAAAATACAGTACGTCTTTGAACCTTTTTAGAAAGTATATTATTCAGGAGCCAGTATTTATAGACAATATTTATGTCCAACTTACAATGAGGGCTTTCATAGCACTCTGTGTTTCCGTATAGCTCAGTAAGTTCATAGTTCAGTAAGGCATGGATAAGGCTTCTGAACTGAATGAATTCTCTGTTTGCCTTCTAATAATGTCTTCCTAGTTAAATAAGCTGAACAAACCATGTGATTGAAGAACAAAAAAGACACAACTTTGTCTTTAGAAAAGGAGCTGCTCCTTGCCCTAAACCAAAGGCAATTTTCAGATCTTATTTCCTAGCTTTGGTGTTTGCTTCTGGTTTTGGAGGTTTGGGGGGTCTTATTATGTTTGTAGACAGTCATACAGATCTGCAGATAAACCATTTAGTTTGAGGTTTCATCAGAAAGAAACTTTGGGGATAACTGCAGCAGCTATTTCCACTTTCACTGTCTAAACAAAAAGTGCAGTCTAGACGCCCTTAAGGTACATGTCCTTTACTATGCTAAAAATCTTTTTTGGAGCAGGAGAGGAAATATGCTTTAATGGGTATATAAAAATACACTGGTTCAGAACCACACTCTTTTACAATCTTTCTCTAATGTTGCAAGGTGACTGCATCCCAGATTGAGGAAGAGTTTGGCACAGATACTCCTAATTTACAACTTCCAAATTGTTGGAGTTTTGAAAGCTTATTTAGGTATCTACAAACAGTAGGTCACATGTTTATGTATTTATCTAAATACAGATAGCGTTTTGAGGTATTAAAGTGAACTTAACAATAAACACCTTATTGAGCAGGATACAAAGCAGTGAGAAATCCCAAGGAGAAAGGACTATTTGAAATATGGTCGTCTTCTTTGTTTTGCATTCCTAACGATAGCCAAAATTAAACACCTCTGGATTCACAGCCTGAATCTAAGTGCTGTACTATGTGTAACAATTATGTGCCAAACCAGCCAAACCTGTCAAGGAGATGCCTGCATGAGGATAAGCCTGAAACCTGCTCTGAGACTGCTTTCACACAGTGTCATCCAGCTCTGACAGGATGGCTGCACAGGATAAATCCAAATCGTTCTTGATACAACCTCAGGAGCTTGACCCACCCTAGGCTTGCACTGTGAACAAACAGCAGTAGCCAGTCACAAAAGGCAATTTAGCTCTTCAGCAAGTAAATTGACTCTTTTGGAGAGCTCATCTCGGTTTCAATGAGATATTAAGAAACAAAAATCCATACTTGTTTTTTAATGCCTGGCTTTAGGTGGGGTAAGTCCTCCAGGTATCTAAAAAGTGCTTTAATGCAGATCTTGTAAGTCGCTTCCTCAGATTTGGGCAGAGCTTAAATATGCAAGATCTATTCTTCTTCTGTCACCCCCTAGGCAGGCATGCCCCAAAATTTCTGTTCCCTAATCTGATACATTCTGGAAGAACTAAGTAAAATCTGCGTAGAAAATGATGCAGATTAAATCCATCTCAGAACTGACCACTGGGAATCAAAACCATTCAAAAAAAAAGATAAATCCAAATGAAAGAAAACCTGCCCATATTTCTTTATTTGTGAGAAATGAGAGCAGTGGAATTTAGGTTTTTTTGCTCTGTACATCTTTGGTTTAGAGGGGGGTACCTCTTGCTCCTAAAAAACTCACTTCTTTCAGAACTTCCTTCTCAGGATTCAGAACATAATAGAGATCCCAGATTTAAGAAAATATTTATAGAACTCTATTAAAATAACTGTTGCTCAGAAATCTCAGGTACCTTTCCACTTTTCTGGAAAAGATATTATAGAGGAGTAGCAGGGTTGTACTGCCAGAACCTATCACTTCATTCCAGGGATGTGGTGGGAACCTGTGAGAGCAGTGCCTCCCAGGGCAGCCTCCAGTCCCCAAGCCAGAAAATCAACTCTGGGCAGGGGGTGAGGTGGGGTGATGGTAGTGTGGCATGGGCCACATCATCCTGTGGACAGTGGGTGGCATGGGGCCTGCATGAGGACCAAACACAACTGAGACTGGAGTCTCCCACAGTCTCTTCCCCTGGACTCTGATTAAGTAGTACATACTGAAAGGAGAAATGAGAGGCCAACAGTGATGATCTTCAGTATTCCAAAGGGATAAGCATGCTTGCTTGCTCTTTTTTTCCAGTATATTTTTTACACAGCTTCAGTGCAAGCAATGCATATTGTACATTTTTTCCAAAATTACCATAAAAGGAGGAAAAAAAACCCAACAAGTATGTTATTTCAAAGACATATGGTTGATATGAAATGAAAATAGGTCTTAATATACTCCAATTTTATTTTAACGACATTAGGTTAACATCTTCCCCTTTTTATGGTGGATTAAGTCCTATAAACAAATTAGGAGATTTATTTATTATCTTTAAAATAAAATTAATAAAGTGACAGATAAAATTACTTTCTTGGTTCCTTTGAGGCTTAATACACTCCATAATATTGTATGGACAGTCCATAAGGAAAAATTCCAGGAAGTCCAAACTAATGAAATCTGAGCTGTCACTATCCCAAAACACTGTGAGGGCAGTGTAAGGGAACCTCTTGTATACGTCCCTGCAACTAGAAGCTGTGCAGTTGAGGATATATTAGCACATGTTTCCAAGACTGAAGTAGAACTTAGAAGCCAAGAAAGTGAATTACAGCTGCATTAAGATTTTTTTTTTTTCAAAGAGTGTATATTGCATTTCCCAAACCTTCACTACCTTGAAACATAATCTAATCTCCACTGAACTCAATATAAAAACTGGAATATATTTTGGCAAGGCATTGGAGTCCATGACACATATATTCTAAACTGTTTATTTTAATGAGTACCTATCCATAGCTTCATAAAAGTTACCAATTGAAGATCTCATGGCCACAAGCTAAAAACTGGATGAGGAATGAAACCTTGTCATTTTTCCATGTATGTATTTAAGTATCTAAATATCCAATGAGAAAACTGCAATTATCTGCAGTGCATCAATCCAACAGCTTCTTCCCTTCACCAAATCAGTTTTCCTATCACTAATATCTCAATACAAATCTTCAGATGCACATGATAGAGAGGAAACCAGTTAGTGTAATAAATATTTCCAAAAAGCCAATGTGATCAGCACATCTCAAATGAAACCAAATTGAAAAGCATTTATGATCAGCTGTTCAAGTTAAAATGTTTAGAAAAATATTTGATCTTTTTCAAACAGATCATGTATGTATGTACAAACATAGAAAGATAAAATGTACAACTATGCAAATATCTCTATAATCAGAGTAGTTACAAAAGAAAAGTGAAATATTCACCTAGGTAGAAAGGGTAATGCTTCTTCCTTCAATATACTTCAATAATATATAGCTAGCTATATTATGACATCTAGCTATCCCCCCAACCCCTGTGTTTTACTATAGGTTCACCCATAACCCTTGCTGTGTATTATTTGGGGTTACTGAGATGTTGTACTATAGAGTATTTATTACTTTAACTGAACTTTTTCCTTCCCAGGCAGTGATAGAGCATATATAAATAAGTCTATCATTCCTCTTTCCAGTAAGTAACACTATGTTCTCACATTTCTTCTGTATATCTAGGCTGTACCACAACAGCCTACAAAGGCTCAAATCAGAAAAGAAACCACAAAAACAAAATTATGAATGAGAGTGTTGGGATAGAAAGCTGCAGAACAGATTTTACCTGACAAATTAGTCCTTGGTCCAAGCTCAGATCTGATGTGTAAAAAAGTTTAAAGGAGAATAAAGTGATATAAAACATCTTCTCTAATTCTCTCAGCTTATAAATTATGCCAGCCTACCCACTCAGAACCTAACAACTAGTATGGAAATATTACATATACCCTCCTCTTTTGGTTCCTTGCCTATCATATTTATTTTGAAACTCTAAATACAGTGAGATTAAATGACATAGAAGCAAAAGGATGCATAATTCTAGTCTAACCCTTCCCTTTCTTATGAAACTCAGCTTAATTATTTTCTTTCTTTGAAACTACTACATAGTGTAAAACTATGTAAAAAGTGTTAATATCTGCAGAGCTTACATCATTCTTGCAGTTCCCATTCAGTTGCAAAGAGAGAGTACATTGCAGAGTGAGGAAAATATTTCCCTGCCCGTGAACAATATGATAAGTATAAACAAAGCAAATAATATTATATTACCATGGATTACCTCTAAGTAAAAGCTAAGTCAGGAATTCTTCTCTCCCCATAAACTCTTTCACTTTGTTACTCATCCAAAAAATATAAATACTAACTTTCAGTGCAGACTTCGCAGCTCTGCAGTTTAGTGTGTGCACACAAACATTCCCTCTTATCATTTTCTTTCATAGATGATTTATCAGATGTCTATACTACAAGCTTTTTGCCAGTAGAGACAAGTAGAACTTTATCCCTTAGCAGCATATACTTTTCTTGAGAGCAGCATGTTATGATCCACCCAAAGTTTTCTCTACTCCTCAGTGAAACTCCCAGTGTTGACAAAACAGCTTTTATCTGCATAGCTAAGTTAATTAGTGATTACAATTGTTCATAACCCCCAGCAAAATATACTTGAAGTCTGTATTACAGGCAAGTTTCAGCTTTTTTTTATTTACTTTTTTTTTTAGCATAGCTATAAGGTTTGTTTTGTGTCCCCATGGCTCTTCAGAACTATAAAGGAATAAAGAATAGTGGTATCCACTTCCCCCACCCCTCCCCCAAACACAGCAAAATCCTGTCAGCAATAAATCTGGAGCCTGTATAACCAACAACAGGTTAATAGATGACTGGTCCTTAGCTGCTGCTCAAGATTTTAGTATATATCAAATATATACAAATATAATTTGTAGTATGTATCAAAAGTTGTACAAGTATCAGCACATAAAATATCAGTTATTCCCATCTTACTTCAGAGACCATTACCTTTCCCATGTAAACACAGTGAAGGCAGGGAAGAATTAATAAACCTTCACCTCGGTGACTTGTGCCATCGCTTTTGTTAACAAAGGCATAGCTCCAGCTCAGAGCTAATAGCTAATCTGAGTTTTGCAGCCCTTATAGCCTTGAGACGTAAATTTGCTCCTCTCCTGGTTTGTCTCCTTTAAGTCCATAAAATATGCAAGTGCAGACCAAACATTAAATAATAAAGGACTGCCCTCATAAAAAAAACCCACAAAAAACAACCCCCTGAAATAGCAATTATCAATATCTAAGTGACACAGAATGGATTCTTTCTCCCTCCCCTAATATATCATTCACTCATGCTTTAATCACAAACAAAGTTCACGGGACCATTTTCAATTCCTACAAATCCAGTTGAAATAGGTGCAGTAGCTGCCTTTACTCTGGAGGCAGTTCTAGAAGACTGGAAAAAGATTTTGTTCAGTGGTGAAACTGAAGCTTTACTTCAGTTTGGACTTGTTACAACAGACTGACTGTAATAGTCCAAATAACTGCTGTGCAAAATAAAGCTACATGGATTTTTATTTTTCTTTAAGTTTAGAAAGCAAAATATTTAATTAGAAAATGTTAAAACTAAATATTTTAAATTTTCCAGATTTCCCTAAATACATAATTTAGTGAAGATGACTTAAGTTCACAAGGTGATTCAGAACCACTGATTGCATTTTCTGGGAAGGGGAAGAAAATAAAAGTCAATGCTTTGGCCAAAATATTTCACTTAAGTTTATTTACAATCTTCTTAACCACGGATGAGCTCAGCTATCAGATAATATCCATGTGGAAAACATCTTTTCCATGATGTAAGCCTCCTACACAGATTCAGAAACTTTCTCTTAGGAATCTTCTTATAAGTTGTATCTCTGATGCTTGAATAGTTCTGTGACCTTCTACCTGAATCATTAGATCAAGAGTTCTGATCATTTGCAAGAGTACTGGATATTCCAGCTAAAATTCATCTTAGTGATTCCTCCGTTTTCCTGGCTGGTTTCTAAATCCTGGTCAGTCTTGCTATGATGTGTATCTTTAACCACCCTGTAAATCTATGACATTATAGCAATAATATTGATTTCTTTTTTCTTTATTTTTTAAAAAAAACAAATAAAAGCCAAATATTAAGTTCAATTATATTTAGTCTAATTATTTTCTGAAACAAGATATGTAACCCAAAACCATACATAACACTTGAATAGTCATTATGCATCATTTAACTAACAAAGAAAACAATTCAACGTTTAAATGTTTGTGCCTTAAGATGTGAAATTATTCAACTGACACTTCCTTCATTTCTTATTGACCTGAGGCCCATTTAGGGCCTTTTTTACCCATTTCAACTCTTGATCACTGATTTATATGTTAAGGTTTTGTTAGCAGAGGGGCTGCAGGGGGGGTTTCTGTGAGACAATGGCAGAAGCTCCCCCCATGTATGAAAGAGCCGATTCCACCTGGCTCCAAGATGGACCTGCTCTGCCAAGGCCGAACCCATCAGTGACAGCGGTAACACATCTGGGATAACATGTTTAAGGCAGCAGTAAAATGGATTGTGCAAAGCAGCTTTGGGGTAGTGAGAATATGTGAGAGAAAAAACTTTACAGACACCAAGGTCAGTGAAGGAAGAGGAGGAGTTGTTCCAGGCACCAGAGCAGAGATTCCCCTGTGGCCTATGATGATGGCCATGGTGTCACAGGCTGTCCCCTTGCAGCCCATAGAGGTCCAGAGTACAGAAGATATCTGCCTGCAGCCCATGCAACACCCCACACCAGAGCAGGTATCTATGCCCTGATGAAAGCTGTGACCCTGCAGGAGAGATCATGATGGTGCAGGCTTCTGGAAGGACTTGTGTCCCCACAGGGGATATCTATGCAAAACTTTTATCACTGTAAGGAAACCTGAAAGACACCTTTATATCACAGAAAAACAAATATGCTTTGCCATCACATGCTTCAGCCTGATCAGAGGTCAAGGAAGAACCTTGAGACCAGTGGATTTTAGTGATACACAGGAAGCGTTGGAAGACAGGCAGAAAAATACATAAGGCAGATACAAAACCAAATAGAAAGTAATTTTGATTATACATGATTTTTATATTCTTTACTCTATAAATATTGTCTGAGATGAGAAGATGATCCCACTCAGTTAACCATGTCTGAAGTAGGTTAGTTGTTTGGTTATACAGAAGCATTACAGGATTAGAATTAGGATTAGCATATAATTGTTGAAAAAGCATGAAATCCTTTCCATAACTGTGGTTTCAAAAGGCCTTGTATGTTCTGCTGTTGTCTGTGGTGTTTTGTGCATTTTTCTAAAGTGGGATTTTGGAATTCAGGAAGCAATAGTATTAAGCAACTTGGGGTTTTTTTATCCTCAAGAACACCATTTTGAATAACAAATAATGAAGCACTTCAGAAAGAGGGAATAAGTGCTGTTCCTGAAAATTAAGAAATAATTCAAAGTGAAGAAACATCTGAGAGGAAACAGATGATGTTGATTCCTTAGACATCTTTGGTACTAGCTCTGCTCAACGTACTCCACTGTGAAACCAAAGGAATCTGTTGCATTGGCTAGGTTGTCCAAAAGATATAGGAAAAAAGGCTTCTAAAATCTATTATATAGCAACTGTATATCTCAATTGCCTTATGCTTGGTCCTACGGTCCCAATCCTAACCCAAACTTGAGGGCACAGTGGAATAATGATTTTTTTTTTTCATTCCTAAGGGAATAGACTAGTGAGAAAAACTGATATTGGAATGTGAAGCTGGTTTTCTGAGTTTTAATGTCATAGAAGGAGATGGAAATCTACATTGTAGCACTTTAAGTCATTTACTAACTGGCGAATTTGTTTATGTTACTATCTAACACTGCAACCTTTTTAATAGATTTAATAGATTAATAGCCAACCTTTTTAATAGATTTATAGTTTCTTGGCACTGGAATGTTTAGGAAAGTTAATACAAGCACACTAATGCCTAAATCAATGTGCCAAACAAACAAAACAAGCAAAAAAAAAATTGAATCAACTGTTTATAAAGTGATAAGAGGAGACTACTGCTTTTCTCTCTAATACTTGCGTGCAATACCTTTTACTCTTGTTCTTGGAGAGCACTCTCAATCTAAAAGCAGCTTCTATTTCCTTTAGCTTTTAAAGATTTTTTCCTTTCATTCAAAAAATTAATTTCACCAATGTAACATCAGCAAGCTATTAAATATCTGCCAGCATTAAGTGACCATGCATGTTTATGTACAGGAAAGCAGAAATTTTAATCTCATTAACAATTAAAGTGTCCTTAACATCTCATGACATTTTAACTCTTTATCATCATTCACAACCACATCATCTCTCATGCCTCGTTAAACATTTTCAGAGATGATGATGCCTGCTTCATAATATCTCACTCAAGAAATTGCAGTGGACAGCCACCACATCCAGCAGAAATCTATTTTCATGATATACCCTTGCCACTTTAATTAATCTGTAGTTGGAACATACAAAACAATCTTCAGGTCTGGATTTTTTGCCTTTGTTCTAGATAGTGTTAACCCAGGGTTTTTTTACTTGCATACATTCCTCATTTCATATTTTTGTTCTCTCTTTCTACAGTGTTTTAAGTACTTTGTGACAAATTACTATATATTTGCTTAGCATTGTTAGTACAGATGACCACAACCTTGATTTAAGGAGCAGATGGAACATAGTGAAGGTTAGCCATGCAATGAGACACCCTGAGCCAGCACTATGTCCTACAAGACATGCAGGGCAGGGGAAGGAGCCCCAAGTGCATTTTGAGGACTAGTGCTGGGCTGTACAGCAGCAACACTGCTACAAAAGCTGCTTTCTTCTGCTACAAAAGCCTAAGTACCATATAAGTTTGATGATCATCTGGAAGTGCAGCTAAAAAGCTGGAGAAGAACAGTGATAACCTAGCTCACTTAATCCCTTTGAGAGTTTTTTGCAGTGCCTAGCCTTATGAGGAAAGGCTGAAGTCCCTTGATTTGTTCAGCCTGAAGAAAAGGAGACTGAGGGGAGTAAAGGGGCAGACGCCAATCTCCTCTCTTTGGTGACCAGTGATAAATCCCAAGGAAATGGTATGAAGCTGTGACCGGGGAGGTTTAGGTTGGATATTAGGAAGAGGTTCTTTACTGAGAGGGTGGTCAGGCACTGGAAAAGGCCCCCCAGAGAAGTGGGAACAGCACCGAGCTTGACCGAGTTCAAGAAAGTGCCTGGACGATGCACTCAGTCCCATGCTCTGATTTGGCTTGTCCTGTATGGAGCCAGGAGCTGGACTTGATGATCCTTATGGGTCCCTTCCAACTCAGAATATTCCAGGATTCAATTTTGGGTTTAAGATAAGAGATACAGTGAAATGCAATGGACACAAAGTAATATTAAAATACCTGTTAACAGTGCTACAAAATGCTTTTTTCAACCCTCTCAAAAACCCAGTGTTCTACCTAAAAATAAATATTTAAAAAAAAAGGTGTTAGCCTTTCTCACTTCTCAAAAATGTCATTGGTTGTTATGTGCAGGTAATTTTGTCTGAAAGTGCTAAATATTTCATCTCTAGTCCTCCTAGTCTCAACTGTAATTCTTCGTTAAAACTTTGTTTCAGCTCTTTCTGTATCAACTTCAGCTTTCTCCAAGATCATAAGATAAATGGGAGCAGCATGCAGAGCAACATACAACAGGGGTTACAACTTTTGGGAAATCTTTCTCTATTTGAAAGACCAAGAAAAATTTCTTTAGTCATCAGAAGACATCTTCTCTTGAGATTTTATAATCTATCTTTCCCTTGCATGGACCAGTGTGATTCAGGTATATGAGGCGAAAGTACAACCTAAGAGCAGATTTAGTTGTGGTAACTGTACTAGTGCAGTAGACTCCTCTTTCTTCCCTCAGTTTCACCACACTACACACTTTCATGGTAAGCACTCTTTTGCAAAGTCTTTGATGGCAAAGCTTTTCTGATGCTGATGATATTGAAAGCTGGATGCTGACTTCTTTGTTTTTCTAATAAATTCCCATAGTTAAGACAGTTCTTTACAATGTTGTAATCTGCAATTGACTCCCTGTTCTCCCTCCAAATCTAGTTTTTCTTGTTCTTTTACTATTCTGTGACCAGCAAAGATTTGAACCATAGAAGTAGGATGTAGTTGGCTCAGGCGTTACATCTGTGGGAAGAGTACCAGGTGTCTACAAAGGGCTGTGTCCCGGTCTCTGATACCCAAGATATTCCAACCCTTTTATCTGAAACATGCAATAAGAGTACTTGGTCCTTGGATGTTGCCTTGATGTCTAAATTAATAATGAAGTCCTGGTTTATTATGCTTAGTTTGTTGATTGTCATAGTTCAAGGTCTACCTCCATGTCTTAGCTTTCAGTATATGAAAAAGGAATTATTTGGTTAACTTGGAAAAAAACCTGCAAGTATATTTGCTTAACCTTGCACATGTACAGTGACAGAAATATGTAAGAAAAGTAAGTTTACTATTAATACAAAGAAATACATTTTTAGCTATGGAGAGAACATGTTGAGATTCAATAAATTTTATTAAGCTACCTTAAAAATTTGGTGTTTTGATATTCTGCAGGACAAACTTCCACACATACAAAGTGGCACATATATCCCTGCACATGTCATTCTAAACCATGAATGCTATTATTTGTCCAGTTGTGAAATAACCTAGATCACTATAACCATTTAAACCTATTGTACTACAAATTATGTCACATAGGAAAACAGTAAGTGCAATTTCTTTTTCACAGAATCACAAGGTTGGAAAAGACCTTTAAGATCATCAAGTCCAACCATTCCCATCCTATGCTAAACCATATCCCTAAGTACCTCATCTACCCTTTTTTAATCACTTCCAGTGACTCAACCACCTCCCTGGGCAGCCTGTTCCACATCCTGGCAACTCTTTCTGTGAAAATTTTTTTCCTAACATCTAATATGACCCTGCCCTGGTGTAGCAAAATGCCATTAATTATTAATGCCATTAATTCATTTTCATTGATTTATTGGGACTGCTTTGTATATTTAGGGATGCAGCTGTATTGTATTTTCACAATAGGAAAAATGTATACCATCATGACTATATAAATCGATATTCTAGGTCAAGTTTTTAGCATCTTGACAAAAACAAATTCTAGATATCATAGTTTTCCTCAGTTATTATGACTGACCTTTATATGAAAATAATCAGATAATGGGTACTCCATTAACAAAGGAAAAGGTATGAATAACACCTGGCACTTTTCCCACAGATGCAATGTCTGAGCTAACCACATCCTACTTCTATGGTTCAAATCTTTGCTGGTCACTGATGGCATATTCCATAGTGTCTATAGAAGTATGGAACAACAGTTCCTCAGATAAGACAAGGAAGTCTATCTAGGCAAAGCTGACTGTACTTACACAGTGGTAAAGGATGCAAACAACACAACAGATCACTTCCATCTTCTGGGAGATAACTAATCCATTTCCCTGTATTCCTTCCAAGAATACACAGAGTACAGCACAGCTGTCCCTAAACTTTTTGAGGAGTTTCTTCAGTGGGTCAAATAAATACACAAAACACTGCATCCAGTTCCCCTTGCCACCTCATTCTTCAGGGTGAACACTACCATCTAATCTCTCCTTGCTCCTGTCCCAGACACCTTCCTTTCTACTCCAGAGATCCAGCTGCTCCATCTGACCTAGTTCTGGACTGGACTTGATCTATCTAGCCTTCCCTCAGGTAGTGCTTATCTGCTCAATCATGCCTTACCAAGGCATGCATTTGCCCTTGAGAACCATTACTAGTCTGAGTTGTTTTGCAGTGGTAGAATATCAATTACAGCAGGGGAGGAACAGCTTAGAGTATGTATGTTCGCCCAGCCTTATGTATAAACGTAGAATTTTTATGAGTGCCTTTTAATTCCGGAGTTAAATAAGTTGTTCCACGACACACAGCTAGTAGGTGGAGGAGACATAATTAGAAAGTAGGTAGCATGATTTCTGACTAACTATTGCATGTTTTTACCACACAACCTGGAATCCCTCTTTCCATCACATGAGATGTCTCCTCATGGTTCTAGTACACAAGCTGAGACATCTCATGTCCCCTAGACAGATGGCAGAGACAACAGCACACTGTTATTGACCGGTGCATGCAGTATAGAAAAAAATAGACTTTAAACTGGGAAAAAAAACCCTGCCATGTTTGTACTGATCTGAAAGATCAAGAGCATGGTTTGGTTTTTTGGGTTTTTTTTTTTTTAAAGATTAATCCTACCTGAGGACTTCCTAAATTTCTCGAAAATCCTACATAAAATACGGGTGGTTCAAGTAATATAAATACTGCAGTCTGATCTTTAATCCATATATAAGAGCCTCCCTAGAAACTATTAAAACAATATTTTTTTAATTCAAAATTTTAGAGAATCAAAAATTTTCTGATAAAGGTATTTTTTTTCTTCCTAAGAATTTTGATATTTTTTGCTGTACAGCCTAATGCATCACTATTGTTCTATCATCTCATCAGTCTAGTGGCCAAATCCACATGCTTATTAAGATCCATAGTACTTAAACACAATATAAGTAGCATGGATGAATAAGTTTTTATTAAAACAGGAGGATTTCCAACTAATATGAGCACATCTAATTTGTAATTTTCTGAAGTGTCTAGATTAACCCTGAGCTGCAGATCTGAAACTTGAACTGATTTTCAGTATCATGAGGTTAACTGAATGCACTGGGTCTCTGATGAGAGTAGAAATGTCCAGTAGAACTACTCTTTTGGAAAATTAGTTACCTATTTTATTGATGTGGTTTTCAAAGAGAAAATAGACCTTCTGCTAAATCTATTGACTTGTGATACTAGTTTTAATAAATCATAAAAGGAGACCTATCAAATGCAAATGCTAGCAACATTTTCAAGGCATAACATAGCTAGGGACACTTTGCATAGAAGAAACTGCTTAACTTCCTCAAAAGCAACTGGTATCTCTAGGACTACAAACTGAATCTTCATCAGGTAGATTAATAATATTTATGACAGAATTATCAGAAGGCTGGAACACTTTCCTATGAAGACAGGCTGAGAGAGTTGGGCTTGTTCAGCCTGGGGAAGAGAAGGGTCTGAGGAGACCTTATAGCAGCCTTCCGGTACCTAAAGGGGCCTACAGGAAGGATGGAGAGGGACTGTTCACAAGGGTAGGATCAGGGGTAATGGTTTTAAAATGAAAGAGTGTAGATTTAGATATAGCTACAAGGAAAAAATTCTTTGCTGTGAGGGTGGTGAAGGAGTGGAACAGATTGCCCAGAGAAGCTGTGGCTGCCCCCTCCCTGGCAGTGTTCAAAGGCCAGGTTGGATGGGGTTTTGGGCAACCTGGTTTTGTGGAGGGTGTCCCTTCCACCCATGGCAGAGGGGTTGGAACTAGACAATCATTGAGTTCCACTCTAACCCAAACTATTCTGTGATTATATGAGTGTTGTAAGACATATTACACCATTTAAGTGAGTCACAAAAGGTGGGGGGGGGAATAAATTTATTGGTGATGGTTCTGTAGAAATTCTATTCTAGCCATGCTTGGTATTTCCTTTTCTGACTGCTAATGTTTAACTATTTACTGTATCTTTCTACCAAAATCCTGCCCTTTCTCTTCAAGCTACAGGTAGATATGAAGCAAGGTACATCAAAAACTCTTAGGAGGTTAAACAGGACAACATACTGGAACTAAAGATGGATATGTTAAGATACCAACATTTTCTAACAGTACTAGAATTTGGGCAACATTTCATTCACACAGCAATACAATTACAAATTCTGGATCTAGCCAAACATTTTTAATATCCTAATTACTTCACCTGGATGCAAAGTTTAACATACAGATCATAAATTAAAACAAAGACAAAGATGACATACAGCCCCGAAATTTTCAGAGAGAATTAAATTTCTCCCAGGATAAAAACGTTCTGTTTATCCTCTTAGCGTGATGATTTGTACAGGGGTTTGGTTTTTTAAGATACAATGGTTAAACATGTTAAATTATGTTATTTCTTAAGTTAAAAATTATCACTTAAGCAATAATTTAAGCAGTTTTGTTCATCAAGGACTGCAATCCCCAACCCCAAATACATAACAGTTATTAAATGCTAACCTGTATCTCTCCCAGGAGGGAACTATCCTCAGAACAAATAACCTTCTTCCCCAGTTACTTGTAAGAGTTGTAGTTGAGCTGAGATTGATGTATTTTATTTAACAAGTGCTATTCAATATGAATTGAGAACAGTAACAAGTTGATACACTTAGGCTCCAACCTGGAAGTTTGTAATCTGACAGAACTCCCCCAGAAAGAGGTGCTGTCTATCCTGTAGTAGAACTGAGCATTCTGCTTTAAATGAATTGGAAAGGAGACCCAAATGAAATACACATATCCCATTTTACTTTTTTAATTACCTGCTCCTTAAGGTAGTGTTAAAGATCTGTTCATGAAGAAGAAAGTTACAGTTAAAATAATCTTTTTACCATAAAAATCCAGTATTAAACTTTTTTCCTGGAGAATGCCTTTAAGCACTGGCCCTCTAAAACAAATAGGACGCTCAGCAAAAAGCATATTTGCATTCCACATTGACTACTGTGGTATGATACCAACCTTACATTCTCATGATGTGACTTCATGGCTAACCTGACAGAAAATGGTTGATTATTTTTGGCTTCCTTCCTCCATTTTTCACCCACCTCCCTCTGCTCTTTATAATATATTTAAATTGAGGGGGGAAAAAAGAAAAATCACACATTTTTGACAAGCAGGAACTGGGGTCAGAACCATCCCCCATCACCTTCCCAGCTTTCATCTGCCTGAAGCAACATGGCTTGTTTCATCTCATCCCTAGGAAACAAGCCAAATGGAACATGCCCTTGGTAATATTTGCCTCTCATCTGAAGAGCCTGTCTTTTCTGAAGAGCAGGCACCTCCTCCCCTTCTCTTCAACTCAAAATTACTTTTTTTAAAGTTCCTAAAGAAAATAGAAAAAATTTAAGACTCCATTAAGTAACATTTTTTTCAGTAAAAGGACATAAAATTTCAGACTTTTAAGTACTAACAGGAAGGGAAAAAACCCCTCTTTCCTTCCTTTGGAACTGGTCACACCTGCATTGCTATTAAGAATTAGGCAATTTCCAGAAACCTGTGCCAGTGCTATGGACTGAAGCACACCAAGCCTAAAAAAGGCCAAATGATTCATAAAGAAGTCAAAGTGGCAAGTCCAATTTAGCTTTGCAAGGTGAGATTTGTGGTTTGCTTTCTGTTTTTCAAGTTGAAGTGCAAAAGAAAACAAGCGGCACCTTGTACACACATTTCAGCTACAGATATAAATAAGGTGGTTATCAGTTACCTATTGTACTAATTGTATCGTTTCACTAATGTAGTAAATTTGAGGTCCTCCTCACTCTACCAAGTCAGCACTTCTCATAGAGAAGCTAAATGGTACATAGGAAAAGGTGAAGTGGACTATTAAAACCTCAGAGTATACTACACTAATACCAGTGTGAAAAAATACCATGCTGCCTCTAAGAAAAAAAAAAAGCTCTCTAAATGAAGGCATATGAGCTACACATTCTTGTGACAGCAGGGTAGAGTTTCCTGTCTGATCCTTTATTAGTTGTTTTCAACCACAGTGGAAATTAGCTCTGAGGATTTTAACTGCTGTAAACACACCTTGAATTATGTGTGCAAAACATTCAGGGAAAATAAGGTATCATCCATGTTTGAAACATTCACACGTTTTTTTCCTGGAGATATGCTTCTCTCACACCCAATGTGCCACCTTCTATGCCAGAGGACAAGAAATATCTCTCCAGGTGTGTGAGGTTTACAGCAGAGTGACACAAGGAGTTCTTGTGCAGTGTGATGCTGGAGTTTTACTCAAGCGGGAAACTTGAATTAAGGCTCTGGTTTCATTTGAGTTACAATTAACTGTCTTTCTAGTAGCCAGTACAGTGTTTGGGAATTAGTATGAGAATGTCAATAACACATTGATGTTTTCAGCTGTTACCATGTAGTTGTAATGTTTACACCAAGTCAAGGACTTTTCAGCTTCCCACACCCTTCTGGATGCACAAGGAGCTAGACAGCTGACTCAGACCGGCCAAAGGGATATTTACCTACAACATAATCATAGACTGTCTTGGGTTGGAAGGGACCTTTAAAGGTCATCTAATCCCACTCCCCTGCAGTAAGCAGAGACACCTTTAACAAGATCAGGTTGCTCAGAGCTTCATCAAGCCTGACCTCTCCAGGGATGGGGCCTCCACCACTTCCCCGGGCAACCTGTGCTAAGCTTTCACCACCCTCATTGGGAAAAACTCCTTCCTAATGCCTAATCAAACCTTCCCTGCTCTCGTTTAAAACTACTGCCCCTCATCCTGTCACTACATGCCGTTACAAATAGTCCTTCGTCATCTTTACTGTCGGTAACACTTCAGGTACTATAAGGCAGCTATAAGGTCTCCCCTGAGCCTTCTCTTCTCCAGGCTGAATAACCCCAACTCTCTCAGCCTGTCTAAATAGCAGAGGTGTTCAAGCCCTCTGATCATCCTTACGGCCCTTGTCTGGACCTTCTGCCAAGAAGCCCACGTCTTTCTTGTGTTGAGGGCTCCATACTTGGACACACTACTCCACCTGGGGCCTCAGAGTAGAGGGGGAGAATCATCTCTATCTGTTGGTCACACTTCTTTTGATGCAATCCAGGATGTGAAAGGTCTTATGGCCTGCAAGTGCACATAACGTTATGCTCTGTATGTAACTGGGGAATCTAGCTGCAAGAAACAATCACTGATTAAAAAGATGGGGCAGCAGGGTTGGGGTTTTTTCTCCATATGGTGATCAACTGCATTTGGTTTTATTTTTATTATTACACAGAATCACAGAATGTTAGAGAGGGGCCGGAAGGGATCTCAAACGATCATCTAGTCCAACCCCACTGCCAGAGAAGGATGACCTAGATTAGGTCATACAGAAACATGTCCAGGTGGGTTTTGAATATCTCCAGAGAAAGAAACTCCACAACCTCTCTGGGCAGTCTTTTCCAGTGCTGTCACCCTCACAGTGAAAAGTTTTTTTCCTTCTGTTTACATGGAACCTCCTATGTTCCAGCTTGCACTCATTGTCCCTTGTCCTATCACCGGACACATTCTTGTCCTCATCCCACTGTGTGGGGAAAGAGTGGAACTTGGTTACCAGTTGGGATTAAGCCATGATAATGCTCTAAGATTAGAGAAAAATAAAGTTTCTATGTACCACAAGTTGTCAGACCAAATACTAAAACTGGAAGCAACAAAAGACATCTTTTGATGAGTCAGAGCTGCAAGGAAGAAATTATGTTCGCTTAATATTATTTGAAATATGTGACAACAGTAGTGATAAACACCACTTAAAGTGTGATCTATTAAATATTGTACTAACAAGAATCTTTCACAGGGAACATCCATATGCGTCGGGTTAGCTAAGGGATGACATAAGAAAAGTGAAATATGACATTCTACCCAGCTTCCATACACCTGTAGACTCTTTGGCTAAAGGTCCAGGTCCTGCAAGAACACCTATTATAGCTGTTAAGCCTATATAAGAATTTACAGTCTACCCTACTAGCCACTTTAAGGTGTGGAAAACTATTACTGGGACAAAACTGACAGGAGAAAAGCATGGCAAAGTTGCTTCTACCAGAATATGGAATAGTTTACGAAGAAAAGTTACCAAATCTCTTCCCACTGAGAGTTTTAGAAGTAGACTAAAACCAAAAACAAACCCCCAAAACCCCTGACTTTTAAATATTCTTCATATAAAAATCTTATTCTAGCTTTATTGTTTCTTTGCTTCCAATGCAGCTTAGTGAACAAAGAAAAATAAACTGTTTTGAATAATACATTTGGGGGGAGGAAAATCAAACCATTTATTAAAACTTGTCATCTTCATTTACTTAGGAAAGCATTTATAAGTGTATTTAAATTTAAATGTGCTGATAATTAAAATGTAGTTTTGCTTAATTTCCTGCATGCAGATATAACATACAACTGTCCAAAGGCCATGGTACAATATTTTTTAAAAATGAGCATAATTGTCCTCTCAATTCATGTAATTAGCACCAAAATCTAACTAGAGCTTCAGTATTGATGGAGTAATGAATAAAATTCATTCCTGTACCAGATGCTAATGAACCCATTATCCATTTGTGGTAATACATGGAATGAGAGTCTGGTGATACACTGGTTTGGCAGCAGCACTTTCTACTGCCATAAGAATTTAAATCTAGACCTCTTTAGGTTGCTTGAGGGTTTTTGCAAAGCCAAGTGATGGTCTTTGGGCATTTTCCCTAGGCTCTGTGTCTGTATCAGATAAGTTAATGTCAGAAGTACCCCAAAAAGCGAAAATGAGGCTTTCCCATTACTTCTAGCACCACTGATTCCAGTAAATATTATTACCTATGTGATACCTCTTTAAAGAATATAATTTCAGTTTCCAAGACTTAATAAACACTGAAGTTTCCAATCAGTACTAAAATGCACACACAAGTGCACACATTGACAATGCCCATGCATGTGCACAAAACCAAGTTTTTACTTCTAAGATCATTCAAGCAGAAGATGCATCTATGTGCAACCTGAATGCAAGAGAAAGATCTTAGGAAATTCCTTTTAACTTAAGATTTTTTGTGGAAATTCTAAGTGAAAACACAAACAAGGAATACAATTTCAAAAGTGTCCGGTTCAGATATGTGTTAAGTGGGAGATAGTCCTCAAGTCCAGAAGTTTGAATACACACATGCCCAAAACTATCAGTTCCCCCCCTCCAAAGTTAAGAGTATTGACTCTTAAATTTTTTATTCTGAACCTCAGAAAACATCTCCTTCAGAACTTCTGCCTCTAATAAAATCCAAAATGCCTTCCTTTCTTGCTTCTTAAGCAAGATAAAGTGTTATCTTTATTTATCCATACATAACCCAGTTTCCTTAGACAACATATTCTGTTAAACTTACTAGATCATTTCAAAGGATTAAGAAACTGACCTTTAAAAGTCAGTGTTACTGTTTAATTCTAATGCAAGCACAGTATATTGTTCGCTGATGGATCACCAACATTTACAATTGTTCAATTAACCTACCTACATTAAATAGTAACTTTCACAGGAAAGAAATACATTATAATAAAGATCTATCCAAACTTTTAGGAAAAGATAATCATAACTAATGACTACAAGCTAAAGTCATGCAAATTCCAATTAGAAATGAAGCACATAATTCTTAGAAAGTGAAAAAACACAGGAAGAAATTTGATTTGGAGATAAGCAGCTAGAGGAAACAATGTGATTCCTCAGATTCAAAAAGACCAGGATTTGCGTCATCCAGCTTCAAGCATTTTAATAATGTGCTTATGATAAAGAATCTTCATTCTTCCAGTAACCTACTGAGAGCAAAAAGCGTCTCACAAGTGTGATTCTGGTTCTGAATGTCTTTCTGCTTGCCACTTACACAAGATACTAAGGTCAGTTCAGGGAAAACTTGGTGAATTTATTTTTCTTACAAGGAGTATCAGGCTAGACAAGTCAGTTATCTCAGCTGCCTTTAAACTTCTAAGGTCCTTGCTGCTTTTTCCTTGCTACACAACATACATTTAATTTCTGCTTTAAAGAACTACTTCTAGGGCTGATTGAGCAGTTATATCCTCCAAGCCCATTTAGGTCTTAGTTTCTACTGCAGTAATGAACAGCTATGCCAGATAAAATCATTATCATGGTAGTTATTTTAAGTGATCCATCCACAAATACAGAATAATAATTCAGAGACCACAGAGGGGTCATCAGCTAGTGATGACTTGCAACAATGAAGTTTAATACACACAAACAGTTGACCTAGAAATGATTGTATAAGCCATCACTAATTTTCTGAGTCACCTAATCATCTCTCCATTGAGTCTTAGATAATAACTTGTAGCTGAATTCAGAAATGCTAACACAAAGTTAAAGCAACTTCTCACCTAGCAATTACTCATCCCCACTCTCTTGGGTGTAAATGCGATACGAAGCATTCCTTGGTAGTTTCTGCCCCCACGCAGCCTACAGAACTTCTGTTCTGAGTGAACACTTCTTGAACATTTCTGTAGCCTTAAAGGAATAAACTTATTCATATGAGCAGGACAAAAAGGTTTATACATGTCCCAGTTCTTACTTGCCTTGAATCCTAAGTAGTCATCCATACAAATGATCGTGATATGGATGTAAAATGAGCCAACATTTTAGTGTGCTGCTTTTTACAAGTGTAAATGACTACATAATGTGAGTGCTGAAAGAGGCCCAGTCAACACACAGTATAAAATCTTCTATAAAGAGCAATCTGATACTGAGGTACAAAGTTCATGTTAGACTTCAGATAAGTGAATTATTTTCAGATATATCAAGCACTTGACTAGTCAGGGAGAGGCTATTTTTGAAATCTAAAATTAATCCTTTCTTTTGAACAAAGTAGCCATAGAGATCTAAGGATCTAAAGAAAGATGAAAAATTTGAGCCTTAACTCTATGTTTACTACAGTGGTTAGCAAGCTGTATGTTTTCCTTTCCTAACAAAACTTTTTTTTTCCCCCTCTGTTAGACTTTGAACATCCACAGATTTCCTTTGCCTTTTTGGCCTTAAGCACATGTTCAGCTGATTGCTTACAAGGATTTCCTTTACAGTCTCTGGCTAGGTGCCATTTTCCAGCTTGCTTTTCTACATTCTTAAGATGATCAGTCTATTTCCCCTGTTTCACTGGTTATGGGACCTCATGGTTCAATCACCTTCCATCTGAGTTTACAGGAGCACAAAGAGCTTCCCTTCACCTGCCAAGATACTGATGCACATACACGTTTAATACCTTTCTTAAACAAAATTAAAAAGTATATTTAACTAAAACCAATACTATTTCTGGATGGTAGTTCCTTTTATTTCTGCTAAACTATGCAATACTTATTTTTTTTAAAAGTGCAGTAGTAACTTAATTCTTCACATATTAGTATTACTTCAAGATTAACTAGGGTTAACTGAGCTCTGGCATTTTCTTCTCTCAATGACTAAGAAATAGCGAGCTCACTGTACATCCCATCACAGTACATGACAGCATGCAGGTGCCTGGAACTTTATTTTCAGTCTTCTAGTTGGATCTTAACAATTCACTGGTTTCTAATCTTTTCCATCAGGTTTAGAAAAAGCTCTCCATCAGGAAGGTGGACAGTAAGAAATATCCCCATGTATTTATTATTGAGACCATCTTTGAGGAGACGAAGCTTCAAGGTCACTGTTTTACCTTTCTTGCCAGGTTTTTCTAATAACTTCTTTTGATTTATCTCCAGGCATTTGGGTATGATATCACATCAATGCCCTGTAGGCTATAGGAAATTATACCATAATATTTATATTTTCCATTCTGTACATACTTTAACCTTGTCCTTTCCCATAAAAGATCCCTCCATTCTGAAAATACAATCTAATTTTTTTTTTTCCTATAAGAAGGATCCTACATTTGGCAACTCTAGAAAGCTTTCCTCTACCCAGGTCACCAGCTGATCAAGCCTGAATCCCTGACCTGTTCCCTTTATAACTACTACTTTATTTCTCACTACATATGTTTCAGCATTTTCTTCCCCAACAAGGATTAAAATATATCTTTTAATTCTTCTAATTTTGAGGGGAAAAAAAACCCCAAAATGTTACACAGCTTAGGGCTAGTATCCTCAAACATATTCAACAAAAGAGATAATCATAACAATCAACACAGCATTATTATCACTATGAACATTTACATCCTAAATACAGTATTAGCTATTTTATTATGTGCCAAGGCTGACTTTGTGTTCTTCTGGTTTATCAATCAAAATATACTGTGAAAACCAGTCAAATAACTTCTAACACAGCTCTTTAAAATATATGGTAGAGTGAAGGGCACAGCTACATGCTAAGTATATTACCCGAGGCGCAAACTAAATTCACAAAATGACAAGAGGGTTCTTATAGCTGGGAATGTAAGTGAAAGAGAACTATATATACAACGTATATGTGCATATAAATACACTTACATAGTTATATGCATGCTTCACTATATATAATCACATATATAGATGATATGCCTGCATTCATTCCAGATAGAGACATCAGTTATGATACTAAGATAGCTTTATGAGTAAGTTCATGATGAAAACACTTATAGGATTACATGGATGAAAAAAAAGAACACCAATCATCAGTTTAGGTTATTAAAAAGTTTCTATCACAGAAGTTGCTTGGCAGAAATAGTTTCCTCAACTCTTGTTTGGTGGACTATGACTAAAATTATTTTCAATTTTTTTTATTCTTTCAATACTCAGACTTTTAGTTAGTCTTTTGAAAACTGGTGATAATATTACATGTCTTGTCTTTTAGATGAGACCTTAGTGCCTTATGTTTCTTTATTGGAAATATTGCTTGATACTCATTAAAATGATCATGGGTTTTCTTGTTTGTTTGTTTCAAGGTGTGAGCACACAGCTTGCAGTCTACCTCTAATTCACTCTGTTTTTTGTAAGGGTCTTATCTGCTACAATTTCAGTTCTAGAGTACTAATTTTGGTGTAGACAGTCTTGTTCCAGTCCAGAATTATGATTTACTCCATGACTTTGCATTTAATTCTGTTGAAATACGTGAAATTAAATTTTACTGCAATTCCAAAGGTCATCCAGTACTTCTATGTGTTCTTTTGATCCTTATTTAGCAAAAATATTTACTTACTACTGTAGATTGGGATTCAACCTTTTATAGAATTATACACTTGATGGTTTTGTGCTTTAGTTACCCAATCTGCAAAATTAATTTTAATCTCATGACTTAAACCTGTAACATCATATCAATATTTCACTCATTTTGAATTTTGTAGCTAGAGATAAAATCTTGATTAAAAATAAGATTAGTCTTGAATTACATATAAAATCCTCTATTGCTTGTCAGAAATACATTATGTCATATACCTCTGTGGAGCTACACATGGTTGGGAGTCCATAAAACTCAGAGTCCTTCTGTAACATCTTGCTGATATGTGCTAGGACACACAACCTCTTGTTCAGTCTTGAACATCTCGCAGAATCACCAAATGATAGGGGTTGGAAGGGACCTCTGCAAATCATCTAGTACAACCCGTCCCCCGCCAGAGCAGGATCACCTAGAGCAGAATACACAGGACAGCATTCAGGCAGGTTTTGAATATCTCCAGAGATGGAGACACTAGAGAGTCTCTGTCTATAGAGATATCTCTATATACAACACAAGCAATCACAGAAAAAAGGTTTGCTAATTATATAAAAACTAAACTCAAAAATTCTAGTAGAGAATATTACTTTTCAAACATCACTGTGCTAGGAAACCAAAGTAAATCTTTTTCATGACAGTTCTACCAGGAAATATAATTTTCACCTAGACTATTGCAGTGTCAAACCTCACAGAATTTGTTCAGAGGATGGGAGGAAAGTAAAATAAGATGCTTAATTTTAACTGAGGTAGGAGGTCCATACACGCAAGACCCACCACCCTCCTGAATTATATTTTTAAGGATCATTGTGGTATTGCAAACTCTTCAACCCTGACACTTCATTGAAAAGAAAATTTATTTTGAAAATTCTTTACAAGGTATAGTTTGACTCTAAATCCTGCTGTGCATGGGAGTTGGTAGCACTAATGAAAATAGACAGTGGAATAATAGTCTAGAGTTATGATAACTTCATGTAGGATTTTGTGACTAAGCTACACCTACCGGTTAGTCAGTCTGTTTCTTTTAATGTCTTTGAAGAGACAGACACCTGGATCTTAAACACTGTTACATGCCCCCCACAATACTTTTAGATCCAAGGATAATACAGTTTGTGCTTTTGAATTGCTTAATAGTAATAAGCAGATTTTTTAAAATGTCTCACTCATGTAAAAAAAAATTAGCAAAAAAATCCCCAAAACTAAGAAAAGTGAGTCATAACTTCAATAAATGGTAACTGATTGGGATTGGAAACAAAGGCAAAATGGCTGTTAGAGAAACATAGCCTGAGAAATTTATTTTTTTTCATCTATTAAAAGGATCTTTAAGAAATACAGGGAAGGCTCATCAGGTGGAAAATTACCAGACAAAAACATGCTGCTTTTTGCAAGATTGCAGATTTGGGAGCCAGGTAAGACTTACTAAGCATTGTTTATATTACAACAATGTTCACAAGCACAGTCAAATTCTGGGTCCCAATCCACTCAAGCACTGTACATGACTGAATTACTTAAAGCATGATTCTTTTGCTTTCCACACAGCTGTCTAGCCAAGTAAAGGATGTGGACACACTTTTCAAATCATAATGCCACAGGAAGAAGATGCATTGAAACCCTAGAAAATGTGAGTAGAGGAGGGGCAAGTAAGATTGAAGATTCTTCCCCCCAGTAGGGAATTGGACTTTTAGGAAAACATACAGAAGAGGCTAAAAAAAGATAATTTTTTTTTTTAAATGTAGTGAGGAGATGCATAGAGTGTTCTGTCCCTTGTTGTCTTATTACGGTGTTTAAGGACCTAAAGAAAAGTATACTAAATGACTACAGAGAAAAGCAGAAGTTACTGACTGAAAGCTGAAGATACACACTCAAAACAGCAATAATGTATAGTGGCTTGTTTATAGCTTTGGGTGTTTTTTTCAGATAACCTTTCCTTTAGGATAAATTCTAATTAAATATAAGTTACTATGAACGCTGTTGATCATATTTCCACAACAGGTAGCTATTAGCTTTAAACATCTATGAATCTATTCTAATACTTTGTAATGTTAGCCATAGGAATGAATTTCTTATAGCAATTTCAATTAAAAAAAACCTTAAGAGCTGCAGATAGCAAATCAGTCTTTCAAAGGGACTAAAAGAAAAGATGCTCCTATATTTAAAAGATTTTGGGGAAGGAAAAGTCTGGAAAGCATGACTTTAATGAGTAATGAATAGAGCTTCCACTGAACAGAGTTATCAAGATAAACACAGCTTCACAATTTTGGACCTGAATTACCCAGTTTTTTCATGCAATGGATGGAAAGTAGCATAGCACTTGATTTGAAGCCATATAATAAGGCCAGAAAGGATAGTCAGTGAATCATACAGTTTTGCCATCAGTGGCGAAGACATGATCTGACCTCAAATCACTGAAATTACCCTCTTTCTGATCTAGAGAAGATTTTCTGATTGCCAGCAAAACATGAGTCAGGCACTCCCAATTCCTCCTGCTAGGCACACAGTGCATGCACCAAACAAACATTGCTTGTATGATTTGTACCCTTGTTGCATCAACAGTGGCAAATGACTCTTGCCCACCCACACAGGTCTGGGCAACAATGTGGCACTTGCTGAAAGCAGGGAGGGAGGGAGGGAGACCCTGTTAATTTGCACCAGGCAAACTGCTCATTTGGCAAGTCCACAAAAATTGAAGGGGAATTTCCTGAGCACTGTAACAGGAGCTCAGTCAAAGTATTCCTCCAGGGAGGTATCAAAATGTAAAGTCTAAAATTAATGTATAACTAAATACAAGCAAACACTTGAAGTTCTAGCTCACTCGATCACCAGCAAGGGATAAGCCTGCTCTACAGTAAAATTCATGAGTGGACATCAGGAGTGATACCTAGTGACAAAGCCCTACCAATTCATAGGAATTAACCAGCTGGAAGAATTCCCTTGCCAAACAAGCTCAGCTGCAGTGTCAGAGCAGAGCTGCCTTGAACCATAACCTGTGCAAGAGTATTTTTAAATGAGATACAGCTAACAACATCTGGAGAAAATAATCTAAATTATAAGAGCTCCCAAATGATTATGAGATATCCATCTTTCCATCCAGCATTTATCAAGATTGATCTGTCTTCCTCTAGGCTTCAAAGTTTTTCTTCAGCTTTCAGCCTTGTAACAGGATCTTTCAGTCACTGTCCAAACCATAAGAGAAATCTCTTCTCAGTTTTGATATCTTTAAGTAGCAGAAAATACCAAAAGCCTCACTGAGACAAGAAGTTGAGGCTGGTGCTGTATTTGTTTGTAATTGCTTATGGTCTCTTCTACTGAATGTTTTTCCTCACTGGTTCTGTAGCACAGTCTGCATTCGCTTCACCAAGCCACTTGTGAGCAAATCGTAAACAGAAGAACTATAAAAAAGCCTCAACCAGACATCATTGTGAGTATAATATATAATTAAACTGGGGAAGCTACTGTCATAAAACATTACTGGGGTGCATTCCTGAAAGGGATTACATATTTACTAATACAAAAAAATCAAATTTCACAGATACCTGTAGGTACAAGATTACAAGATTTGTCTTAAGTGCGTTCCAAAGGATGAAAAGGGGTCAGAAGGATCTATCTTACTGTCATAAATTATTTGAATTGGATGAATTGTGAGAGTAGGAGGGAGTGCATTAAACTTCCAATTACCACCATTATCCATAGATGTAGCTCTAGCATTGATAGTTGCACTAAGATATTTCTTATATTCCTGCCTCCCCCCCAAAAAAAAATAAAGAAATTCTGGCAAACACACAGGTCATGATCTTTCCTAATTTCTGCCAGGAAAAAAATTTAATGTGAAGTAAATGGTTTTAAAAAGTCTTAATAGTAATAATTCAGTATTACAGGATCTTTTGCAGACTTGCTAGTTTAGTACTAATTTTTATACAGAAAGAAATTAGTACTATATAAAATGTTAACTTAGTGTCATAACCAAAATAGTTTCATAGTCATCATAAAAAGGATGTTATAACTCTAAATGTGGGTGACATGCTCTTACTGACAAATGGTATATTCTACCAAGTGTTAACTTAGCCATTTCTGATTTTTCTCTCATACAGCTCCTCAATCTATATCCTGTACATCATCATCCTACTCTTAATTAGAAATTCCAAGTAGTAAGTACCTCGCTGTAAATATTATTTCTATATATTTCTTAAGAATTTCATGGTAAGAGCTTTTTGTTGGAAATAGTTCTATTATTATTATTAGTCCCGTGAAATTAAGTGAATATTAATACTAGCTTCAACTGAAAATAACACCATCGGTCTTGTCCCAAACTTTAGTTTCACAGGTTCTCTCATCTCTAAGAATATCCTAAATAACTTTGATAGCCCTGTCTGTGTGTGTCAAGGTGCCAGTGACCAGGTATTAATATGCTGAGGGTCATAGATGTTTCTACGGAATAAAGTTCTGTTCACAAACAGAGACTTTCTAATCCATTATTCTACGGAATGAAGCACTTGGCTTTTGATTTCACCTCTAAGTTGTACAATGCTTTCCAGGAAGTTATACTAAAGTGTGTCTGTGGTGGGGGTAGGGCTGTTAATAAGAAGTGATCAAGCAATGCCCTGAAGCATGAGATTTGATTACTCATGTTTATGAGCACATATACAAATGTTGTTCTCCAACACAGAAGTAACCTGGTTTAACACATCTACTACAATTTATACAGTAAACTACATTATCTATGTTAGAATTTATGTATAAACCTGAAGTAGAAATAGAGGACATAAGAGGAAAAAAAAGAAAAATAAAAAAATAATCCTTTAATTTAGGATCAGTCTTATCACTGGCACTTTGCAAAAATAAAAACTCAGGATTTGATCTTTGGGCTGATTTGAAACATTAACTGTAATGTGGATTAGACCTATCCTTGAACAGAAGTAGTTAAGCATGTTTGTTAGATTTTTTTTTGCTCTCATGAAATTTATAAATTTTTGCCTCATTTTAAATAAATCTTTTTTGCCAAGTAACTTAGTGACCCAAAATTCATATCAACTGCTGCTTATGTGTAGTAAAGGTCTCTAAAGATTTTGATCCAGATATTATTCTTACATCTTCATTTGATGCAACAAAACACTGAGTATACTCTGTAGTTCTGTGTCCTAACTCGTTAATTATGGTTTGACAATCAAACTATACTCCTTATTGACCAGCGTGATTCTAAATAAAGCAAATTATTAATGTATCATATAAAGCAAGGATTATCGTATCAAAAGAATTAGATTTTTATTATTGATTCCTCTTCTTAAATATTCCTATGAGAACATAACAAAGCAAATCAACAGTAGTTTTGTCACTTCTCCAAGTCTGAGCTGGACCTCAACTCAAAAAGCTTCACCCTCTTTCTATCAGTTCAGCTTTGGACAGTCGTGATTTTTTAGCTTCTCTGAATCCATTCAAATCTCCTGATTTCTGTGACAAATATGTAGCACCCTACTTAAACAAAACCCCAAACAAACTGCCTTTCAAAGCTCCCAGACCACATAGTTTTAATACACCAGGAGTTTTTTGTTGGTGTTTTGTGCTTCGTTTGGAGTGGGGTTTTTGATGAACTTCCTTGATTTCTCACCATTTATCTGAAAGAAGATTATTTGCAACTGCATTTGAGGTAGCATAGAATATTTATAGAACTATATCATCACAGACAAAAGGGGCTAAAAGAGACCTCAAGAAGAATTTGTTTGTGCAGTTTAAGCCCATTAGTTTTTGCTCCACCCACCATGTAAACAAATAACAGATTACACCCTCCTTCTCAGCAACCTTTCATGTCTTTAAAAAACATGTGCATATTTCTCTTTCTCTTCTGTGATGTAAAACACTGCTGTTACATTTCCATTTTGTAGGTTCTCCTAACCTGTTTTTTTAGCTCTCCACCTGGGCTAGCAATCACTCAAGCACTGAGCTCCAAAGTACTTATGTCTAAAAACTTAATCCTTACAGTTTACCCTTGCGTCTTCCAAACTACAGCTTTGTTCATATGCCTGATTTGATATTTGCTTTTTAGCAACAACATGCCTGGCTTAGACTCAGTTTGTGATCTATATTATCTACTTTTCCTGCAGATCTTGCACATGCCCAAAGGTTTTCAAAACCTATATTTATCAGCTGACAGTTTCCACCTAGACTCTTTCTTGTAAAAACACTTTAAAAATGTTTCATCCTCAGAGAAAGCTCTACTTGGTGAGAAACAGTATTTTCTAGTGGAAAACTGGAAGCTGCTGTTTTTCTGGCAAGTCCTAAAATTAAATCCATCACTTCTGTCAATACTGACAAGTAAGAATTACTTGAATTATTGACAAAGGAAAGAATACAAAAGTATTAAGGAACAATGAAAGGCATGGCTTGTCCAACAGGACTGAACAAAGACAATGGTAATCTGGATCCCAGTTTCTTAATCTGGCCCCAGTGTTGGTCATCATGGGAGATGGCTGTCATATCAGAAACACAAAGTGTCTACTCTTTGGTCAGTGTAAGTATCACTGTGACTGTGATATCAACCTATCTTTATGTCAAGGCATTTTCAGGAGTAATAAACAGTGTTAGCTGTTAGAGAATAACTGGCTGGGCAATAAACAATTCTATACCTCCCCAGCATAAAAGCACAGCTTGAATGAAACATCCCTTGGGCCTGTTCTGGCCCCCAGACTGGCTTTAGAACTATGCTGTGATGATGAACTAGATTTTAATCTTAATTGCAGCTCTCAAACTCAAAACAACCCCATGAGATTTCATGGATGTCAGCAGATTCACAACAGCAGCAACAACATAGGAACCAAACTACTCCTCCCCTCCCCGAGGGCCAATCTGGCTATGGTGCACTCAATTCTATTATCAGTTCTGTTTTTGCCAAAAAAAAGAAATTAAATCACAGACATTTGTTCTCTGATGCTTCCAGATGGAGTTTTAGCTCAGCATCTGAAATATTTATTAATGGACCGAAAATATTCTCCTGAAGACAAACATTTTTCAATTGTAAAAATGGAGTACTGAAGAAGTTTGGGATTAATGCTGTGTGCCATCACATGTTAATGGAATGAGCAATGTTTAAAATCAATCATCCTTAGCGTGAAGATATATTCATTAGTACAGATAAGACAACACATTCTCTTTAATTTCTTATCCACACAGTCAACTTAAAATTAAATTGGCATGTTTGTTAGATTAAAATATTTCAAAAGCCTTAGAGGATATTGTGGATAATTCCAGATGTTGTAAAGGTTGTATTTGTTTAGCAATGTAAGTTTCCCGAGCATTTCTAGTTCACTACATCAGAACAGTAAAAATGATCCAGTCATCTTTCACAGTATCACAAGGTTGGAAAAGACCTTTGAAGATCATCAAGTCCAACCAATCCCATCCTAAGCTCAACCACATTCCTAAGTACCTCATCTACCCTTTTTTTAAACACATCCAGGGAAGGTGACTCAGCCCCCTCCCTGGGCAGCCTGTTCCAGACTCTGTCAACTCTTTCAGTAATTTTTGTTTTTCTTGTGTCCAATCTAAACACAGCTTCTTGCCAGTTCCCCTTGTCCCATCTCCTGTCATCTGGCTGACGAGACCATCACCCACCTCTCTACAACCTCCCTTCAGGTAGTTGTAGGTGGTGATAAGGTCTCCCCTCAGCCTCCTCTTCTCCAAGCTAAACAGCCTCAGCTCCCTGAGCCATTCTTCAGAGGATTTCCCTCCAGCCCCTTCCCCAGCCTGGTTGCCCTTCTCTGGACTCGTTCGAGGACCTCAATGTCCTCCTTATGGTGAGGAGCCCAGAACTGGACACAGCACTCAAGGTGTGGCCTCACCAATGCCCAGTGCAGGGGGCACAATCACCTCCCCAGACCTACTGGCCACACTTTTTGACACAAGCCAGGATGCCATTGGCCTTCTTGGCCACCTGGGCACACTGCTGGCTCATATTCAGCCTGCAGTCACCCAACACCACCAGGTCCTTCGCCTCACAGCTCTCCAGCCAGTCTCCCCCTAGCCTGTAGCACTGCATGGGGTTATGTCCCATATGCAGCACTCGACTCTTGGCCTTGTTAAACTTTGACAGGGTACTTGTTGCACATGCACAGACTTCACTTTCCAAATTCAGTTCTTCAGGCTGACCTAATCTTAGTAGCCGTGAGAGCTGGATTCCAGGTTTATACAGGCACTCCTGCAATCCCAGCTGACTGAATCAGCATGGTGACACCAGCTTCCAGATATTCAGACAACAGACTTGTTAAGGATGCAAGATCTGGCATCTCTAAATAATGAGACTGCCAGACAGGTTGAAAAATAGTCAGAAGTTAGTTCTGTTGACTTCTTTGTCAGAAGACTACTGCCTGATGATAACTCTGGAGTTCTGACAGCAAAAAAAACTGGTAAAAATGCAAACCTTATTCAATAAATACAGTTTTTAAACTATTAAAATAAGAAATTAAATGTTAGCCCTTTGAGAGATACTGAATAGACCAATTAAGTGTGTGTGTGGGGTGGGAAATTAGTTTTAATTACACAGACAGGGCATGACAAACATAAGTAGGAACAACAGCACCTTTCAGTGAAACCTCTTTCTGAAGATTCTGAAGAAACTCCATTGGTGTGGGATTTTTTTGGGTTTTGGTTGTGTTGTGTTTTTTTTTAAAGAACAAGCAGTACTGAATATTTCTTAAATAGATGCCAGAAAAAAAAGTCTTCTGGAAAAGTTTAAATCCTGCAAGTTATCCTTTAAATCATCAGATTATCCTTCCATCTATGCCTAACAATCAATAAGGCAGTAGTTAATTTACACAACTGAAACCACAAGCTGCCATAATTTCATTTGTAGTCCTTAGTGAGCCAATTACACAAATTCTTACTTTCTTTTCTTTAACTGACTGACTTTAATGCATATTGATCTGATGGTATACAGTACATAAATCTGTCCCTCATTTGCAGAGAGGGAATGAAACAATGTTTGTAATTGACAAGACAGACTTGAGAAGTTTAACCTAATCTATTTATCTAATCAAATGTCACTCACTGTCAAACTGTTGAAGTATCTCCTGCATTTAATGCATAAATTGTACTAACAGTCACCCAAAAACTTCTGAAGATAAAAGTTTTGGGTTCAAACTCTGAAGATTCAAAGGAGATGCAACAAAATAAATGCAAGTACTATACTAGTTTATGCATGGCATAGAAAGATATGATGAAGACAAGGAGTCTTTCCTGACCCTAGCTGACTGAAAATATAGATAATTATTCTCTCATGAGTGGTTGGCAACAACACTGTATTTTGCCTAGATTTTACCCTACCTATCTACCTTCAAAAGCTTCCACTTTACCTTCAGTCTCAGGTTTGTGATCAAGGAATTAATGGACAGAAAAAGTCAATTTTGTCACAATTTCAGATCAAAACCTACACATATACTTGTTCTACCCAGTGTGTTTATCCTGTTATTATTAAAACATTTCTTGCAAGTTATGTTTTGCATCTGTACTTTGAAAAGCCAGCTTGAAAGAATGTTCTGTACACTTGCTTTCAAACTATGTCTCTGCTAGGGTGGATCATTCATAGAAAGAGTTCATTCAATAAGTGTTTGTGTCAGTTATAAACCAAATTACTCACAAATAATCTTGTTGTTATTCAAGTAGTGCTAAGTCTCTATTTTACTGAGTAAGGACAAAGACCAGAAAGGACCTTGGCTTTAGCTGTCATTATCCATTACTACAGCAAATATCTTTCCAAGATGTTTAAAATTATGAACATCTCTTCTGCTGCAGCTGTACTGGGCTTGGTTTGAGCCATTAAATATTTCCTGGAATGTGTAATTACTAGTAAACACAGCCAAGAACCATTTCAGGCTCTTTCCATAAAACTCTAAGAAATAAACTGAAAATATATGAATTTTCACAAAACAAGGTCTTGGATTAGCTTTCAAGGAAAGTCAACAGCCTCAAAGTAAAACTAAAATACATTTAAGAAGTATTTCCACATATAGTGAAACAGTAATTTTAGATTCATGAGGTTAATTTGAAGACTACATTCTCTCCAGAATTCTTGAGGTTTCTGAAAAAATTCCGATACACAAGAGCTTTTATTACCAACTTTATTTCAAGGCATCCCTGAACTTCTGATCTCTTTTCTTACTAATGTTTTGATATTCATGTTCTTGGAGAAAATTTCATGCTAATACCTAGATCAAGCTCATAGATACATCTCAGTGCCTTAATTTTCTCGATCTTCTTCACTAGTAAATAAAATGGCAGCTTATTAAAAAGCCTTATACCTCCATAAACCTGGGCCATTATCTACTGCAGCCTCAGCAGGTACTACTTTACTTTCTTGCTGGGGTCAGGCCACACACCAGAAGAGAGAGGCCAAAGCACAGAACCCAATTCTGACTCAAATTTGGAATGCCACTGAAATTAGCTCCAAGCATGTTGCTAAGAGGGATTCAAACCATTGCACACCTTGTAATCATTACAGATTGACTCTACTAGATCTTAAGATTACTAAAATCTCCAAATCAACAACAAAAACATCATAAAGCCTAACATCAGCTCAGCTGCAGATATTTTCCTGCCCCATCCAGTGCTAGAGGAAGCAGGTTTCCTCTTCATGCTGAGTACACAGACTTCTGACTCATATTACCAGGAAGGCTGGAAGGAGAGGCCACCCCAAGCTTCTGAACTCATCTGGTATCTGCTCACACAAAGACATCAATGTTCTGAGATAAATTAGCCCTTGGAATGTTTTTGTTTTTAGAACTGTGTTCTGAAAAAGGCAATGTTTGCCACACATCTGGAAAAAGTGTGCATAGGTTAAGGATGGAAGATGGGAAAGCCTTGAGAAAATAAAACATGAAAAGGAGCAGACTGGGTGGGAAAACTGCTGCAGACTAAGTGAGGGGGTGAAAAGGGACTATCCTATCAGAAGGATGTCTTGCAGAGAAGCTTACAAAGATAGCATTTTCTTCTGGGGCTTGGAGATGCTTCGCTTGACATGCATCACTCCCCAGCAGAGTGGGTGGACAGCTACTTTGAGATTTTATATGAAAGTGAAATATTTAAGATATAAATACATAGGGAGGATCACAAATTCTACACAGTTGGTTGGGTTTGGGGGAACAGGGGGTTGATGACTGTGGTGGGTTTTTTTTCTTTTAAGTCATCCTTTGTTGCTAGAGAAATGACATACTACATTCTGGCTGGATAATATAATAGGTGTGAGAAAAAGAAGCCACAGAGACTAAGTACCACCTTCCTCTAGCTAGTTTTCTTTTGTCTGGGGTCTTCATAACAGTACTTAGCAGAAAACTGGAACGCTAAACAAACACTACATAAGGTGTACTGTAGTACATAACACTTCCAGAATTTCCAGTGCACTGCCTGCTGCACCCTCATCTCCATCCTAGCACCAGACCTCAAGTCTGCACGTAATACACTGCTGAATGTTCTTGCAGTCCTTCCCAAGAAGGATCACTTTTTACCACCAGTGAAGCTGTCAGCATAGAGGCATCATGCTTAACTCAGTAATACAGTCCTTGCAACTGATTTCACAAGACCTGACAATTGTCATCTGTAAAGCACTACACACATCTTTCTGTTATTTCTGTATTTATAGAAAAAACCCTAGGCAGCCATCCAGTATTTGTATATATACCTTCTGCAGTAAGGAGGGGGGTGGGGGGAAGAGGGATGGTGTGGAAATAAAGCATGTTAATTGTATATAAATACAAAAACAGCAAGTTGACTAGCAGTTGTCTAGCAGGTCAATAATTAGCAGCCAGTGAGGGCAAGGACATATGCTTGCTATTTACTAGCTTGTAGATGTTATAGTAATAAGAAAAAAACCTGATCTACAAACCAGACTGAAAAGGTCAAAAAGCCAATCTTCTTCCATCACAATTACAGCAGACAAGTTATCAATATATGAAAAGGGCTCTAAATCCAATAGTAAAATCTCAAGAACAGTTCTATCAGTTCTGTGAAATGCAACATTCTACAACTAGGAAAATAATTGAAAGCATCTAGCAATATCGTGTACATCGTAAGAAAAAAAATCCAGTGAAGGTGAAATCTTAGTCTTTTGAACACTCTAGTAAGGATTAGTAGTTGATATACAAGCCACTGGCTCTTGACAACAGATTTTAAAGCTAGAGGTGTATATTAGATTATCTGCATGCTACAATAAAGGAATTTCAGTTAGCTATCATTGACATATAGACAATGCTCTATGTCAACAGACTATTATTTCAGAAGAACACCCACTTGGTTTTAAAGCAGCAAGGAAGATGATCTACCATTCTCCTAAACAGTTTGTTCTCTTAGGAAGTTAGACAGTGTTTGTCTGAATGTCCATATACCGGCAAGAACTTTGACTCTACCTTTCAGGGTTTCAGACAGACTAGCATACCATAATGGCCAATAAATATAAGGAAAGTTATCACTATCCAACACGCCTAGCACCATTTCAAAGGAAAAGGTTGAATAAACATGGAAAAGTCTGAGACTTTCATCTAGAAGTGAAAAGGTGTAAGGATGATGGGCAGGAAAAAAAAAAATAGAAAAGCAGCCCCTTTCTTTCTGTTTTTCTTCCTCAGTTGTTAAGGTGCCTAATCCATCTTCTCCCATGTTACAGTATTAACTGTTGAGAAGCTTGGTGCTGGTGTCTATCTCCCCAACCCATTGCACAAGAAATCTGTCTGTCCAAGGTTTTAAAACTCAAGGCAATTGCCATGAGAAAGAGAGGCACAGTGATAGTGACTTTCAACACTCCAAGAATCTTCTCTTTCAATATTTTAGTTTAATTTGTACCTTTGCAGTGGTATCTGTCAATAAACTTCTTACAGTGGCTGGTGATCTTTCTAATCTTGTCATTAATGAATACATACTAACACTTGAAAAGCCTCTGTTAATCAACATGACTTCAGTAACATCAGCTTGTGACAGATATCTACAGATAATTCCATTATATGCACATTTTTAACTTATCACATCAAGTCTTTGTTCTCCTAAATACTTTCTGAAACTCAGACAAGTACACAACAGAAGTGTATATATATTCTTTTAAACTCCCTCAACTCTTTATATGTCCTCTTCACTTTCTGGTTGTGTATTTACCCAACAGGTTTTATTAGAAATGTAACCTACTCTGTATAATAGCACTGCAATATAAGCATTAATATCAGTTTAATTAAACTTTGTGAAACAAGAGAACATTATAGAGTAAGAGGGAGTAAGAACTAAGCACAGATGACAAAAGGAGAGAACGATGTGCAGTGTAAATGGAGAGGTGGGAGAGAATAAAAATTGAAGGTGACATTAACCAGCCTTGTCTTTAGCCATGTGTGTGCACCAACCATAACTTGCTAAAAATGAAGGAGCTGTAATCTTCCCCAGTTATGTTATATATCCATAACACCTAATGGAGACATGAGACACTGTCAATAAAGTAACTCAAAGTCCCCTTTTCTTTACTTGTAACCAACAGGTGAAAAAGGTATCTAAGCTTAGCCAGACAGGTAGTGCTATAAGCTATTCTTTCTTTGGAGTAAGTATTTTATATACTGGTATCCCTCTGTAGCCCAGTGTAGTTGCAGAATCTCTGAACCCTTCCCAGCACAGTATACAATTATATTTTACCACCAAAAATAGTGAGCCATAAGGATACTTTGCATTTATTTATCCTTAATTGAAAAGCACTGCACGTATGTCACACGTGCATGTTCATACTAAGCATCCTTCACATGCAAATCTTTTGCTGTACTTAAGGACAGAAATGTAAATGAGGCTTTGTACAGAGGAATTCTGGTTTCAGTTTTTCCCACCCCACCTTTCTTTCTTTCACAGTCTTAGTCAAAACCTGAACTAAGGGCGAAGACAATGCACAAGAGTCTGGTTTCTTGTAAGCATTGCTAGCAGTGACTGAGTGTCAGCTGGCAACCCAGAGAAAAAGATCCTTTCCTCAGGTCCAATGCCAGTCTGAACAAGTATTTCACCATGGCCTATCAAAACCTGAGCTATTACATCTTCCATTTTGCAAAATGAAAGTTAGTATAGGATAGTATTGTAAAATCTGGGCTAGTAAGTAAACTTCAAATGTCTGCCTCAGCTTTGTCTGACTACTATAGCACATTTCATTTCAACCAGTACATCAGGTGGATACATTAATCTCCTTCTGATGCTACCACAAAAAAATGCTAAGGATTTAAATCCACCCCCTAGTTCTATATGTATTGGAATGTAATCTACCAGTGGCTGATTCAGATTCTCTTCCAATATTAGTAGATATTCGTACACAACAGAACTTGAGAGGTAAAGTTAGTCTTTTCTAAGATGTACATATTCACTCTGCTCCATTTGCACTGATCCACAAATAGGATCAAAGGCAGTCAGCCCTGCACCTCCAGCAAAAACCTTTCTCTCCTAACCAGCATATATCCAACATACACACCTCTTCATTATCTGTTTCTTGTCCCCGTTATAGGAACAGGTTTACTCTGTGTTTTAGGTACCTTCAAAAGGCACAAAACATTCTGCAGAGCAATTAGAAAAGCTGGCGTTATTAAAGATCTGTCCAAGGCTTGAGCCAGGACCTTAACACATGGGGGGTTGAGTTGCAGAAGTGCCAAACACCATGTCTGCCTCTGGCACCTGTAGAAACAGCTCTTGCTCACTGCCTTTGAAAATCAGGTTACTGCATTTTATGTTATCATGTGAACATCGATTACTTAAAACTAAATAATTGTTGCTTTCATGCTCAAGACAGAGTGATTCATTAAACAAGAGTCCAAAGGGAAGTTTCTCCCAGGGCATCCCAGCAAAGGCAGCAAGGTTGTCACTACCTCCCAGAGCACTGTATGGGAATCAAATGGCATACATGTACTGCACATCAGGGAACAGTAAGGGCCAGATGCCCACTCAGCAGCAGGGAGCCAAGGAGGACAAAATGCAAACACAGCAGGCAGACCCAGTGCGGGCAATAGTCCAGCAGAGCCACCAGTCAGTGACAACAACAAAAACAACCAAAAAAAAAGCCCTACCAAACACTAGAGACAAAGGAATGAAAACAATGCAACATACCCATACAAAGTGCCCATCTAGGATACAGGACTAACAGCTAGAGAAAGGTCAGCTAAAAAAAAATTAAATTCCCAACCCTGAGCTTAAATGGGAACCATTGCAGAGCTTCACTGCCCCAGGTGAAGCAGGTCAGGGCCATTAAAGCCTATTTACCCTTAGGATCCTGTCAGTATAAGATATTGTTGCTGCTTCTTATTGCAGTGGATAGGGAAGGATTTGGGGAGGAAAACCACAAATAAACCTCTTATGCTTACATTTTTGTGCTGAGGACACAAGGTCTACAGCTCTTCTTAGAGAAATTAAAAGGAAAACACAGACTTAGTCCTTTAAGAAAGAAAAGCTCAAGAGCAAATAGTCCTGCAGGTCATCTCCCTAATGCTTGATTTATTTGAACAGCTGTGTATCAAAGCTAGCAGAATTAAGCATCTCCTTTTGTTAGCTATGAGCCATTTTAAGTAAAAGACCAAAAATGTCATAACATTTTGTATTTAATCTACAGAAGTGCAGATTCAATGGGATGTGTGGGGAAAATATCTCTTTTCTAATGTATTCAATCCCTCTCCATTTACAGTGAACAATTGTACTCACAGTGGCTTTTTCTATACTTGAATTTTTTGGACAATTAATTCCCAGTGGGTACAGCTTAACTGGTGATAACATCAATGGGAATGGCATTGTTGCCAAGGGTTCAGGAGCTTACAGTCTCGTTTCATGTCTGAGTGCATCTGAGCAGTCTCAGGTTACAACTTAACTGTAGTTATGGCCTGTAAATCTGCACTTTCATAGATACAAACACTGTTAATTTTTCCCAGCACCATCATTGTCACAGGTGTGACTGCATGAGACAGCCTGGAAGAAAGTGTAGAACATGGAGACAGTTCCCCATGAATGTACTTGAAAGGTCTCTAGATGCTAAGATTCAGAAGAACTTTCCAGCTGTTTTGTTACTTGGTTTTGTTGTTCTTTCTACTCCTAATACTCTGTTTGTATCTTAGATTCCAAGAGAAAGTATTGACCATAACCCACGTTTGTTATCAAAGAAACAAAATGCAATGATTATGCCTTTTAAAGGAGGGATCATAATGGATTCCCCTTTTCATTCCTGGGTGTGGAGCTGTGAGAGAGATGCTGCTGTCCCCGGCCTCCTGGCCCAGAAAGAGGAGCATTAAACACAGGTGCATGCCACCTCCCATGAGGATCACAACCAGTCTCCTGGCTGGTACTGAAGTAGAGAAAGGCAAAATTAAATTTGCCATCTTTAACTACTTTGAAGACTTTGACATACACAAAGAAGGAACCCACTTGCCTGTCTCATAGCCATTCTGTGAATAACAAGACAATTTCTGCCATTTTCTCACTCCCACAGTTAAAACCAAGTTTGCTGTGGCATTAAACCAAGCTGAGTTTTTCCTCACTTTTCTGCCTGTGTCTCAGAAGTCAACCCCTGAAATACTTCACAAAACCAGAGAGAAAGATTTAGGCTGTACTTTCAAAGAAATACAAATACGATGCTTTATTAGGTGGATTCAGGCAACACTAGCTTTCTGTTTAAAATGAGGACCATGATGATTTAAAACTTGAAAAAACAAAAATGGGAAAAGAGCAAAGAAGAAAAAGTAACAAGATAGACATACTTGTGTTTGGTGGGGAGAGCTCCCTCCCTTCCTCCCTAATTTTTTCTAATCTCCAACAGCCAAAACTCAGGAGCTAGAAACTAACTTTACAGATATGATGAAGCCAGTTTTAAATTCTTCAAAGCATCACTATGATATCACTGATATACTTTGTATTCTTTTTGTTCTTTGCCTAGTTTCCTTTTTACCTTTTAGCACATGACAGAATCCATTCTCAGACATTTCTGTAGCTGGTTTTCTCTTCACAAGAAAGCTGAAATTCATAAAAATTCATATGACTCCAGAAGCTGGTTTTAGGACAAATAGAAAAATCTCAGTGGTCTGTGTCATAAAATCTTGTTTCTGACATTGTACTCATGAGAAGTCAAGTAGTTATAAGGAAAGATCTCCCTGCCTGAATAGAAGGTGGTGTGGGGAGTTCTAAGAGGTGAGGTCCAGCATGCTGGTGGGTAGCTACACTTCAAAGGAAGGAGCATTGAGTGACATAAGGCAAAGACACACTTAATTCTGAATGAAACTGACAGTTAGGAATTCATCTTGCTATGAAGATCATCTTCATATCTTTCCTAATTTTCTTTTACATACTGTATTCATACTGCATTTATGACAATCACAGGAAGTGATAAACTTGTTTTATTGCTCTTCAGAGGTACTATTACATCCAATTATTTTGGTGCTACAGTTTTCTCTAATTAGCCAGGAAATACACATCATCGTTAATTACACTGTACACCATTCGAGAGGCTGGAAATAATTAACCATGTTTTTGTTTTCATTATTCAACTGGCCTGGAAAAAGTAAATACATTTCAGGCACTAGTCCTGAAATATTCTTTCTGATGCTGGCAGCCAGTTCCAGCAATACTTGCAAAGAAGGCTGAGCATGTTGTCATATACAGCAACAGTCAAAACACTGAGCTGTGTGCATCCATGAAATATATTCTTTCCTTAAAAGAATAGAGTATATACCTCTGCAGAAAAAACAACCCCAAAGTAATTACATGAACAACATAAATGTAATAACAATGAAGAACACAAACATAAACAGTATATAAGCACAGAAGCTATAAATGCACAAAACTTTTCAAATCATTCCAGCAAAATATTCATCTTCAGATTTGCCAAGTAATTAAAATTCAGCAGTTTCACTACAAAATAGTGCACTGTGATACCTGAACAACAAGTTATCTGTGTTAAACTGTATTTTTGATAGCCCTGTCTGAAATAGCCATTTCATTCAACTGCAGCTTTATTTTTAGACTAGGCCAGAGCCTACAAAGGACTTCAGGTGACTTAAACAAATAAAAATTGGGCACAGAAACCTGTGCACTGAATGCAGAGGGTCTTTGCAGAGTGTATTCAAAGAACCAGACCCTTCACAGCAGCATGCCGAAAGGCAGCTGGGGAGGCTGGGTCCACTTAATGTCCCCCAGGTCAGCAATCACTGGATGAGAATTAGCCAACAGGGACACTCTGTGGTCAGGGGCACATCAGAAATGTCACCCACCCTTCCTCCGGTGTGGGTCCCAGTGGCACATGAGCTCCTGATTTCCAGCCCTGAGCATCATCCTGAAGGGAGAGCCTCTGTTTGTTCCTTTCCTTACACTGAAGTGGGCAGACTTCATGATTTACTATAAAATAATCCATAGGCCCAGGTCATCACTGTGGAAGTGTACCTACCCTTTTCATTTCAGCAAGACACATCTGTCCTAAATTGTCTGAGATGTCTATCTATAACTTCCTCACCTCTACTTCAGGTGCACCAAGCATTGGACACTTTGCAAGTGGGCTCTTGCAGAATTATCACTCTTTTACATGGAATCTACGTAGGACAATAAAGAGCTCTTATGAATATATATATATTTGCACTAGAAGCAGCTCTTAGACCTGTGCAGGAGCCAGGAGTTCTGTTTTGTGAAGAATTTCTACATATAACAAACTCCTCAGGCTCAAAACCATCCCAGAAGGTAAGTTTTAGCAGGGGTGATACAAGGGAGGGAAAATTACTGTGACTGATTAAACTTTTAAAGTGTTGTAATTTACAGAGTCAGATAAAGTGCAACAGAAATAGAATATAATAAGCAAGTGATAAAAAAAAAAGAGAATCATTGTTATGAATATGATAAAATGAGATTTGTTTTTTCCCTACAAAATAAAATTTGAAATTTTTATCCAATATAAGAAATGCAATTTTGACAATCATACATTTCAACAGAAAATTGATTTCTCAACATTTCCTTGTCCTGGACTATTTCTTAACTTTTCCAAGAGATTAATTCTTAATAGACAAACTTTACATTTAACACTTCTTTAGAGCATTCAGAAAGGTTCAGATGAAACAGACAACTAGAAGAAAACCTCTTTCTTCATCAGGTATTTCAAATTAGCTTTTAGAACCTAATATCTCATGGTTTGTGAAACCTGGGGATATATTTACTCTTAACATCATCAGGAAATTGCTTGTTTCTGCTTGCCTTTACAAATGAAGCAAATCAGATGCAAAATGTGTTGCTTGTGACTTGGCAAATTTGAAATAACCTACTATTTGAAACTAGGAAAACTGAAGTTTAACTACTGTCTAAAATATTTTTCTATTTAAAACTGTCATTTGTATGATCTGATTTTTCATTTGACAGTTACATTAAAACAAAAAGAAATTTAATCTCCAACGAATATATGCCTCCATGACTGTAATTTGAACATAAACCAGTAACAAACTCAAATGTCAAAACCAAAATATGCTCCACCTAAAACAATGTCAAGATTAGAAGAGGCATTTTCCTCTTTTCATTCTGTTCATTTGAACTTCTAAACACAATTACCTCAATTGATTTATACATATTTAAAATGTTTTTTACTTAGTTGAAATTCATCACAAACCCCTAAATTCTCTTGTAAAAATATGCAAGGAGGCAAGAAAAAGGTTTATTTTTTTATATATATTATTAGTTTTATTTTACTGCAACGAGAGCAAACCTGTGTAAAAACTTCCTGGACAAAACCAAGCAAGTTTTGGTTAGTAAATGAAAAAAAAAGTCATGCCTTAAGAATGATTCATTTTCCTGTAAATGCTTCTATCTACCACTGCAGTTGAAATATGCATAGGTACATATACCCAGAATCTAACTGAGAAGCCCGCTGAAATCACTAGCATTCTTTTCACTGACCTCAAACGGTCAATGAAGTTTTAACTGTTGATGCACAGCTGTGTTTGCTTTCACATTCAAAGCACACTCTGTCCATTTACAGCTATAGGAACATGGAACAGACGATAAATAAGCTGCCTTATCTTAAAGGAAATGCATAGCACCGACATAAAAACTTCGCTACATGCTTTGGACATTTATTTGCTATTATTATACTGTGTCCAGTTCTGGGCTCCTCACCATAAGAAGGACATTGAGGTCCTGGAGCAAGTCCAGAGAAGGGCAACCAGGCTGGGGAAGGGGCTGGAGGGCAAATCCTCTGAGGAGCAGCTGAGGGAGCTAGGGATGTTTAGCCTGGAGAAGAGGAGGCTGAGGGGAGACCTTATCACCACCTACAACTACCTGAAGGGAGGTTGTAGAGAGGTGGGCAATGGTCTCTTCAGCCAGGTGACAGGAGATGGGACAAGGGGAAATGGCAAGAAGCTGGGCCAGGGCAGGTTTAGTTAGATGTTAGAAAAAATTTTTTACTGAAAGAGTTGTCAGAGTCTGGAACAGGCTGCCCAGGGAGGGGGCTGAGTCACCTTCCCTGGATGTGTTTAAAAGACAGGTAGATGAGGTACTTAGGGATATGGTTTAGCTTAGGATGGGATTAGTTGTACTTGATGATCTTCAAAGGTCTTGTCCAACCTTGTGATTCTGTGATTTCTCTGTCTATTTGTATATAGCAGAGACATTCCCAAATTAATTTAAAAAATAGGAAGGAACATATTAGGTTTTTGTAATTTTTTATTTCAATAATGGTGTTGCAATTTACCATACTGCAATAATAAATGGGTAACTTGGTGCTTTCCTCTTAAAAATATAACTTAGCTGGATACAGCGATGTTAAGTGAACCTGGTGTATTTGTTACTGTTGTATTATATATTTTTAAAAGCCTGCAAGAACAAATGAAAGATTGCCAGGTTTTAATTCTTCATTCAAGGAAAGCACTTCACAAAACTTCAGACTGCCTAACCTTGTGCAGTAACACCAAACAGAGAATCGGCACATTTACAGGAAGTCCACATTTCCCTTAGTGGAAGGAAAATGAGGGCAAACTGAACATCACATTAATACACTCAAATCCAGCAGCTGTATGCAAAGTTAAACTTCAGGAAGAGGACATTCAGAGCATGACCTTGGGGTACAGGTGAGAATTTCTTACACACATGAGTGTCCACAGAGAGCCCATGAAGCAAAGGAACCTAGGTAAACAACTACCTACAACACTTGAGCAGTAAAGTATTTCTCAACCCTTCTTTTGTTATTAAATGCAAATAATAATCAAATGAGCTTCCACATCTTTCAGTCCTGTATGTGGTTTAGGCTGACAGTATTTTTTCCTATTTGATGGGGGACTGAAGATAGCGCTATGGCTTTCAAGGTGCTTGGAGGATGAGGGGCTGCTGAACTGAGGCCTCTGCTACAGCAAGGAGTGGGGGGAGGGGGGTATGACAAACAGTACAGTAGCAGAAATTTAATGAAGCATTTCTTTCTGTACACTAGTTAAAAATTAATTTAGAACACAGGAGCCTGATCCTTATTTCAAGAAAATCAATGTTTAAACACCCACTGAATTGTATGAAAGAGAGATAAACTTCTAAATTATTGACCACTGCTGCTTATGTCATCTGTTTGCAGTTCAGGTGTCTGGTTTCTTAAGGGGTTTAGAAAGATTCAAAGTCTTTCCTTATCTCAAATGCTGAGCTAACTCAGACTCAGACATAACCTGTACCACAGGACCAGCCTAATGAACAAAGGCAAGGCATCACTCCTGTGATGGTCTGGATTTTTTTTTTTTTTACACACAGAATTACACTAAACAGTACATGCTTCACCTTTGCTCTCCCAGCTGTTCAGAGCAAGCAGATCCAGTTCTGACTGTGCTAGATCATCACTGAATCTCCATACCAGTAACAGAAAGATAACTATCCCTAAACAAATAGTCATGGCTCCAACCTCTTCTTAGTCACCTCTCAGTCTGCTGGTCCTTCAGGATATCTGTATTGGCATAGCCACAGACATGATATAGGCTAGGAGAAACTGAAATTTTGCAGGAAAAGGAAGTATTTGTCATGGAAATGAGCAACAACTGAAAAAAAATTCCAGCTTTCTGAGACAGAAAATAAAAAGCCTTCTTTTTAAGGCTGAATGTTTTCTGTGTAAAAGCTTCTGATTTTCCCAGCTACAGTTAAACAAATATTCTTCCTATGCAACATCAGGATTTCTTGATATAAAAGTGGTAATAGCATTATAAATCTGATAAACAGCAGTTCGGACTTTCAAGCTGCAATGATGTGAAACACAATTTGCACACTCAGAACACCATGTTTTAGGGGCAATAAAGTCAGTTTTCTTCCTCACAGTTTGAAGATTTGTTCTTTTTCATTTTGTTTTCTTATTACATCCCTTTCAGTATTTCTATTAGGATGAGGTGTGCCCTATTTTTATAAATCAGGGTAGATCTATCAATCACCAAAAAAGGCAGGTTTATGCTTACTAAGAATTCAAAGAAGATTGCATAATTATGTGCAAACTCTGCCAGACCAGAAGAGATCATTTCATTGAAGAGCAGAGCATAATAAAAATTCACTTTTTGTTTTTAAGATGACTTTTAGATGACTAGATGGTGAAAGGCAAACTGACTGAGGCAAGTAGAATAACAAAATAAGCCCAAGGTAAAAAATTACCAAAAAAATTCTTTAATCTTTTCAATACATCTGGTCCAAAATTATTAATAATAAGATTTAATTTAAAATATAGTCCAATATAAAATAAGCCTTCCTTTATTATCTGATTCTGCCTGTTTTACTACTTACAAGCTCTATCCTTAATGTAATTATATGTTAAAGTATCTTTCCAAGCAGTATGTTTTTACCTGTAATGATTGCAAGTAGATACTAAAGGGTGTAGGAGGAAAATAAGATTTTCTGTCTTGTCTTTTTACCCTGGTTCATGGTAACCTGGCAAATATTTTTCTGACAATCAAAATATTTAATTTTACTAAACTTGGGGTGTTCAGATTTTTTGTTCTTTAGGAAAAGAGTAACTTGGTTTGATAGGACAAGAGATACATGTAGTCCTGCTTCTTATCTTCAGTGCTGACCAAGGAAGATGCAAGATTAGAATCATCTGCAGAACAATATAGAAACACAGCAAGTTTTATTAAGGAAGTTCTTTCTTAGCATAATCTAACAGCTTCCTCTGATTCAAAGTCTTCCTGAGTAGCAGGTTCTATCTTATGTTTATAATCCTTTGATAAATTATTCTTCTGAGTCTGCTTAAAGAGTTTTTAAATTTATGTAAATGTTTGACATTGGCAACATGCTGTAGCGACAATTTGCGCTTATTAATATTTTTTGGGTAAAAAAATCCAAACCCACAAAATGTTTCTTTTTGTTTGAACCTACTATATGAAAAGTTAATTTGATTTCCATTGCTTCCTCTATTTGGAGAGGCAGTGAATAGTCATTGCATATAAACATGCCTTCCCTAGGCAAATAATTCTGCTTTAGATCTCTGTAATTACCCCCTTATTTATGTCTTTTCTGTCTTGTTTAATCCTAATCTATTTGTATGTTCTTAATATAGAAACCATTTGTTTCTTCAATCAGCCTTCTCTCCTTTCAATGCACCTTGCCTTGTTTTGCTGTATCCCATTTTAGGTTAAGAATATGAGACATTAATTCAATGTTGAATTTATGGGCAATTCACCAACATATATGGTAACACAAAGATGTTTTCCATTTCATACTCAGCCTTTTTCCTAATACTTCCTAAGTCTTGATGGCTTTTTTTAAGCATTTTTATTTTTTAATATCAGAAATTTTCAAGATTAAGTATATCAGCATTGTAAAAGGCCTCCTTTGCTTTCTAGGGAGGAGCAGAGGAGAAAAAGCTTGACACAAAATATTTCAAATTTAAATCTATCATGTCTTAAAATATTTTGTCACATTAAAATCTTGATCTAGACAGAGTGATCTAAATCAATACCAACAACAAAAGATGTAGGTGATATGTATAGTTGGGTTTTTTTTAAATGGCTGAAAAAACAACTGTGTAAAGGTCCCTGTGCAGAATCCCTCCATCACACTGGCATATCCAGACTGGCTTTTCCTACCCATGTTTTATTTGGATCTAGTTTTCAGCATCTGTGCTGTCCTTGCTTTTCTACCCAAACATAGGAAAGACGTCAATTCTCAGAGGAAGGTACCATAAACAATATACAGTTAAAAAATCTCCTAACCACCTTCTGTCACAGACTGAATGCTTTTTGTGCTCTTCAATCTCCCATTTTGGAGATCGGAGCTGGGTGAATTATTAGCTTGTGCTGGCATTCCCTGATTTTGCTGAGAAGGAGCTATCTAACCTCATTATCTTGCTCTCTGGAGTGCTTGTTTTACTCCTGGTCTTCCCTTCCCCACCATGGAATTTGCTCCACAAATCTTCACACAGGAAAGCAGCACTCAGGCTGCAGAAGCTGTGGACATCAACCCCCTTTCCTGGCCATTCACCTCTCCTCACCCAAAAGCAAGGAGGAAACATTGGGCCTCTTGACTAGTTGTAAATGTGATTCCTATTCTTTAAATAATTGATACTTTTAGTCAGATTTTTTCCTTGAAAGCCTTGTTCTGAGCACACTAACTGTGTGAAGCCTATTTGCAAGAAGGATATTTGAAGATAACTGTAAATGGCCTTTCCAAATTTATTTGAACTGTACATTTAGATCAAAAGAATAAAAAGATTCTTCGATTAAAAAGAAAAGGAAATCACTCAGGTGACACTTAAGAGTTTTATCAGGTCTTCAATGATCTGTAGAAAGTTAAATATTTGTTTTGCAAAGCAAATTCCACAGCACATTCATCACCACGGCGCAGCTCTATGAGATATGATTTAGCAGTGGGAACACAAGACAGCAGTCAGGGCTCTGGCACTCCACTGCAAATCCAGATGCTGATTCTCCTCCTGACCTAGAAGCTGTCACTTAAGTTTGAGTCTTTCATCTACCAGATTTAAATAGGCTACAATTATTTTTACCTGTATCAAATGGAGCTTGTGAAAAATCATGTTTTACCTGGCTATTGTAAGGGTATGCATTGAGAGGGGAGGTGTACTCTGGTGACAAAAAAGGCAAATGCTCACTATTCCCTACCTTGCTCATCTGCCAATGATTATGATATTACCTCCGCAGCAAGGAGAACAGAGCATATTTTAAAGCAAAGTGAAATTGAATAAATTGTATTCTTATTTTAACATATTAGCATAAACTGAAGTGGCTGGTAGATGCCTGCTGCTGAGGTGCTGACCTTGAGATCACAGAATCACAGAATCATAGGGGTTGGAAGGGATCTTGAGAGATCATCAGGTCCAACCCCCAAATGGATAACTGCTTGCCCATGCCTGTCTCTACATTACAGCCAGCATCCCCCTACCTGTTTCCAGCTAATGGGCCAGATATACCTGCTGTAATATCTCCTTGGGGAGGGTCTCTGTAGCTGCTGGTCAGCTAAAGGTACAGGAAGGAGGCAGGACTACACACACACGTGGGCACATGCACATACACACACACAAGCAGCTCCTGAAGAGCCAGTATCCTTGTGTCCTGGGGAGACTGAAGGAGATATTTCCTTTACAACTCAGGGCTACCCTATGAGATTGTTTTGCCTCTGTGATCTCCTTTTTGAGAGGGGAATTTCTAAATTAGACCAATGAAGGCCTTAATGGCACAATCTGGCTTTTAATTCATATTTATGCTGAAGCCTCAGCACAGTGTTCCAGCAGCATAAGAGACTATAAAATTCAAATAAGTTATATTTACAGCCACTGTAAGGCCTCTTTATAGTGTGAAAGTGACAGAAATGAGAAGCAGGCACATTTGCAGAGTACTTTGAAGGGAGTCTTGTTTTATAAATTGGAAAGCATTATAATCTTTCAATTCACTATCTAGTGAAGGTTACTTGAGTTTTTCCTCTTTTTGTTGCAAAGAAAGGTTTGGCTGCAATCACTTTACACTTCTGGCTGACAAGAGTATAAGACATTGTCATCTGTGACACCATCCCTACTAACCTGATGAGCATGCTGGATAGGCTTGCTCACGCCAGATCCTTCACCACCCCAAAGGCTGTCAAACCTGTTGTCACTCTTGTATTTTGAGGTGTGGAAGCTCCCACAGAGGGGGTGTGTGGGGGGAAGGGAAGATAAAAAGGAACAAATCATGGGAATAATTTAGGAAAAGACAGGGAAAAAATAAGAGGACTTTCTTAATGGTACCATATGATAAACTGTAGAACAATGATGAACAGATCCACAGACAAAAAAACCCCAAAGAAACCCAACCCACTCAATGGTAAAGGAATTGGAACAGTTACACATCAAGCATATCTTTAGCTTCCTTAAGCTAGTTCTAAAATTCTTTATTCAGTCATTAGTGCAGGTCTTGAAACTGATATGATTTTTTTTCCCCCTTACTCCAGATAAAGAATTATAAATTTGGCCTTTTGTGTCTGTATGATTCATTCCTGCGGTGTCAAACTGAAGTCTTTAATGTTTGAGTTTGATAACCTACTGATACAAGCAATTTATCAAAGTGTTATTAAGTTAAAAGCTAGCTGATTACAAAAGATTTTTCTATTTGATTTACCAAAAGTGACACAGTAACCAAACACCCATACTCTGCTGTCTGCGATTCATCTGTATGTCACTTTTATCTCAAAAAACGGAACAAAAAAGTGATAAATAGGTCAGACACTGTGAGTTCTACTCTCCCATCGAAACCTAAGCCACAGTGTTGCATGTGGAACAAAGAGTTGTTCATGCAAATCTCCAGTATGACAGACCTGAATCTCTTCTCACCAAAATCTCTACAAATTAGAAGGTAGCCCAGTGAAGCCAGTATGCCAGTATCAAAGAGCACAGATGAAAGCCACTCCCAGGGTCCTAGTTATATAAAAGGCAAGGTGATGCTATTTAGAAACCTCACCCTGAAAGGAAATCTGATACATATAATTTTATATTCTTATGGGAAAAGAACCTTGATCACTCTGTCGTGGAAGGCTGCAAATCTGGATGTTGGAAACAGGAAGCAATAGTGACTGAAACACCACAGCACAGTGGTTCTGAACTTATTTTACATTCCTTACACCACGATATGCAGTCCCCAGAAGATTGCATGCCTACAAATTCTTTGAAAGGCTATGCAAAAAATCCACCCTACCCTATAAAGAGGGAACTGAGGTGCCTTAACTTACTGAGTTACTAAAGTCCTAAGATTGTATTTATAGCCTTGATATTCAGGCTAAAAATCAGTCATGAATTCTCATTAATTACCAATGGAACTTCATGTTTCTGTTATATGGGCCCTGTGCACCAACGCATTAGACTCCCTCTGCCAGTGACACCCCTACTGACACTGCAGCTTTGCTCACCCAGTCTTGATTTTCACTTTTTTCAAGCTTTGCAACAAAATTAAAGGGAAAACAATATTTAAAGCCTAATTAAGATGAGTCAGATAAGTCAATGTACATTTCCTAAAAGTTGCATTAAGATTATATATTCCCTCCAGAAGATATGAAAGCTCTGATCTTACCCATGCTGCTATCAAGATCAACAATCCACTAGAATAGAATTATGCTGTCAACTGCCTAGAAGCTTACCCTGCTGTCCCACCAGTTTTACACTACAATTAATTACAGGCAAGTTAATCCTTATTTCTGAACATATATAGTTAAAAATTATGGCCACTGGTGGTGAAACCTATTGGGTTTTGTCCAGTAGTCCATTAATGAGTTATCCCAAGGGAGAGAATGTTAAGGCAAATTAAAGAGAAAAATTACTTGAGACAACTGCACACAACCAGCTGTCCAGTGAAGCAACTGTCCTGAGCATAAACTGACCTGAAGCGTAAGTGGGTCAACATTTTTTGGCTTAGAGGAGAGAGGATATTTACAGCATGAGATTGCATGATCCTGTCTCTGAGCAACAGGGATCTTCCTAGGAAATCTATTTCCCTATAGAGATCGAACAGCAGTGAAAAAGCAGATACATTTCAGAAGTCATATTTTAAATAACTGTAAAAACTCTCTACTGTGTTGTCTGTGAGCCATAATTCACCACAGTTTTGCCACTGCAGTTATGAAATGACAATGTTATTACTAAATCGCTGAGCTAATAATGTTGAATGCATGGTAGCACAGTTCATGAGGGTGGTCCCTAGAAGGCCCTTTCTGATAGATAGGGGTAACCAGAACTATTTAATGGATGGAGAAACTGAAGCAAGGAGGTGAAATGATTTATATAAGTGTATTGTATATAAGTATTCCCATCTACTGAGGTCCCTGATAAGTTGACATTTGCTGTCTATCTCTCTTTATCTATGTCATTGCACCAAGAGGAGCAACATTAGTGTCTAATAGCAATATCCTGAAAGGTACTTAAGCAATTTTCTTCTCTTCCACCCTTCAGGATATCGCCAGAGATACAGAGATAAGCAGAGCGACTGATTCCTAAGCTTTGTTTAAAAGTAATATTCAGATACTATCTGTTTACTCACAGGCACAAAATAGAGAAGATGACAGTGCAGAGATGGTTCTCTGGATATTAGTTACAGCTTAGGAGTTCATCAGCTCTACAAAAGGCATTATCTCTATGGGATCAGAAGTTCAGAGCAAAGTTTGAGATACAGATTTTGCTACACTGAAATTCTGAGCTCATTTAATTCTTTCACTACTCACCATGACAAGAACTTGACATGAGAGCAGAGCCATTGTTTGTGAAGGGAACTGTGACTAGAATCACTATTTCCACTTACCTATAGTTTATGTATCTTAAAACTGTTCCACTCTTCAATTGTCCCTACACCCAGAAACTGATGTTGCCCTGCTCATAATTACAGTGTGCAGTGATGCTAAGCAATTCTCAAAGACTCACCAGCAGAATTAATTTGGATTCATAGCCACAGTTTATTTAACCAGATTATAAAGATAATGTTCTCAGTAGGCAGAAATAACATCAGAAATACAGTGGGCAGAGAGATAGACCTTTCATGAGTTTTGTGTGTCAAGTTTTGCACTTATAAGTTCTCTGTAGAACAATTCTAGTGAACACATTTCTAACTTCTTCCTGGAACTAACTCCTGCATTATTTTTCCCAGATGCAAACATTGGTGAAGTGACTAATGCCATGTTGTCTTTAAAACTGAAATAATCTTTGCTGCAACAGTGTAGTATCTCCTTAGTTTTTCTTCCTTCCTTCCCTCTCTGAGTTACTACTCATTAGCATCATCCCAAACAGAGACAGCTTTTAGTGCAGCTGTTCCTTCTACAGCATATGCCTTGTGATAGCTGTCTTCTGCTTCTGCCCTTAGTAGGAGAGTTTTGTGCTTATCCTGTCATCTTTTTGAGGCAGCTCATAACAGCAAGAGGCAATAATCAGAGTTCAAATCCAAGTCAAACCCAACTCTAAACTAATGATGATCCAAAGTAAAAAAAACAATGACAGATGTCACTAGTCATTCACTTTACCCAATTGAAGCATATCTGAACAGTCAAGGAGGGAAAGAGAGGAACCACTTGTCACCTCTTAAGAAGGATGTCCGCTGAAAATAGTGAGAGCACAGTTAATGAATAGTTTCCATGCAATGCTGGTCGGGGCAGAGCCTGCCCTCCTAGGTGCCAGGCAACATCACTTGTACTGAGCAATTTTTGAAGCTCTGAACCATAGCTTGAGACCTGACTTATTCAGCTAGCCCAGTAGCTAACTGTCTTCAACAGGAAGCCCAAGGATAAGAAAATGATTTTTAATGCTGAAATATACTGAAAATTGGTGTCACCTAGTCTTTTTACTCACTGAATCAGTTATTCCTGAGTGTAGTGTTTTGGCCCTGGCTAGAGGCCAAATGCCCACCAAGCCGCTTGCTCACTTCCAGAGGTGAACCAGGCAGAGCCACCTAGAATAAGGACAGTTTACCACCAAACATCAAAGTGAATACAGAAGAATAATGGCTAGTTACACGAACACCCAGTGCTGACACACAGTACCTTATTGACCCGACGATCACAGAGGGCTGCCCGATGATAAGAACCAACCGGTCTGACATCCCAACCACACTCCAACTGTCCTAGAGGCAAAAAACAGCCCCTACCCATCCCCAACCAGCTGCTTTTATAGGCAAGTGGTGTCAGGGGGTGTGGAAAACAGCTCCAGCTAACTCAGCTCACCTGGGCTAATTCAGCTCACCTGTGTTGGCTGATTGGGGAGGTCAACCCTGGCCTGGCCAGAACCAGGACACTGAGTCTGCAAATTACTGGATTCACTTAAGGAAGTTATGCTAAGACTAATTTTTTTTCTGTAGAAACAGAGAGATCCAAACTTCAATCTTAAGCCCCACAACCTGGACCAAAAAACAACCCCAAAATACCACCCTAGAATGATGTAGTAATTGGGAGTACAAAGGACTCCCTTCGTGTGGGGCAGTTGATCACTCCCAACTGATTAGACCAGAGCATGAAAAGACTTCTCTTCCTGGCTTGCTGTGACTCTGGTCTAAGTATTTCTTAAGTCATTATTTCAGTACACTTTTAATAACACCAGTCAGCAACCTTTAAAGCTGAAGCTGTAATACTGGTGGTAAGGTGTAACAGTGCTAGTGCCATGGATTGCTTTCTCTCATTGTGTAATATCTTTGTTTGATGAACAGAGTAGCAAAATCCAAACCCAACAGAGACCTGTTAGTGATCAGGGAATGTGCAGTTTTCAATGCAGGTAGCATCATAAAATCAGGAATAACTGTGCTTAATATAAAGATCGAGAGGACATAAACTATTCATGAATCAATCAAAGAGGTCGTAGCCTGAGCTGTTCACTGATTCATATGCCATTTGTGTCTGATTTTTCTCTGCATTAGATAACTTTATCTGCTATTTTTAATTCTTCTTGGTTGAGAAAACTGCTCACTCAAATGTCATATGCTTCCAAAGCCAAATATAGATATAAATTTCTTTGGATTTTAGACATATGTATGGTGTTAAAATTCACAGTGATGCATGTTAGGGAAAGATCCTGTTCTCGTTTCACACTTCTGACAATCTGGAGCACCTCTTTCTACTTCAGTGAAGATACAGTAATTCAATCATAGCAGAATGTGGGTCCTTGACTTTAATGTGGCTTAGTGAAGTATTGAAGGTGTATTTTAGTTCACCTCATGAACAAAACTGTTCTACACCAGTGTGCTGTAGAACACAAGATCACCAATAAAAGGTTGGGACTATGCCAATGAATAAAGCTTCAGGGATCATATTTTATAAAATTCTTAAACATGCAGATCTACCTCAGAAAGGTGAGGTACCTTTGAAAATCCAACTGGCAACCCAACTGTTTTTTTAAGTCAACAATATAACTTTTAAAAACGGTTTCCAAGTAAGTTAGGATCATAGTCGATAAGCAACTACAAAATGAGCAGCTATAAATAGCTTGCATTCCCTTTATAAAAAGAGAATCCTGGCTTGAACATGCAAACGAATTTGGCTAATGTTGAACATTTTATATATATATATATATATATATATATACAGGAACTCCTTGGATATAAAGGTAATGTTTGAAGAAAATGCCTCATTTGCTAATGCAAAAGCTATTAATGTTTCTACAAAGCAGAAAATTAATTAATGCACTCAAAATCTTCTTGTCTTTAAATTATATAACATTGGTAACTGCTTAAAGGCAATTGTGCAGGTTTACATCTCCTCCCATGCCTGATGGCAATGGTGATGAATTTGATGAAAATAATGTTGAAGATGTTTATTAAAAGTGTGGGGAGATAAAGGTGCTGGCAAATAACTTGTAATTTTGCTTGATGAATTCTAGCATCCTCAAATGTAACTCCCCAAAGTCTGTCAAACAGCAATGAGAAAAAAAAAACAACAACAACAAATCCAACATTGCAATTCAGTTATACTTTCAGCCAAAACGTTTCCCAAGAAAACTGATTAAATGAAACAGGAGAAAGAAAAAGAAGTATGACTGAATCTAAGTAATAAATTCTTTATTAAGTATTTTTTGGTTTCATCTTACAAGAGTCTGAATCCTCTTCCTGATATCATATGTTAGTGTACCAAGGTAGATTTATATCCCCTGTGACTGTGTTCAAAATATCTACCATCCTGATTTATTTTTTGTCTTTTGCCATGTTAATTGTTAATCTTGGGTACACAATGTTGTCCCCCCAGGTATCCCATAAAAATTAAAAATGCAGAAAAGCAAGGATATATAAAAGTTTCTCCTTGTACACTTAGCAGAACCATGGCAAAAGTATCTCCTTGGGCCAGTGATGTTATCTTAGCTTTACAGCTGACACCAAAATAGTACAGTAACCAGAGACACATAAATATCATAGATAATTATATTCCCTTTAGTTAATTCCAAAACATCTGTGCATGACACCATAGTCATAGTCAGACTTTTCAAATGTCAAAGTGGTACTGGTAAATCAACACCTCCACGCATGTGATCATGCTATGATGAGCTCCCAGGTCAGCCAAGGCTGCCCTGCTGGTGGCCCTGGTCTAACCTTGCTTCAGGTGGTCCTGCTGAACACAGCCAGTCAAAGAGCTCCTGTGGGGACAGCGTGCTGGTTCCTCAGCTGCACCAACACATACAAACTCTTTCTAATGCCTTGCTGATTTATAGAAAATTGTTTCACTGACATTTGCTATAACTTTTTGTTTTGCTGAGTCAGTTTCCCTTAAAAGAAAGATTTGCTCATATGAACACCAGCAGTTTCTCCAAGTGACCTTATATTTGTTATTGTCTTTGGGGATATTCTACGTAAGCTAGCAGGCATATTTCATCTTTCTTCTAAATATAGTTACTTGAACTTTCATCTCTCTTTTTTAATAAAGAGCAACATGACAAATCCCTATTGTCAGTTAAGTTACACGATCTCCCAAAATCTCCTTTTTATTTCTCATCTTGGAATTAATGCTCTATAATGTCTGGATTATTTGGTTTTTTCCTTTTAAAACTAGCAGAAACTAATTAGCACCATCAAAAACTCTAATCAAGACAAAGCTAGTTACACAGAAAGTGGATTGTGTCAATATTGGGTCATGGGATCATTCTAATATGTAACAAAAAGCGGCTTGCCTTGTCTTGACTAAAGTTTCAGAAAGCATTAGTTGGATTCAATCCTACACAGGAAAAGCTTTTGGATGTGCTGGCAAATCTTCTTAGTATAAATCAAGATCTGAATGCAAACTGAAATACCTGTTTAATCCCAGAGTAGGTTTTCTTCAGGTGGTACCTATTTACAGTTCAGCTGTGGGAAAAATTTAAAAAAAGAATAAACCCAAACAGCAAAACAACCAAAACCATGTTGCTCAGGAAAATCAGAGTTTGTATAAAGGTTTAACTCTTTCTGTAAAAAATGTTTAACTGTACCTGCACATCACAGTAATATACTTAGTAAAAAATTGACATATAGAACATACCTATGTGAATGCCTTTATCATCTTGTTTACTAAACTAGGTAACTACTTTACTACAATGAGTTGGTAAAAGCTTTCTATAAAAAAGTAGCATGAAAAAAAGAAGGAAATAAAAAGAAAAAAAAAAAAAAAGAGCAAAATGAAACATTTTTTGGCCCGAATAGATGTGTCTGGTTTTGCCAGCATAGCAAAAGCTGGTTAGATTTTTTCTGTTTCTGTGTGTCTCTGACATATGCTGCAAAACTTTTCCAGAGGAGTCCAGGCTGAAGTCTTCTGAGAATCTTAACTAGGATAGTTTATAACTCCTTTACTCCTTTTTCTTCTCTTTTCTCCCCGAATATGTTCATTATGCTTCAGATTAATTTTAAACTCAAGTCTTGCTTATGTATAACCATTATCTTACAGTAGGCATTTTGGTCAGGATTTTTTTTTTTTTTAACAATGAAACTGGTGTATTATCAGGAGAGTTTTTTAAGGCAGTAGAAGTTGACATTAGTAGATTCATGTTTCTTCATCCTGCAGGAATTGCCTCAGTACTGGTGGTGCTTCAGCAGACGTGTTTCAAGTGGTACAATTCTGGGAGCTGACAAGGCTTTACATAGCTCACTTGGCAAAAGAGCAACTTACAGGGTAAGAGTGGGAAATTACAACAATGTGGTAGCTGCCAGGTGCATGATCTTATCCCACAGAAAACATGACGGAGCTTACCTCTTACCTGCCAGCTTGTCAAGCAATGCATCGGCACACAGCGTGCAAAGCACATTGGATAGAAGGCAGAGCAAGCACCTTAGATAGGGAAATCTTCAGTCATTACATGTAACTACAAAGCTGCTGGGTTTGCAGCTAGCTACAAAGAAGAATGCGAGCTAGAGCCTTCACTTATTTATAAATCTCATACTCACTCCTCAGCACACAACTTCTGTCACACTTCTTATGTATCACCAGCGAGTTTGGCCCAGAAAGCCTCACTGAATGCACAGGAGCTTAAGCAGACAAATGCAAATGTGTTTACTCAGGGGTACAAAGGTGTAGCAAGAAAACCAGTTGAATATTATAAAATGTCCATAAAAGTCTATTTCCTCCTATGGGTAATACCTTTTCACTCTTCCAGTGCCCCCACATGTAAATCATATCAATTTACACTCCATTTCACTGACTTATACTCTAGTAAGTGAGTGTAAGTAGGTCTTAAGGTGCCTAACTGAGCATAAAAGACTTTAGATTACACACTTTACACATCACCTCTGAACTTAGCTCATAAGTTTTAAACAAAAGCAGAGTAATAAATCGATGGTTTGGAGGAGGGAGGACATTAAATGTATGGCCATTTTGATTTCTTGAGGTTATCACTGTGTTCCATCAAAACTTTTTACTTGAAACATTACAGAACTCAATTTGCGATATGCACAAAATCCCTTAACAATTGTTTAAGCAGGTCAAACAAATAGAAAACACATGAAAACACTAAATAAATCAGGGTTTGGATTGTTTGTCTGGAGGATTGTGTTTGGGGGTTTTTTGCTTTTTATTTCCTATTGCAATTTTGATCTGTCTCTGAAAAGAAAAATTTGAGAAATGCTTGTTATTTTCTGTTTTGGACCATGTGATGCACTCTCTGTTGTTAAACTTCCTTCTGATTCAGTCAGTTTTACAATGGAATATGCATTTAAGTAAATTGCTGATGAGGTTTGTGGCAAAGCTACCAGGCTATGAATAGCATCTCAGAGTCAGTAAAATGCTATTTAGAAACAGTGGAATCTATTTATTATCAGATGACTTACTCCTGAGGTCAATTATTGCTACAAACATTTAATTAAATCGTGATGTAGATTTGATGAGCTTACTCAGTAAAAGCAAAGCCCATTCTGCACTTTGAAAAGGTGAATATCAGAACTGTCTCTCTATCATTCCAGTTAAAATTAATTGGTCTCTTGGAAGTCTAGTTAAAGAAAATATACAAACCCAAGGGTTCATCTTCCCTAGAATATTATCCCCATTAACTTAAAAGTGTACTGAGAACGAGGCTTCTCAAAGCAGAATAAAAGAACAAAGATGTGATTTACTTCACTAATGGAAAAAATCCTGAGGGTTATATTTTGAAGAGGGTTTTTTGAGGATCTTGTTTTCAGGTTTCTTTTTTGTTTGGTTGGTTTTGGTAAGTTGTTGGGGTTTTTTTCCTGAGCTTGGGGGAGGGTTTCTTTAAGGTATGATGTAGAGCTGGAAAGGAAATAGTATTTAAGCTGAGAAACCTGTTATTATTAGTTCTCTGCCTCTACAGATTTTAAAAACAGATTCTGGTACTTATGAGAATGAGGAATTGCATTGCTCCGTGACTTCCTCCTTGATAACAAATTAATTAGATGCCAAGTGCTAAATGCTGAATTCAATGCATTCAAAGGGACACTTATGAACACAAAAGAGTTTGGCATCTGAATAGCCTGTGTTTGCTTCTGGAAACATTTATTTATTTTAAGGCTTCAAAATAATGACAATCCATAGAATGTAACACTCACATTTCAGAGCTCGTATTTCCTCACAAAGATCTTTTATTTCAATTTTAATAGAATTCATTCTTAGAAATGATAATTATATACCAAGCTCACACTGCCAGCACCACACTGTACAGCTATGAAAATCAAAAGACTTGCTTTTATGCATTTACTGAACCAGATTTTCTTGAAATCCCTTTGTTGAAAGCCTGCCCAATATTATGAGCCACACAGTTTCAGTCTTCAGATAACATTTTCAGTGAAATGGAGACATTTTCTGATGCTATAATATACCCCTTCAGTTTACCCTTAGCTGGTCAGACATCACTTTAGCTGGTCAGACTTAAGAATAGTTAGCAGAGACAATTCAGTAGTCTCAGAACCAGAAAGACACAATTAACTACTTGAATTCTTGAAACACAAATGTTGCATATATATCTGTCCTGTTTAGCATCTCTAACAATAACCTGAAGGAGGTGATGAAGTGCTCTTTCTTCAAGTTTGCAGGTGACACCAAGAAGGGGGAACAGTCAATGCAGTTGGGGGTGGAGATACCCAGACCTGCTGAAGGAATGGGGCCAACAGGAGCTTCATCAAACTCATCAAAACAAATGTGAAGTCCTGCACATGGGAAACAGAACCTTTTGCAGTACTCTGGGAAGAGCACTGGTTGGGGAAGGACTGGTTCCAGGCAGTTCTGCTGCAAAGGTCCTGTGGATCACAGTGGGCAGCTAGCTGAGCATGAGCCAGCAGTGTACACCTGCAACAGCAAGGGCCAGCTGCATCCTGAGCTGTAGGAACAGGAGCAGAGTACACTCAGAAAACTGAAGGAAGCATTTATTCCCCTTTACACAGCACTCATTAGACCACTACGAGACTACTTTTCCAGTTTGGGTCCATTCCATACAGTGAAGACACTGATAAAAAGGAGTGAGTTCTGCAAGAGGCAACAACATGATTGGGGACTGGGTCGCTGACTCTGTGAAGAGAGTCTGTGGGACTAGGGCTTGTTCACCCTATAGAAGAAGATGGCCTTGGGATGACCCAACACCTACATGGAGGGTGTTGAGCAGTCAGAGCCAGCCTCCTCACAGTATTCTGCAGTGGGAGGATGAGAGAGAAGCATAAACTGAAAGAAAAACACTTCACAAGATACATAAAAAATTTCATCTCATGAGAGCATCCAAAATTAAATAGGTTGCCCAAAGAGGCTGTATAGTCACCATCCTTAGATGTTTTCGAGGTCTGATAGGATAAAGCCCTGAGCAACTTAATCTGATAATGTATTGAACTGGGCTAAAGCAGTACTGTAGTAACAGTGGGAAGGAAGTCTCTGGAAGAGATGTCCTGAGTGTCAAATTGCCTTGTAATGATTTAGTCCTGAATGTCCTTATTCCACTCTAGCGCTTCTGCAAGGTACTTCTAAATTATTACACATCATTCTGAATAAATTCTACTTTCCCTCTTCTTGTTCAAACTGATTTTATACCGAATAAAATAAGGTATTCCAGTCACAGCACATTTTGGAATGACTGCATCAAAGATGTTTGTGCCAGCCAAGCTGTACATTTGGTCATGTAGTTCTTAAGATCCCTGTCTCTCAGAAAATTATTTCACAAATTCACAATCTCTGGTCTCAGATTTCTGGCTTACTGAATTTCCATTAAATATATCTCTTTCTGTTTATTGTGCTTTGTTTTCTTAAGCATGAGCTAACTTAAAATTTTGTTTATCTTTAGTTAAGTAAGCAAATTAAATTACAGTAAAGCCTTGCTTATGGCTTTCCAGCCTATTTCTTTTCCATTATTATTAAAGGGTATGTGATTTATGAGGTTAGATAGTAAGTCCTAAAAATTCCTATCAAGCAGTGTGAATGCCCCAGGTCAATATACACAGAAAACTCATTTAAATATCCTTTGTAGTAATTTGCCCATTTCCCCCATAATACAATGAAAATATTAATGGAATTTTTCAAGAAATGCATTTGATTCACCCAATAAGCCAAAAAACTTTCTCTGGAACCATTGTTGTGTAGAACACATGTCCAGGCAAATAATGGTATTCCTCTATCTGTCCATATATGTATTTTACACTTTTCAAAATTCTATTTAGTCTTCAGCTGCAAGTCAGGCATACCTATGACAAACAATGCTAAACCTGAATATTGCTACAAACCTCCAGAAATGTGCACAAATTTCCTATAGATACATAATTAATCACTGGATCTGCTGAGATCACAACAGCAACTTGTACCTCAGCATAGATCAATAAAATAACAACCTCAGTCACACAAGTGGCAGCAGGAGAGCAGTCAATCCATGGTCAGAAAAGAGGTGAAAGCTAGCACAGGTGATTAGATGACAGCAAAGAAGAATCAGTCAGAAAGTTTGAAAGGGCTATGGCATTTACCAAAGCAAGTTAAATGGTAGGAACAAGCAAGCTGTGAACCAGATGGTCAAAAACCTGAAAATTTGGATGCCTATCTATGTGATATGAGATAGGGAGCTGCTTTGGCAGGGGGGTTGGACCCGATGATCTCTTGAGGTCCCTTCCAACCCCTAAGATTCTGTGATTCTGTGATTCTGTGTGTGACAGAGCAGCAGAGAAGCAGAGGACATATCTGATCAGAAGTATAGACCTATCTGTGGCACTGATGGCCAGGAGAACAGAGATCCTTCTGGCTGCTATAGTTGGTAACCTGTTTTTCACTGGCTACCTCAGTAATACCACAGACTTGTTCCATTCCCACTGTGTGACTAGCTATTTCTAGTGGAAGTTCAGAAGTTTCTCCGGAGCCATGTTATGCTCTATGCTGATGAAAATCAGGAAATAGACTAGAAATAGAATTCTTCGATCTTTTGAACATGGATAGCTGCCAGGATTCTTGGAAAAGTACCTATTTCTTGATTGTTTCTTGAGAATGAATGGCAGTATTGATAACAGGTGATGCATTCCGTTGTTTTGGATGCAAAATGAAACAGTGGCAGCTGGGATGTGTGGGTGGGTGATGCTGTAGTTGACAAGGAACTAGTAACCAACAAAAGAGTAGAAAAGAGGAAAAAAGATATTTCATTACTCAAGCAAGTTAAGGACCTGAATCCATTTTGCTTGTGAAGAGAGAGTTTGTATGTCATTTAATGGTCATTTATAAGTAGTTGCATGAAGTAGGAGGGACCAATGGCTGAAAATTCAAGATAGAAAAACTCATATGTATAATTAACATAGTTGACAATTAACTATCATGATGGATTATCAAAAGTATGGTTATCTTTCTAAGACGTATGTTCTTTCTCAGTTAAATCTTACTAGATTAATGTGGTGGTTTGGCCCTGGCTAGAGGCCAAATACCCATCAAAGCTGCTCGCTCACTCCCGTTTTCAGCCGAAAAGGGGAGAAAATATCAGGAGGCTTAGGACTCAAGGTAAGGACAGAGGGGTCACTTACCAATTAGTGCAATGGGCAAAACAGACTCAGCACAGAATAAAAGAAAGAAAACTACACACCCAGTGAACCAGAGTCGGGTAATGAGAAGTGCAGCCAGCTCTTAAAGCACCTGCCCCCCCTGCCCCCCCTGCTCCCTACTTAGCAGGCTTAAACTTCATCATGATTTTACTCCCTTCTTCCCCCCGCAACATGGCACAGGGAGGGGCAGGGAATGGGGAGTGGGGTTCCCACATGTTCNATCTCCATGAACATCTCCAATGTGAGTCCTCTCCACCGAGGAGTCATCTCCTCACCACAGGCCTCTCAGTAGGACTACCTTCCAGGGGGTGCTGACCTTCAAGCCCAGACTCCTCCAGCCTGGTCCCCCGCGAAGTCACAAGTTCCCCAGCAAACCTGCTGAGGCGTGGATCAATCTCTTCACAGGCCATAGATGTCTCTGCTCCCTGTCATTATCCATGGGCTGCGAGGGGACACCCATTCCACCGTGGTCTTCTCCACGAGCTGCAGGGGAATCTCTCTTTATGGCACCCAGAGTGCCTCATTCTTCCCCCCCACCCCCCATCTCCTTTGGGCCTGGCCTTGGTGTCCGCACAGCTTGTTACATCTTCTCACTTCCTTTTCTGGTGGCAAAATGCATCTGCCTGCAGGTTTTTTTCTCCTATATGTGATGCCCAGAGGTGCTGTGACCATCACTAATTGTCTTGGCCCTGGTCAGCAGCAACTTTGGCTTTGAATTGGCTGATGTTTACAGTTGGGGACTTACAGAGAGCTTCTAGCTGCTGCTTGCAGAAGCCATCTCTGCAGCACAGCTATGCAAAACTGTGACAATTAATACAAGCATTTGAGAATCAAATTAGGCATACTCTAGTCATGCTATACAGACCCATTAGATGTTTACACTGATAGTTTAAAAATATAACACCTCTTAGAGCTGTTTTTGCTTAATTTCATGGTACCAAGTATATAATGATATGAAGTATTTTTGGTATTTACAAAATTACTTGAAATTAAACCAGTATTTATAAAGTTAAGAAGGCTGGTGAAGGATTTTTCACTTTTGTGATGGTTTCTGCTTATTAATAATGTTTAATACTTTGCACAATCTATCAGGAATTTCTGGCTTAGTTGAAAGTAAAAAAATTAATTGCAGAGATTGGGTAGTAAACTGAGTCTCAGCATATTTCTTGTGGCTTGTTATTATTTATAGTGAAAGAATTACTAAGCACTAAATAGTGCTTTATTCACCCAAACTCAAATAAATAAAGCTCCTAGGCTTCTGATACTAGCCTGCATGATGTAATAATACCATAATTAGATGTGCTTGAGTGTCTGTTAAAAACAGAAACAAACCCATGCACATTCATGTTTTCTTTTTATACAAATCACCATAGTGTCATTGACTCCATTTAAGCTATATCAATTCACATCAGTAAAGAATCAGAACCATAAAGTATATACTATTTTATCCTCCTACAGGAACCTTCTGTCTGATAACCTTCACTATTCATGAGAAGGATTTCCTTGTGAAGGAAACAATGCTCATTTGTCCCATTTTACAGCTAAGGCATATAGTATCTGTAGAGGCCATACTTAATATTTTGACATTTATTTCTTTCAAAGCAGGCCTTTGAAATGTGTATTCTTCACCTAAGTTGCAGATCACCTTTTGGGACCTAACTTTGCCAAGAATTGCCTATGTGTGAAAAGATAGCTTTGCTGAAAACATGTATTCTTCTTTAAAATAAGATTAGCAAATGATAAGACAGGTAAGGTATATAGAAAGAAAAAGATCTGAAAGACAAGTGTAAGCAGTTACATGAGAAGAAAAACCTAAGGACATATTACAAGTAAATAAAAATAAAGCAAGATGCATAATAAACCCAAGAAGGAATGAAAACCATGAGTAACAGTTCTTACCCTCTATCAGCTATTTACCTATCCACTATCAACTGACAATTTTACATCACAAAAGAAATTACTTACAACAAGGAATTTGGAGTGCTTTTCAGATTTAGGCTATGTCAAGGACAGTGTCCAAAGCATAAAAGATAGACTAGGAAAAAATGTGTAGACATCTCTGGGATATAACAGATATCCTGCCTCGCACATTGGTCTTGTAGATAAACATTATTGTTAAGAGTATAAACACTTGCTAAATGTGGAAAAAAATGCTACCAATATTTCTGGTTTGAAACTGCTAGAAGGTTACAAACACAGCTGGCAATTAAGAAAATTAAAAGCAGAAAGCAGTTAGCAATGAGTAATGGATGGTCGAGGAGGAGTAAATAATGAGGAAGAATGCAGACAAGTGCAGAAAGACATACAGCATTCAGAATGCTAAAGGATGACAGACAGTTCAATGCAGATGAATGAAATGTAATTATGACTTTGATGAGCCTTCATGGCACAAGACTGCTCTTTGTTCAAGATAAAATACGAGGAACATAGATGAAAACAGATGAAAAAATTGGGAGACAAGTCACTGTGCATCATTAATGACTGATAAGAAGCAGGGAAAAAAAGACAAATCAATGCATTTAATAAGTCTTAATAGTCCAATCATGTATGTCTCTGGATTAGTATGTTTATGCTTCATAAAACATGAGCATTTAGAAAAATAGCGAGAGACAAAAGGGAGTTTCTTCATGTGGTGTTAAACACAAGGTATCCATCTGAGCACTCAGCTAGAAAAAGCTCATCAGTTTCCCCAACCTCTGCTTCTTCATCTATAACTTTTTTAATCAAGATATGTAACTTGAACAACTGGCCAGGTGGTTTATGGATTTTTTGCACATTTCTCTAAAGTGTCAAACAATGGCATGGCCAGAAGTAGAAGGATGTTGACATAGCTATACCAATTCTTTGATTCATGGCATCAAATGTTGTGCAGTCAATGTGACCTGACTCAGCTGACTCAGTAGAGTTTGCCCTGCAAGAGCAGGATACATTTTTTGTCAATTTATCTCTCAGAAGTATAGAAGTCCACATTTATAATAGTAACCAAATCCATAGGAAGCAATTTCATGCCCTCTTTTTGTTCAACTCATGCCCTCTCTCTCTTTGTACAACTGCAGAAGAGATATTCCCAAAGGCTATAATCATGTTTCTCCAAGGACAGATGTCCTATGAGATGATAAATTTTTAATATTATCCCCTGCCAATCTACAGTGAGCCTAGCTAAGTGAAATCAATTTCATGAGACTGTAAGGTCAGTGACTGTAGGCCAGGCCCTGAAGATATGGGCAATGAAGAGTGCACAGGTACTGCAATGCACTCCTTAGCTGAGATATCACATAGCACAAGCATGATTCAGCATGTCTGGCCAGTTTAGAATATGAAGAAGAAGAAGAAAAAAAAGAAAAAAAAAGCAGGGGAAAACAAAGCAACAAACAGAAGAAAATAAAACAATCAAAAACCAGGCAAAAGAACTGCTCTCTCCAATCCTTTCTCAGTCACACAACTGAAAATCATTATATCCAAGAAATAGATTTCTAGTGGAAATCATGATGGCAATATCCAGCTTGATGTGAACATCTAAACCAATAATTTCTTTTTTTCAGTAATGATCATATTCACTTCTTGTGTATTTGCTGGTTGATAGTTTTGTTGGGAGTGGGGTTTGGGTTTTTTTTTTTCTTTTTTCCTGTTTGAGGAATTGTGCTCTTGAAAGTTAGAGACTTTTTTCTCCCTTTAAATTAGAGCTGAGAATGTTGACTCATTTGCAGTGGGAGATCAAGTAAGGCTGGTTAAAACTTCCTCCCCCAGCTGTTTGCCCATTTCTTTCCTCATTTTCCCTCAACAGGAAGAGCTTGCTTAGACTGGCAGCAGCTCCTGATAGTTAACAGTTTACAGCCTAGCATAAAACAGAAGCTGAAAATTGACCCTGGTCAGTGCTAGTACATCCTTTGCTATCGAGTGGCAAAGGTTCAAGAATACATCTCAGAAATACCTGCTGTGCAAAACGAACCTGCAGGAACACATCAAAGTGCTTTGAGCAATAAGTGCTTTAGCCATGTTAATTCAGGTGACTGCAAAATCTGAGTTTCCCAAGCAATTGCCTTAGTCTAGAAATTAGTTCTGTCAAATTATCATCAATTATAAAGAAAATTGCAATTCAACTGTTCAAAATGATAATACGACTTCTCCTCTGCGAGACTGTTCAATCTCCTGAGAAAGACTAAGAAAAGCGAAGCGTTGATAGTATCATGTTGAGAAAATTCATGAAACGAACTCCAAAGATGTTCCTACAGTGAGAACCCAGCTTGTCTCTGAGTTTGCAGAAATCTGTGCCTCTGCTGAACAAATGCTGACAACCATGCATGTGCTTCAAAAAT
>VZTU01017082.1:0-14199 GCA_013400835.1 Zapornia atra | reverse complement strand
TCCAGCTTGTCCAGATCCCTCTGCGGAGCTCTTCTAACCTCCAGTAGATCAATACTCCTGCCCAACTTGGTGTCATCTGCAAACTTACTGAGGGTGCACTTGATCCCCTCATCTAGATCCTTGATATTACAGAGAACTGGCCCCAGTACTGAGTCCTGGGCAACACCAGTTTTGACCAGCTGCCAGCTGGGTGTAACTCCATTCACTACAACACTTTGGGCCTGTCCATTCAGCCAGGTTTTTACACTCTAAAGAGTACACCCATCCAAGCCAGTTTCTCCAGGAGAATGATGGGAGAAATGGTGTCAAAGGGTTTACTAAAGTACAGATAAACAACATCCACAGCCTTTCTCTCATCCACTAAGTGGGTCACCCTGTCATAGAAGATCATAGAAAGAGATTGGTTTATTCAAGCAGGACCTGCCTTTTAGCTGGTAAAACAGGAGTGAAGCCATCTACCCAATTTTAGTGTCTAAGGCCTATATAAATCTCTCCTAGTCCTCTTCACTTCTGTCATGCACCAGGTACCCAAAACTGGCATGCTTTGTATGAAATGCATGAGTAGAATATATCCAAGCTCCGAGTAATCTCTGCTCACCATATACAAAACGTATTCTAGGAATTTTGTAATACATGTGCAAGTACACAAATGGAACTGGCAGCTATTTATTACCATGATGTTTCAAAAGTACAAGACATCAAAATAGTACTAGCCCTTAGTCAACGGTCCCAGAATTAAAGAACCGGTCCAAAATAAAATAATCGACAATGAGATAGTTCTTGTATGCATGTCATCACCTCCATAGATAAATGGTAGTGTGTCACATGTGTTGAAAACTTCTTGATATATTTCCATTTGTGTATGCAAAATTGCAAAGTTTTTGGTAATTGAAAAGGTAATGGAAATCCCAAACTGTTCATCTTAGATCTTTTACTTAATTGCCTCAGCCTGAAGAGAGAACATACTTTTAAAGCCCTGTTAAAATTTCACCTGGAATGTCACGGTCATCCCACTGTCCCCTTGACGTTTCACATTCTCCAGCTGAATGCCAAAGAACTAGAACATATCTTACAGAGTTTTCATGCTTTCATAATTGGATGCAGTGCGATTGAAAAGTAACACAGGATAAATCAGCTAAATTCAGTTGTCTTTTGTGTACACAGTAGCAACTCGGTATTGTACATCTTAGTATGGCACAGATCCTAGTAGCTTCCTCTGGGTGTATCCTAGTTTGTGCTCTAAATGTGAAAGTATTTGACAAGCTTAGATTTGTGGTTTTATTTTTAAAACCAGTCTTTCAGTACTTTCAATTTACCTAAAGGTTCATGTTGGTGATGTACCTGAATATGTCCATAGGAAGGGCAGAAAATTCATTGACTTCACCCAAAACTAATGAGCATCCATTGAAACAAATTTATCTTCAATTAATACACTGCATTATACTATAAGCTTCAAAATTAAATCTTGAATTTTATCTAGCTGCTGGGATTTTAAAGTAAATACTGAAACCCTAAACCAAGTGCAGTGAGAATTGGCAAGGGGGCACAAGCACTAACAAACACATCTGAACCTCCTTATTTAAATTGCTGACTGTTATTAGATACTGAATGATGAGGATTTAAATATCTATTTTATCAACTACTTCTTTCCACTAAAGGAAAAACAACATCGTACGATTAAGATGCTCTAATCTCCTTTGCAGGATAAACCACATTGGAACTATATTTGGGTCAATGAGATAGAGATCTTCATTGTCATTCATTCCAAGCAAAGGGTACAGAAGATCAAAATGACTACTGGGATTTATGAGCATTATCAAAATGATGTTAGTATGGCAGATTTGTTTTCATTCTAGTCACATAACATATGTATGTATGCCATAGGCAGTATCTTGCTAATGACAGGAAGAATGCCGGAAGATACAAGGCTGTGTACTTCCTAACTATAAAAAATCACAACAGACCTAAGACCATATCTGAAACAAAGATCAGCTTCTGATCTTTTACCACTAGAGATGAGATTTCTTACAAAAAATCAGTGAGCAAAGAATTATTTAATTTGCAGGTCTTGCTCTACTATAAAAGTAGGCACAGACCCAAAGACTAGCCACATACCCAAACTAGAAAACACCCATTTAATAGCAGTTTCTAATTGCTTTTCCTTGTCACTCAGAGATGTGGTGAATTTGCAGACTTGGTTTGCTCACTGATACAGAAAGGATATTTTTGCCTTACACAGATGAAACCAAATGAAGCAAAGGATAAAAAGTGGAAACTATTAATACTCTAAAGGTATCTCATAATTATCTGAAGCTTTCCAATTTAATCAAACCCACCTAATGTTATTGGGAGCCCCATCCAGTGTTGATTTAATCAAACTGATACAGGGCAATTGAAATCGGGGCCTGGTTCAAGTAGCTTCCTCAACTGTAATTTATTTTCCTTGTAGCTGGACATATTAGTTTCCCACATTTTGACATTTCTGATAATGAAAACATCAATAGCTTGGTACAATGGTAATGAACATATGAACAATAGGAAGGATCAGCCTTTTTGTCTGTTACAGATACCCAGGGAGACTATGCCACTTCTGAGTGCAGCACAGGAATCTGATGCCAATGTGAAATTATGCAGCTGTGATGGGACAACCCCATGCAACCCAGGCTGGGCACCACTGGCTATGAGAGATCTCTTTGCACAATGAGAGGTGGGGGTCTGGTGGACAAGCAGAACATGATTCAGCCATGTCATCCAGCAAATTCGGCCAATGGCACCAGGCTGCGTTAGCAAGAGTGTAGCCAGGAAGCTGAGGGGACAGACGTTTCCCATCAATTCAGCATTTATGAGATGGCATCTGGAATAGTATCCAATTTTGGATTTCCCAGGATGAGGAAGATATTGACATACTTGAGCAAGCCTAGAGGAGAGCCATCTATATGGGCAGTGTACAGAAAAAGTTAGTTACGTACTAGGAGAATGTGGATGCATTCAAAGGGTTTGGGAGGAGGCTAAGAGTGAATCTTACTGCTGTCTTCAACTGCCTGTTGGGAGGATAGGGTTGAAGTCTTAGGGGTGCGCACTGGTAGAACTAGAGACAACAGAAAAAGTTACAAGAATGAAAATTGCCAGAACATATTAGGAAACATTTTTACTACAGAAGTAGTTAAATACTGGTAGAGGTTGATCAAAGAGGTTATGAAACCTCTGTCCTTGGAGATATTCATAACTTGATTGAACAATAGCCAGCCCTGCTTTGCCCTGCTTTGAGGGCAGCAGTGTTGCACCCAATAATCTCCAAAATTTCCTTCCAGTTTGTGTCAGAACACAGGATCAAACACTGGCATAACATTTTTTGCAGTGTTTAATTGTGACTAACTGCCAGAACTCCATCTGACACAGCTTTGTTCAGTGCAAGCCAGCATTCTCACAATGCTTGGGCATGATATAAGGCTCATCACTGGGCAGGGGTAGTTCTCATCAGGCAGTAAAGCCAAGGCCACCTCTAAAAGGAGGAACAAATTCTCATCCTATAGATGTGAATCCTGCTGTGCCAGAGAAAAGGTCTTGCTCTACTTTGCTTGCCTTGATGAAGCAAAAAAGAGGAGGGGTTCCTTTTTTTTATGAAGCCTCCAAAGATAATGTCTTTATTTTCCTGAGATTTTCTCATCTGCTAAATGATGTTTGAAAACTGTAATTTCAGTATAGTTGAAAATAATAATTTTGCACGCCTTTTCTAATGAAGTTAAATGCTAATTTTATGAGTTATAAATGAGCACTGCTCTAATATTTCTAAATGAAATATTAATCAGATTTCAAAATTATAGCAAAATTAGAACAGTTATATTGGCTAGCCACAATTGAACACTAATTGCTTGTCACATTGTGATGGATGTTTTTCTTTACATACATAATTATATGTATATGGTAGTACTACTGTTCTGTAATGAAGAGTCTGATTTTCTGGGGCAGTACATTTATAACTTAACAGTATGAAAAATAAATGTATTGATTATTTTAAAATCACAGCAGAATTGTCCCTTATGACTAATTGTGTATTCTGGTCTTTTTCCAGTCTTACGTCCTGCAGAACTCCCATGAATCTTTAATCCCCTTCTAATTCAATGATGCCAGAATCACTTTTCATCATCATATCCACTCAGCTGAATTCCAATAATCTCCACAAAACAGAGAATCAAAATGTATTTCTGAGAGTGATCGCTTCACAAGTTATGAGCTATAATAAAAGAACATTAAGTTTCATTACACCCCACAGTCTTTTTAAAGGGTTTTCAAACATTTCCTTGATCATTTCAAATGCTTGGGAGTATTGCAAGGTAGCAATTGGTGATTCCAATATCAAAACAAATCCTTTGGAAAAATTCTTTCCATGAAACTAATAATTTTTGGTAAGTTCTTCTACTGTAGAAGTATTTCACCAAAATTGTAAAGAGAAAAGTTTCTATGCGTAACATGATTGTTTTTCCCTCTTTCATCAGCATTATCTTTAGCTGGTCATAACCTTTCATTTATTATTCAGTTATGCAGGTTTATCTGTGTCAATTTTTGTTGAATTTTTAGCACTGTATTTTATTTATATGTTAATGTATCATGTCCATAGATTTTCCTTTCTGTTACCAGATAAACTTCACTGTTGTTTCCTTCACTGTTGCATTGCTTGTGCCTTCTTCACAATGGAGAGAAGTGCAAGAGCAATGAATATTTTTTTACCATTTGCTGTAGGTTTGAAACTAATAATTTTTAAAAGGACAATTTTATTTTTCTTAATGGTATACTAGTTTCTTAAGTCTCTTAGATTGGAAATGAAAATATTTACATTTTAAAAATCCAGGGGGGTTGCAATTATTTGAAATATTTTATAATCAATTTATTATAATGTCTATATTTTGTAATATATATTTATATTCGTGCTAGAAAAACATGTTGAATTATGTAAAATACATACTGTATATGTTGTTCAATTTATTATATAGAGAAAGTATATAGAGATAACCAGCCCCAATGATTATTCCTTTCTTGCAATGTTAAGTCTGCTTAAACCTCTAATTTCTCACTTTAATTTCCACAATTTGACCTTTGACTGTAAGACAATACATGATGTTTGCTTTAACGTGTAAAAAAGGTATTACCGGCTCTTGGCACTATTTTTTGAAACTTGCAAAGCTGAGAAAATGCAGCATAACTCTTTATTGAGTGACATAATACAGTTGGTGGAACTCTCATTCTGAGAGGTGTCAGGAGAAAAATCGAGAGGAGAATGCCAAAGGAAAATCAAAGCATCAACAAACCCATACCTTCATTCAGACAGGACTGCAGGAGGTGAGAGACAGCACACAACTTCACTGAACTCAGGAGAATTACCCCCAAGTTCTCAATTCCCCTTTACTATACAGGGAATCCACCTGCTACCCATCTCCCGGTGGCAAGTAGTACATTCCTTCCACACCAGCTCATTGCATCTGACCAGCGTGCCATATGGAAGCAGGTGACAATGTGCTGCAAATTAGGCCATGTATACATCAAAATACATACATAACAGAAGCAATAGAGCAAAACTTGTAGGAAGAAAATTCAGTATACTGAGCATTTATATTGCAAGACAGCCTGCTCTCAGATGAAAATCCCCCTATCTCTTTTTTTTTCCCCTTCCCTTTAGCTCCTTTGTTCTTGGTTGCCTACAGAAATGACCAGTTAAGGATATTTGTATCAAGAACACACAAAAGCAACACACTACTATCTACTAAATTATACCACACTCGAGATTAAAACCAGAAACAAATCCCAACACTTCTTCAACATTTCCTGAGACATTTTTATTAGAGCTACAGCAAATAAACAAATTTTTCAATATGGGGCAGCAGACCCTGAAAGCATGGTCTGACCAGATGGGTACAAGCATACAGACAAATAAATAATTCAAGATAAATGAGGCTTCACAGCCCCTGCAGGAAATGAGTGACAGATCTCATGCTCAGAGCATTAACATGACATGAATTCAAAAGGCTTGAAATTTATGTGGACCGTTAACGCTGCACACATGTGCACAAACACATGCAATTTCTTAATCAGTCCTGCCTCTGTTTTCATGTACCAGCCCCAGGTCAGGAAGGGTGAATGCTTCCAATCAATATCCAGTTGTTAGAGTAACAGCCATGTCTGTTCTGGATGGCTGAGTGGGTGAAAACATGTTTGTTCTACTTAATGTGACACAGTCCCGTCAAATTAACAACCACGACAGCAGAAGTAGGCTTGCTTAATGGGCTGAAGTCAGTTCCACTGAGAATTTATTATCAACACTCATCCAATAGATACAAAACCTCATTACTAAAGGTTTATTTGCAGATAATAACTAAAGGCACACTTTATGTACATAGGTGATATCTGATTTTAAAGATACAGCATGCTACACTACTTAGTAAACAGATTGTCTTTAAATTGACATAACCTCACGATAACATCTGTATGTTAGGTGAGTAGTAGAGTTATTTAATCGAGCCCCTGTTCAGTTAAACTACAGTAGGTACTAACCTTGTAAAAGCCAAGGATTTCTTTTTCCTGCTGTGTGTCAATTGGAACTGTACAAGATATACAAGAAAGCTGACCCTCAATACGTGAGCCCTAATCAAGGACTGAACCACAAGGTTTAGCTCCCCTGCATATTGCTAGAATGAAGTAACTGAGAGTGGTTAAAAGTCAGTTTTGGTCTGGACCAGCTCTTTGCCACAGAGTATGGAGAACTCCTTGCCATGCAGTGGTAGAATTCTGATAATCAGATTATAAAGCTCCCAGAATCCTGGGGGAATTGGCCGATGTGGTTGCCAAGCTACTCTCCATCATATATGAAAATTCATGGTGGTCAGGGCATGTCCCAGGTGACAGTTCCCCACAACATCTTTCACTCTAAACCAGAGAGACACGGATTTGATGAGTGGACTGTTAGGTGAATAAGGAATTGGTTGGATGGTCGCATCCAGAGAGTAGTCATCAATGGCTTAATGTCCAGATGGAGAATTGTGACAAGTGGTATCTCTCAAGGGTCTACACTGGGATTGGTTCTACTTAAAATCTTTATCAATGACATTGACAGTGAGGTTGAGTGCATCCTCAGCAAGTTTGCAGATGACACCATGCTGAGTGGTGCAGCTGACACAACAGAAGGATGAGATGTCATCCAGAGGGACCTGGACAATCTGGGGAAGTGGACCCATGTGAACCTCATGAGANTGGCTGAGGGAGATGATTCTGCCCCTCTGCTCTGCTCTCGTGAGACCCTACCTGGAGCACTGTGTCCAGTTCTGGAGTCCCCAACATGAGAAGGGCATGGAACTGTTGGAACAGATCCAGAGGAGGGCCACAAAGATGATTAGAGGGCTGGAGCACCTCTCCTATGAAGACAGGCTGAGAGAGTTGGCATTGTTCAGCCTCAAGAGGAGAAGGCTCTGGAGAGATCATTTAATGGCCTTCCAGTGCCTGAAGGGGGCCTGCAAGAAAGCTGGGGATGGACTGTTTAGAAGACATGTACTGACAGGATGAGGGGGAATGGTTTTAAATTGGAAGGGGGTAGACTTAGACTGGATGTTAGAAAAAAATTATTCCCTGTGAGGGTGGTGAGGCCCTGGCACAGGCTGCCCAGAGAAACTGTGGCTGCCCACTCTCCCTGGCAGCGTTCAAATCCAGGTTGAATGGGGCCTTGAGCAGCCTGGTCTAGTGAAAGGTGTCTCTGCCCGTGGCAGGGGCTGGAAGCCTGATGATCTTTAGGGTCCCTTCCAGCCCAAACCATTCCAGGATTCTATGATTCCCTTTTCCACTCCTGTGAGAATTATGTCAATTGGTAATAGACAGTAGAGGTAATCACAGTCATTCAGAATAAAACTCTTTTTAACCAAACATGGTTGGAATTTGTCTTACTTTGTCTTACTTGATGGTGCTTGATACTCAGTAGTGGGAGAATAAACTTCTCATTTAATCTGTGTGAACATAGGAAAGGATTGTTCTTTACCTGACTCCTAAGTGATGGATATAAAACTTTGTATAGGAATTTCATAGGCAGTATTACAGAGTCTATATTTTATGAAATATATATTTACTGGTAGTTGGCATAGGATTAATAGTTTTCTTTTTCCCCAAAAAAAGTATTCTTTTTCATATGGAATGCAGTGTGCAGTAGAACTGGTGATGTAGCAGAAACCCTATCAGCTGGGCTGGTAGGATCTTGCAGTACTAAAGGAGATTCATGGCCAGCGATTTCATTAATTCCCTACCAAATTTAAAAAAAACATACCATTAACTACAGAAAGGCTTAGAAATTGATATGGGAAATCTTTAGTGTACCTTCTACATTTTTGCTTCTAAAGACTGCTGATTAAATTAGCAGTCCAACACTCATGACCCACACAATCACAGCGCAGGCTGTGCAGTGTCAGCAGAACTGAATTCTGCTGCCATAAAGATGTGGGGATGTGGCCCAGATACTTCTGCTACACAGAAGACAGAAGCAGAAGAACAAAGACAGAGCTGCAGAGACAGGTTTTCCTTTCCTGTGGGAATGGAAAGGCAAAGATGGCAACTGAGATTTGTCGGGGAATCTTTTTCTTCCAAAAGAGCTACCACAGCCAGCCTAGCTTTTTCGAGCTCTCAGTACTTTGCTCTCCCCAGCTACCTGCCACCACAGCAAAACATCTACTTTGCCTTCACGTAGAAATAACCCTGAGCATTCCCTTGTGCAAAGGACAATTTTACATAGTTCACAGCCTTGACCATTCCTGGTTGATTTCCACTGGGAAATCAAAATTCATCAGATCGCATGACTAATTCCCTGCCACATTTCAAAAAAACCCCCATACTGTTAACTACAGAAAGGCTTAGAAATTCATATGGGAAATCTTAATATTAGTGTATCTCCACCTGACACTGTTCTCAATTGTCATTTTTGCTACAAAAAATATAGATTAAATTAGTAATACAACACTAAAAAAAAAAATCAACCAAAATGAAAGTTTAATAGAATAATTAGTTTCTGAGAAGATCTAATAAAGTAAAACTCTAGGCCCACATATTAAATTCTCCTGTAAGTATGTTTGAAGGAAGTGCTTAATCAAATTATTCATAAGAGAACTATCCAAATTGTTCCAAAGGAAACTTTATTTTCAGTTATTTTTGTTATTATTGTACGAAAAGAGTCTGCTTTCTACAGGCAGCTCTTAATCTTAAGAATCTTACCTAGTAAAAACATTAGATGTTGGAAAACTGAAATGTTTTGGCTGCAGCTGAGCATCCTTTGATGCCACCTCAGAATTATAGAATCTGGAGTGCAGGTGCTTGTTTTTGTGCAGTAGAGAGGAGATAGAAAGTCACAGATCACAGTCAGTGGTCTTAACTGTGTACTTAGCTAGGAAGAGCAGAGATGGGTCTGTAAGAGCTCTATGGTTATTCCAATTTCTTTAAGTAGTGCAACAAAACTGCCAAAAATATTGCAGTTTCTCTGTGTATGCTAAACCAGGTATATTTTTGAAATCTAACAACATTTAGTGGAGGAAAACTAAGGTTTAACTCACACATGTATGATTAATATAGTCTATGTTTCCATCACATAATTTGTTTAAAATTTTCTAAAATGAAAGAAATTTGTCACTTCAATCAATCAATCCATCAAATTAATGAGTCAAAGCTTTGGCGGCATCTTGAATTCACTTCTAACAATAGTTACTGAAGAAAAGCAAAACAAAGTTTATTTAAGAAATAAAGACAATTATTCTAATATTTGACAGAACTCTCAAAGGATTTTTCCTCAGTTTACTTATGTCTCTGCTTGCCAGACCCTGGAAGACATACTTGTGTCTGTTTTAGTCAATGTATATTTACTTTAGAGTTTTTCAGCAACATGCCCCCACAATCTGCCTGGGAGCTATCAATACTTCCCACTGCATTCAAGGAAAAGTCAGACAGGAAAAAAAGAAAAAGAAAGAAAGAAAAAACATAACCAAACATTCATCTCGCTGATTTGGGACTTACGGTGTGAACATATGGAGGTGGGCACAGTACATGCCTGCATTTTAACGTTAGCTTTCATCTTTGAAGTGTAATCCACATCCAACAACTTGCAGCTTTATATGTCTCATGCTAAATTCCCAATTTGTCAGGAGCTCTTTTAAGTGAGTTTAAGATTTAGGGAGGTAAATGCAGAAAAATGTAACAGATTTGGGGCAAAATCTTGGCCTCATGAACTCATTCACATTTTGGTTCTGACTTCGGCAGAAATGGAATCTCATCCATCTGGTCTGCCATCTTATGTGGCCTCAGCAGCATCCCTTGCCATGCATCAGAACAGCAACAGCCTCTGATCAGAAACTATTGAATTAAACTGAGAGCTTCTAATAGCTTAGCCAACAAGTAGAAAATTCCACCTTGGGATTTCTTCACACAAGTGAATGATGAAGTGTAAAACGTTATGAAACGGGGTGGGAGAGTGTCTATTTTGGAGACAAGGGAGCAAAAAAGCTTGCTATTCTGTGATACGTGTCAGTCAAAAAATCCAAGACTTTTAAAAGAGATGATAGATACTTGGATAGCTCTGCCTGGTAATAAAATCCTCTAAATCCATCAGCACCAATGAATCAGCTAGCAACAAGATGGTATTATATCACCTTCTTAAAAAGAAGGCATAGGGAAGAGTATAAGAAAAGAAATTGTAGGGTAAGAGAATAAATACCATAGAATTAATGTGCAGGAACCGTCAATAATTTTGCCTATTCTCCTTTTGATCTTAGTAAAACATTGTCTTATGATACGTCTAAACTGATGTATTCATATTTGGCTGCATTATGGGTGCCTGCAGGTTGGAGCAAGTGATTCTTGCCCTCTGCTCAGCACTAGTGAGACAAGTGTAGCGCTGGGTCCGGTTCTGGGCTCTCCAGTACAAGAGAGACATAGACTTAAACTGGTATGAGTCCAGTGAAGGCCCACAAATGTGACTGAGGGATTGAATGCCTGTCGCACGAGGGAAGCTGAGAGAGCTGTGGGTGTCTACGCTGGAGAGGATTCATTGGGGATCTCATCAATGTGGAGCAGGAGAGAAAGGAGATGGACTCATGTGTGGTTTGGAGGCACCCAGTGACAAGATAAGAGGCAGTGAAAAGAAATCACAGGAAATACTTAAGCAGCTTTTTATGGTGAGGATGGTCAAATACTGGAACAGGTTGCCCAGCAAGGTTGTGGAGCCTCCATTACTGATGATATTAAAAATCCAACTATACAATTCCACTGTTAAAAAAGTTGGGTTAGATGATTTCCAGCAGTCCCTTCCACATTTAGCCATTCTGTGACTTTGTGATTTTCTAGGGTGTTTTCAACCACCTTTCTGTATAACTGCAACTGCAGGAAGAAGGCCTGCGCTAGACACCAACAGTACCATGTTCCATCCAGGTCCTGACTTTAGATGAACCGGGGTTTAGAAACTCACATCACATGGAAGAACTTGTATGATCCTTAACTAGATGGAGACACAGAAACTTCTGCTGTTCAGAGGTTGCTAAAGCAGCTTGAAATAAACTTGGATTAGGAAAAACAGGCACAGGTTATTTGTAGAAGAATATAATTGACACATTTGTGGAAGTAACCACTGGCCTAGAAGACCTAGGAAGAACATAAAATTAATTTCAATTAATTTTAATACAGAAAAGAACTGCCACTTATTCCTTTTTACAGTGCGTAAGGTTATAATTGTTCAGTTATTTGTTCTTCCATATATTTTTCTGAAGGCTTCCCCCCTTGGCTGCTTCACATCAAAATAAGGTTATAAATGTCACAGCTGGTTTTGAAGTGTGGGGAGCACAGGTGTATATCAGTTTCAGCAGTCACATAGGAGAGTTTTCTGGCCCAAAATGTGTGGATTCAATTAATGTTGGCAGGAGACTGAAAGGGGAAATGGAGGCTGTACATATGTAAAAGAGGGTACTCAGAACAGACATCTGCCACCCTTATATAGATGTACAGCATCAGAACAAAACAAGACAATGCAACATATCTTAGAATGTCCGTGCTTAAGAGAAGGAGCTCTTACAGACAACATCTTAAGCTCTGAATGTAAATAATTTTCTCCAAAAAATGGCAATTTTTGCCTTCCCTAACATCACAACTTAGGTCTTGGAGAGGTGAAAAGCAAGGGCTGTAGCCAAGCAACAACAAATAATATTTAAGATTCCTTCCTTCTCTCTTCAAAGCAAAGCAGAGCCCCACCCACACCACTCATCCTTTCTTCAATGTAGGCAACACATAGCACAGCCTGTATGCAAACAAGTAAAAGCCTTTGTGTTTCTTTATTTCTCCAAAACAAATAAGCAAGATTTATGAATAGATTAAGCTTTTAAAATATATTTGGACATCCTCCTTTCATAAGAATATAGCAAGACAAGTGAACTGCAAGAAAACACAATCTGCTCAGACTGAAAGCACTTCAGACAATCACAGACAAAACTTCTGTGCAGATTCTCCTGTACAGTAAACCTAGACCTGTACAATTAAATGTCTAAAGTTTCAGATTTACTAGAGAGAAATAAGTTTTAATAAAAGTTAAAAATATTAGATTTTCAAGAGAAAAGAGTCCTCACATAGTGAAACTTGGAGTTTTAGATTTAAAGTTAATAAACTAATTTTGACAACAAGAGGAGATGGCAAGTCTTTGGAAAAGTCAGTTTCTTTCCCCTCCCTCCCTTACCTTTACACTCCTTCCTTGGCTAAAAGAGCTAAACAAAGACACAAGGCATTTCTCAATGTCTGTTTGTCATTAAAAGAGATTAAACTTGCTCTGGTGCAGTTGTAAGCTTGCCTACCCATGCAGGAATAGCTAGCAGGTTCTAGTGCTGACACTGGTTTAAAAAAAGTCTCACATATATGGTTTCAGAGAGGTTACAGTGCATTATCTGTTACGTCGTGACTTACCAAAGAAAACCACAAGTTATTTCCCATTAAACTGCCTGCCCTAAGCCCTTAGACCTGCTGGCAAGACACATTCTTTCCCCCCCCCTTCACACTCTTCTGATTAGAAGATCTTAATAACACAGCTAGTGTTAAGCCTTCACAAAAAGATGGGTAGCAAGAAAATGTGTGTTTAGAAACACTGCCACTTTGCAGGGACAGAAGGTTCGTTGCCTACCTTCTCTTGCTTCAGCTTTCTTCCTTGGAACTCAGAGGACAGTAAAGATTTGAATTGAATTTTTATGATAAAATGTGATCTATGTACATAAAACCACGACTTTAACTGTCAACTGGCCAGATGACAGGGTGCTTTGCAGTTAAATGTCTAAGTCTTCTTGCCATCTATGAAGAGGAGAATGCTACACACAGTGAAACTAGTACAGACACTTGTTGGTAGCAGGATATAAGATGACTTTGCCATTATCAAGAATCTATGTAGAAAAAAATAAATAGCTAAACCACTCAAATAGCATTTTATATATTTTTTTCCCATCTGCAAAAAGCTGGCATTTCCAAATTGTCTTTACTTAAAGAGGAGGAAAGGAAAGAAGAAAAGAAAGGAGGAAAAATTCACTTAACACTGATTTGCATAATACCCAACTTTGTTCATTATATGCTGATTCTGAAACAGGTCCAAAATAGCAACTGCTTCCAAAGAAGCCGATTCCTATAAATAAATAAATGCAGGTAAAAAAGCAAACAACAAACCCCAAAAAAACTACCATTTATGTAGCTCACATGCTATTAATGTTTTTTCCACTTCAGTTGCTGAAACATTTAAATTGCTTGACATTCACTGCTATATAATAAAGTAAGAAAGGATGTAATTCTGTTAATTGATGATCAATACAACCTTCTTTATATTTGACTCAACAGTTTGCCATAATAACATTATCAATTACTGAGTGCATTTTCCTTCTCCCAGTTTACTTGTAATACTATATTCACAACATATTCAGTGGGCACTTATAACAGGAACCTCAAAAAACCCACCACCACCTAAGATGAATGTGTTATTCTCAGGGTTTCAGTATAGCCAAATAAATGTTAAGAAAAATCTAACATGAAAGACATTTTTTCTTATTTAAATTCTCTCCCAAAGGACTGACACAACTTTTCACTAGAAGTAAGTAGAGACGATGTGATGAATGACACGCCAACAACTTAATTTAACTAGAGACATAAAATTGTGAGGAGCTCTCTCTGGAA
>VZTU01017078.1:8321-33714 GCA_013400835.1 Zapornia atra | reverse complement strand
AGGGAAAGAGAAGAAAAAGAGAAGAAAAAGAGAAGGGAAGGGCAAAGGGAAGGGCAAAGGGAAGGGAAGCGAAGAAAAGGAAAAGAAAAGGAAAAGGAAAAGAAAAGAAAAGAAAAGAAAAGAAAAGAAAAGAAAAGAAAAGAAGAGAAAAGAAAANGAAAAGAAAAGGAAAAAGAAAAGAAAAGAAAAGAAAAGAAAAGAAAAGAAAAGAAAAGAAAAGAAAAGAAAAGAAAAGAAAAGAAAAGAAAAGAAAAGAAAAGAAAAGAAAAGAAAAGAAAAGAAAAGAAAAGAAAAGAAAAGAAAAGAAAAGAAAAGAAAAGATGTTCTTTAAATTTAAGGAAATGTCCATTAAGGCTGATTACCAACATATTGTAACCTCCCAGTAATAGTGATAGAGTGCTCATAAAATTAGGTAATTGTTTCATGTGCTCATGTGCAGTTTGAAAGAAAAGAGAAAAGCTTTATAGAGTTTTATTTGGAAATTACATCTTCTGCTTCACATCGTTTGATTTATGATCAAGGTTCCCATCTTCAGGTGGATGTCTGTTCTCACACAGACAGCTGCAGCACAGAGTATGTCCATGATTTCAATCCAGGACCACCACTTGTCAGTTAAAAACCTGATGTTGCTAGAAGGTTGAGGCTGGATGCATGCCAGTGTGAGATGTGTTTTGATTAACAAGTGATCTTAATGAAAGCTCTCAGTGAAAACCAGAGTATTTCAATGCTTGTAGCTTTTAATGTGCAGACTTGAGAAAATCAGAGCTGCTCAGTGCTGACACTTTTTTCCATACCTAATAAGAAGAACTGATAGCAGAGAAGATGGATCACAGCTTTAGGGATAAAGTGACCTGGCCAGTGTCACATGCTGAGCTGAGCTGACACGTGGCTCCTCCGCTCATATTCACACTCCTTTTATGCATGAAGATGTCCCATTCCCAGGGTCCCAGAGACCACACACACTTTGGTAGGTGGGAGGATGTTACAGATGTACCTCTATGTAGCTGCTGGATTAGACCCAGCTAGCCCATGGAGATGGTTTCATGCAGACACTCTACCTGACCTGGTTCCTGGCTGGACACTGTTTCTGTGAGCTCCAAGCCATTTTGCCCCTCCTGGCGCTGCTGAATGAGGTGTTTGCTAGACTTGGTCAGGACCCAGCGAGATGGGGGGCATGGAGGGAGCCCCCATGCTGGGGTTGTGGTAAAGCCTGTGTGTCTGATGGTGGGCCCTTGTGACCATCCTGCTTTTGAAGAGTAAGGTTACCTCCTCATGGCTGTAGACCTCCCAGTCTTAGAGCTTCAGTTTGGATTTATCTGGGTTTTGGCAAAGATGCCTCAAAGCTTTGGTGGAGAAAACAAGGGAAGGAAAGCAAGTTTTTAGCACCTTTTTTTCTTTACATTTTCCTTTACCTTTTTTTTTTTAAACCTCCTTGTTACTTAATTGGGTCTTCTCCCCAGGTGGGATGAGGGCTTACTCTTTCCTTCTAGCTACAGTGGAAACCATCTACAGTTGCTGTGCCCTCACCTGATATTAGGGATGCTGCTCTTCCAGAGAAGGTTGGAGCTTTCTGTCTTTGAGTTAATGGGGACAGAGCCTGGGTTTTTTTAAGCAATCAATGCAGCATAATGGAACAGCCTTTATTTTTTTCTTCTTCTTTCTTCTTAACCCATCACGACTCCAGAGAAAAGTGTTGTGTGCAGAAAGGAGAATGAAATCAAATCACAGAGAGTTGAAAAGGGGATGCAAAATTTGTTGGAATGTCACATGAAAAAAAAGTGCTAGGGTGACTTCCTCATGCTGATTCCCAAACACATGCCTGACTTTACCAGCCTCTCCTGAGGAACAAGCACTAATAGTGAACGATCTTAAGGACTCACAGCCATCAGTTTCATATGGCAACAGACTGAGACTGGAGGAAGAAACCTAGAATCAACTGAGAGTGCCTAATTAATTGGATTATAATTACATTTGGAAAGCTAAAAGGTAATAGATCTGTTTGAATTATGATCATCACAGGCTCTTCAGGGACAGACTGTGCAGTGTGAATCACTTGTACGTGATCACCAGAGACATGAAGAATTAAATGACTGCAAATATTTTAAATAAGAGCACCTGTTCACTAGTGGGAATATTGGCTGCTGAGCTTGGCTGGCATGAATATGGTTTGCTTTGAGATTGCAGTCACCCACCTGTTGTATTACTAATTTTTTTAAGGATACCTGAGCCAAAAATGTAACCTTTGGTGTGGTCCATCCCTGGAAGAAGGATTGAGCTACAAAGGAAAATGAGGTATTGGAGATTAAGATTACACGTGGTGGGTGCTTTCCTAAATTATAACTCAAAGGGGCCACACACCATCATCAGACATGTGTTTCTTTCTGACTTTCCTGTCTCTTTTATCTCCCTTTACTGTCCCTGTGAGCACGCAGTGCTGTCTTCCCTGCCTTGAAAATAGTCTTTCTGCACAAATCATTTGGGGGTGGGGGTGGTGGTGGTGTGGGGCTGGGGTGGAGTGGGAGGAAAGAAAACCAGAACAGAAAGCCAGAAGGAAAAAAGTCATTTCAGAGATACAGAGCATTAACAAAAGCCTGTAGATTTCCAGCCTAGAGTAACAGGGCAGTGCAAGTATTCGATCAGACCCATAAATCTAATGAGATGGTAATGATATGCAAATTAACAGCACCATGAGCCAAATGGGTAAAGTTTCTTTATGGAGCATATTAAGAGGCATTTTGCCTAAGTGGAATGGTTGGGTGAACAATAAATACTGAGCCTCAATCTGCAAGTATCGGTTGACAACAGCAACCAGATAAATAAAACAGATGAAGACAAGTATTATTCCCCTGTTTAAAAGGACAGATCCTGCAAATGAAACCATACTTCCCTCCCACAGTGGGAAACTCTGGCTCTGTAGCCTTCCTGAAATACCAGGGGTTTTTGATGATTGCTCTTGTTCAAATTAATACTCACAGGAAACTTCTTGAAAACACAGTTTTGAACCAGCCTTTATATATTCAGGGATGGACAAGAAAATGTGAAACCTCAGGCCAAATTGTTTCCTAGTGTAAATTAGGTAACCCCCATTAGCTCTACCAGTTTATGCTGGCTTTGGATCTGGATCCCAAACTGTACCTGCCAGCGTCCGACTGTTGATAAATATTGAGTGGTCTCACTATGACATTTTAATTATAGTGTTATGGATTTCAGCAGGAGGGGGAGCAAAAGAAGAGAAAGCATTTATTTTTGGTTTTAAGCTTGAAGGAAGAAAAAAACCCCACCAAGCCAAAAACAAAGGAAGAAAATAACAGCTCCCCCCAGATCCCACAGGGATTTAGTGGAGATTGAGCTAATCTCAGTTGTTATCATTTTCAAGGGCTCCATCCAAGCTTCTTTTCACTTCTTTGCCATGGGCACCTGCTCTGCAATTTTCACATGGGATAGCTTGAGATCTCTTAGCATTGTTAACCTGCCATACTAATGATGTTTTTTGCCCCAGCGTTTGGAGACCTCTTTGTGCTTGGAGGCTGGCCAGACTTGTGTTTGCATCCTGCTCTGCAGGTTGACCTGGAGGGAGGAGAGCTGAGCTGGGACCCCAGTGTGTCCCTTTGGCATAAAGGAATTGGGTACTGACTGAGGTGAAAGTACCATGGTCCATCAGCAGTCACCCCAAGATCAGCTATGCCCATGACTCGCTGGGTTAATGGTGTGAGCAGAAAGCAAGCATCAGGTCTCATACCTGTTGTCCATTGGAAACAGGGAGCACAGAGAGAAACAGTCAGGCCTCATGGTCATTCTGAGCTGAATAGGCAGCAGAAGTTAAGGGTGGGGATGTGGTTGCCCTACAAACACAGTCCAGGGAGAGATGAGAAGGATGTATCCAGCATGAAGGGGAGGCACTGGAGAGTTAAGCACTGCAGCGCCCAAGTCCAGGATCTCAGTGTGCAAGTCCAGTATCTCACTGGTGCCACTGTTCCTCTCAAAGGCCATATCACAGCAGCTCCAAGATTAGCCTGGGCTCTAGGGGCTCCTCTCTTCACCCCAAAAGCATGTTGAGAAGACCAACACCAGCTCCTTTTGTGCCAAAAGTGGTGACAGTGAAGCCATTTCTATGATTCTAAAGGCTGGATGAGGTACTTAGGGACATGTCTGTGCACTGCTGAGGAACACCCAAAGGAGGCTGAGGGTCCTAGACTTCCCCAAACTACACTGGTCATCTAAGAGAGGCCACATCTTAGGTGTCTGATGGCCAGCTGGAAATCCTGTCCACTCTTAAAACTATTAGGGCACTTCAACAAAGATACTCACAGTGTGGCTGGGATCTCAGACCTCACCTGTTTGTCTCTCAGTGGGAATCACCGTGTCTGTCAAACTACTGCTGGCTAAGACCAGCCAAATTCTGTACACTCCAGAGTATAACAGATGCTGCATACCCTACAGTTTTTCCAAACCTTCTCTCCATCTGCCTATCCAAATGTTTCACCAAAGCCTCCAAGACCTGGAGCAAATGCACCTCTCAATGCCGTGTCTTGGCATTTTACCTGTGATTTGCACTGTCCAGTGCAGCCAAGAAAGACAACAAGGCTGAAGTGTTTGTGAAGAGTGGTTCAACAGATTGCCTGTTGAGCTAGAAGTTAAGAACTTGGTTCCTGCTCCTCAGTGTGATTTTTTTGGAAAGCCCTTTCAGATCTATGGATGAAAGATTTGTAGAAGCTAAATCCAGAAGTGTTATAGCAGCATAATGTGGGTGCATGGCATTTCCCCCCTCAGAGCTTACCGATAATACAGCCACCTCCATCTGTGGTCAAGTTTAATATCTGACAAAATCCTTTCTGTTCACCTCTATTTCACAATCTGGACTGCCCTGTCAATTATTAGCATTGTGCTCAATGGAGCTGCCACACAGCTCATTTTTGTGGTTACTAGCTTAGTAAATAAATGTGTCACACTAAACATCATTTCTAAGGGAGTTTGAAAGTAAGTGGACAAGCTAATAGGTACAGAAGTACATGAAAGCTACCCACCTCCTCCCTTACAGACTGCAAAGCTGCTTGTTCTGTGAGTGGTGGAAGGGGTGGAGCCTCCCCCTCTGCCTCTTCCCAACAGAATGTTGGGGCCCTCCCTGCTCCCCACAGTCCTTGTGTCTCTGATGCCCTGAATCCTCTGTGTCCTGGCCTAGTACACGGCTATTTAGGAGATGTGAGTGACTTCATCTACAGGATGCTGCAATCCTGTCTGCTGAAGAGGGTGCTGAGCAGAGCTGCTGGAAGCCGAGTTTACTTGGACTTTCAGCAGCACAGCTGCCTTTTGCTCTACCACCAACCTCTGCACAGTATCTGAATGGATTTCCTGTCAAAATGCCTGGGGCACAAGAAGTGGGAACAGTGATGGGCAGACCAATACCATGCTCATCAGGTGGAGGCTGGCACAGAGTTGGGAGTCAAGTGGAAGACACTGTGCTATATCTTCTAAAATGTTTCAAATTCAAGGTAGGGCCAGCAGTGATGATGGGTTTGGGTTTTGATGTTTTTGTCAGATGAATGAATTGGGCTCATAGCAGGGACATCCGGGCTGCCCAGGCACTGCATGACCCTACGTGGTCTAGTTCAGTGTCTGCAGTGGCTGTATTTAATTGCACAAAATCTGCCAGGCTCATTGTGCTGCATGCAATAGAGTTACTGATGGATAAAAGGAGCCAAAGCAGGAGCTCGGTATGCTCAGTACTTTTCTGAAATGGGTTTTGTTGGTGAATATCTCCTATTTGACTGTTTCCAAAGAGAAGATTGAACCAGTTGCACCAGAAGACACACACGGGCTATTGCACTAACCAAAGATCCTAAACACTGCCCGAAGCCAGAGGCATCTTGCCTGTGCTTGGTCCCTGGTGCTCAGAGCCAAGATGAGGTCTGTCCCCATTCTTCTGCTTTATTTTTGGTCTGCTGGGAATGAGGTAAGTCCCAGGCCCATGCCCTGCTTGTGGAAACCTTACTCCTAAATTTTAACTCCTGAACTTCCCACAAGGACTTTAGTTTGGGTCAGTGTTCTGCAGGCAGGTGCAGAGGAGCAAATCCGGTGTGCCTTTGTCCTGCCTGTTCATTCCCCCTCCCAGCCTTGGCTAGGAGCTCTTTAATCCTTCACGTGCAACTCCCATGCAGAAAACTCAAACAAATCACAGAAAATATCAAATGAGGCTGGTTTGCAGAACGAGGGCAGCCCATTTCTGAGCTCAGCTGAGATTGCTGGAGAAAGTAATACCTTCACAGGCAGAAAAACTTACCATTTGTATAATGAAAGGTGTTGCCTCTACATGCAAGCCTCAAATTCTCTTTCTGACTTCTCCACCAACGCTCCTCATAACACTAGCACGCAGACCCCTGAATGCAGCAAGGGCAGCTTCATCTCTTAAAAGCCAAGGGTCTTCTCCACAGAGAAATCCTCACATCCTCTGAGCCCCTTTACGGCACCTGAGGCTGAGATCCCCCGTACAGATTTATCTCTCCATGCTGAGCCAGCATGAAACCAATTCAGCACTAAGTGCAATGTTTCCCCCATACATTCTTGCAGATGGAGCAATATTATCCTGTATTAGGGAAGTGGCTGACTATGTCACTTGCGACATGCCAAAAGCCATAAGACTATATTGGTTTTCAGACCCCTGCTGTGTTGGCTTGGGCATTTTCTGTTCTCTTCTATGAGAGCACTCTGTTTTCAGTGGAAATGTCAGGACGCCAATGAGCCAATGAAAGGAATCTCCTTGGCATTTAGGCTTTGAGATTTCCTAGGCTCTTATTCTTGGGATGGGAAATCTAGTGCTGGAGAAGGGAAGTTAAAGGACGGCTGGTTTTCTATATTTATTTTGTAAAGAATATGTATTGGGTGTTCCCATGAGCAGTGGCACTGGGATTTAGGTCCTGCACAATCAGTTAAAATGTCAGTATGATGGGTTCTTTGCCTGGGTATTTCTTGTGTTTACTTTCAGCAGTGTGCAAAAGGAGGGATGAATAGAAGTAAAATAAAAGTTGAGTAAGACTTCCTCCAGAAGGTCCTTGGTAAACAAGTTTTGCTCTTGAGTAAGTTTGCTGAGCTGGTGGGTAGCAGAAAGCAGAGAGAGAGACACAAAGGTGAGTTCAAGTCATTACCTTGCCACAAGGAGGAAACCCAGTCTCCTGCAATTCACTTGCCCACAGTGAATAGTCTGAATAAACCAGATCTGACCTTTGTTTGTGCTGGAATAACTCCAGGGTAATGTCCTGACACCACTGGAGTGACTCCAACTTCAAAGTTTTATAACAAGAATCTCAGTCCAGCCTGGGAGCCAATTACTTCAGGGCAAAGTTAGGCACCTGTCACATCAAGATGCATTGCATAGAGATCTGGAGCATCACCTGGGTTGGATGCTGCAGCCCCTAAGACACCCAGTGCAGGCGATGTGGGTTGTCCAAGGTAGACTGCTGGGAGTACTGATCTGTTACCAGAACAAAAGAAAACTTGAATCTGGGATATGGCCTCCAAACATGAACCCTCAATGTCCCAAAGGGGTTGGGGAGATGATGCTCAGGAGACAGCAGTCTTCTTTTTCCAGAAGATGGGCAGAGACCCTCCACTATGAGGCCTAGCATAAGGAGTTTGACAGCCACCGCAGAGACCTGGTTACAGCATTCGCAGCAAAATCCCCAGCTTTCTGATTCCTATTGTTCAAGTCCCACAGGGAATATTTTCTGTAATCCCACTCTATTTTACAGGAGGGGGTTTGTTCTCCTTAGATTATAATAGGTCATTCTTCCTTCAAGAGCTGACTTTAACAGCCCAGTTCATAGGAGCTGCCCAAGGACCTGCAGGCACCAAAGAGATACAGTGACTGCTGCCTAATTCCCTGCAGGACCCTCATCACACACTTGTACTTTGAGGGTCAGGAGATTCCCCTGGACTTTTCAACCAGCAGCTTCAGGCGCTTGTGTGACTCCTGCTCTGCCCCGTGATTATCTCTGTGAGAACGTGGCCCAGAATAAACAAAAGAAGGACCCATATTTATCTGAGATCATCACCAGACCATTTCTCCATTTACAACCATGGTATTGCTTTTTAAATATTTTAATTTATTTTTTTTTTTTGCATTTCTGTTGACTTAAACAACGGCAGCTGGATCAAGAAACTATGTGTAACACATCCTATCTCATCAGGAGGACTGGTTCCCAGAAACTGTCTGTCTTTTGTACAACCACCCACCTGCCCCCTTCTTGCTGAATTTTCCCAACACACTGGACCTCTGCATCTTCACAATGCAATCAGGTTTTTCCCAGTTCTCATTGTTTTCGCTGGGTTTTGGGGCTGGGCATGAATGCTTAAGTGATGCCCTGATGGAAATGCTGCCTTCTACCTGAGATATGGGGGCTCCAAAAAACATTTAGCCTGCTCTACCAGCAACTCTGAGAAGTGCAGCTGGCCTTCTATTTATTTTTCCCAAATTCCACCCCCCCAAATTGTATGCTCCAAAATCCCCTCCTTCAGCCTGCCAGCTCCTGAACACTGGAAACCTGAGGTGAGATGTTGAGAAAGAAAGTGAAATGACTTGTTCCCTTTATATGCCCTTGAGGGATGGAAGGGGAACAGGGATGGGGGGAGGACACAGGACATGACACACATGCACCATCCCAAAGGGTGAGATGCAAATGAAGATGTTAAAAGAAAAAAAAAAGAAGGGGAGAAGTATAAAGGAGAAGAAAATAAGTCTTCTTGGTGGAACACAAATGGAGTTCTAGCTAGGTATCATTTGCCAAGGAAATTGCATTTCTATTTGGGAATAAATGAGTGTAAAACTTGTTTGAGGCCCAGGTAATAATAGTATGGGGGAGGAGGAAATTGAAATTTATGACTTTGCAAATGACTCCTGTAGAAAAGAGAGACACACATCAGAGGTGTCTTTTTATCCCCCCCACTTCCCCCCCCTCCTCCTTTTCTCTTCTTCCCGCAGATGAGGAGGACAGGTCTGAAATAAAACAGGTCTAAGCTTTGCCAGCCCGGAGATGCTGCGGGGGGGGAGGCAGAGGGGGGAGCAGGGGCTGAGGGGACATTAGCACTTGCTGTAACATTGTCAGTGCCGATGTAAATGGACGTGCTACATAGTCAACAAGACACACTTGGCTGGCTGCAAGTGGGAAGTACTTAAATCTTGGCACTGATAAATGAAATATTTTTAAGGGAGCTAATCAGTGAAAATGGGGTTTCATCAGGCACTGACATGTCTCGCTTGCTTCAGCGAGTCCAAGAGAGAAAAATGATTGCACGGTGCAGTCCGGAGCCAGCCGGAGATGGGGAGCGAGAGAAAAGGAGGCGGGAGGCAGCAGCTGAGGATGCTCGTGGGGTGTAAGCCGTGGGGGGCTGCAGCCATAGGCACCCCCCGCCTTTGTGCCACCCCGGTCCCCGCCAGCCCCCTGGGGCGCCTGCCCCGCGCTCCCCGCCAGCCCCGCTCCACCCGGGCGTGATGGATGGCCTGACGCAGAATGGGCTCGGTGCAAATCCCCAATCTGCAGCCTACTGGGCTCAGTTGGATCAGCAGCAGGCTAGCTGGTATTTCTGGATAAACACTAATAAATCTTCCTTTTCATTCTGGCAAGCGGTGCTTCCCCTGCCTCCCCCAGCCCCCCATCTTTCCTCCTCTCCAGCTGGCATGAGGGAAGAGAGAGGAGACATGAATTCGGGGTGCAGGGCGCTCGATGGGGATGGAAGCCAACACCTGAGATAAGCAGAGATCTGACTGGGGAAAACCCCTGAACTATGGGCTAGCAAAATTTGGGTTTTGATGTGCTGCCTCCAGTTATACTGCTGCCTCATGAGCGACCAGGGACAAGCCAGTCCCATTCTTGCGCCTCAGTTTCCCCCTCTCTGGACTCATGGTGGTCATCCCTTTCTCCACAGCTCCAACAGCCTGGATGGGCTGTGGATGCAAGGGGGCTTCCAGTAGCTGGGTTTGGCCCTTGGGCTGTGTGGAGGGAGGTAGGACATGGTTGTGCCCAGTGTTTTCAGCTCAGAGCTTCACAGTGTCTCTTATTTTTGGCTCCATGGGTGTTCCGGGGGCTGAGAGACACGTGGCCAGTGTATATCCCCATCACCGCACCCTCCAACATGTCCCCTGTACCCAGCTGATTAGCCCAGTCGTTGTCTCACCCCATCATCATGGGAGCTTGGGCAACAGAGAGCCAAAATCACCTGGGAAAAAGGGCTCTGACCTGGCTCTGCCTCCTGAACTGAACCCTGATGGCCACAACCCCATGGGGCTCCCTATGGGATTCAGGAGATCCCATCAGGACAAGACAGAGCTTTTGCCTACTTCAGCCAGAATCCAGTGTGCGAAGCTGTTCCCATTACCAGCCTACCTATAAGTGACCTCAAAATCCCCTGTAAACCAAAAATACAATCAGCAAGAGCTGCAGCTCCTACGGTGTCCTTGCTCTGCGTCAGTGAGGGACATACCAGGATTTGTTCTCATCTGAAAGGTCCGTGCATATGAAAATTATCACTGAATGGAATTGTTCCAACAGAGTAGCAGAGGGAAGAAACACATAAATTAAAAGATGGGGGGAAAAAAAAGAAAGCCTGGTGCTTACATCCTTAAGTCATAAAGGTTCAAAGCAGGATTCCCTCAGTAATCAGGAAATGAAAATGTCCTTCAATTACAGAGCATTTTAAGACATGATTATTTCATGTGCATGCTATTAAGAAAATGACAGTGGAAAATTCATCACGAAATAAATTAATACTTAAACATTTTTTAAAAGGCTCCCTGGTGTATTCTTACCCTCCTCCCCTTCTGACAAAATAATGTGTTGTTTCTAAAGAAAATTTTATTGGACTAAAGATGATAAAATACACAATGAAAAATACATTTGGAAAGCAAATTCATAACTACTTTTTTTTAAAGGAGGCAGCTTAGCTGAAAATACATAAAAAACACAAGGACAATTTATTATTTTCTGCTAGTGGAAAAGGGTCCTTTTTTTTTTTTTTTTCCCCCTTCATAAAGTCAAGCATGCTGGTGTTTGAATAATGGCCTCCCAAACTCACACCAATCCAACAATTTAGGCTATATTTTCTTTTTTATTATTATTATTTATTCTACATCTCTCCGCCCTGCCAATGCAACACACTGCTACATGTCACATTACAGCATGAATTCATCACCACCATGGCAAAAGCTGATATTCACTGAAAAATGCAGATAGCTACAAGAAGTGTTTGATTTGATCTGATTCCAGGTGAATTTGGTGCTGAGGAGAGATAGAAAAATGTGACATCTGAGTCTAGAGCTCTCCAAATGGGTCCGTTCCAGAGTCTGCTGAAGCCAAGACATTTTTGTTTTCATGGATTTCAAGGGAGTTTGGCTTCAGAGGTGCCTTGCTGGAGCCACATGGCACTGCACATATTTACCTCTTGGCTGAGCCTTGCTAGGGTGGTTGGAGATTGCAGTACACAAATGTCGACCCCAGCCCAGCAGCAGGATGACATCCGTACCCCCAACTGTGCAGCAGAATGGCATCTGTACCCCTACAACACATTGTCTGTGCAGCAGACCCCCAACCAGCTCAGAGCCTGGTGCCTGGTGCAAACCAGCAAGCCATGCTGAAACAAGGGGGAGCTGAGGTTCAGGAGCTTTAAACTGAGGTGGGAACCTTGTGAAGACTCTGTAAATCTGCCATGAGGACATTGCACTCCCAGCCTGAAACCAGAGAATGGGTTTTATGTAGGCAGCTTGTCTGTGCAACCCGCCCTTGTTGGTCTTTAATGTGAGTTTGGCGCTCTGGGCTCGTGGGTGCAGTCGCCAGGGCAAGCTGAGATTGGCTCTTGTAATGGGGACATCACTGCTGGGAGACCCTGTCAAAGCCAGACAGGGCCAGGCAAACCTTGCAGCTCCTTGGGACACAGGAAATTTGCCTGAAGGCTCCCAGAAAAAATCAGCTTCCACCCCATCGCACCCCGGGAGTTTGCAGAGTCCTAAACAGCCAGAACATGTGTTTGTAGGACATTGTGCAAGGTCCTACCTTGAATTTTACCTTAGCTGGTAGCCAGCTGAAAATAAACCCCAATGCAAACTCCACAGGGAAATGGGTACTGCTGCCCAGATCTGCTCCTGCTTAGAGCATGTGGGGATCACCCTGCTTTGAAGAGATGGGCACATCTGTTGGACTCGATGGGCATTGGACTCGATGATGCTTATGGGTCCCTTCCAACTTGAGATAACCTATGATTACAAGCCTGTTCTGCTGTTACACTTTTGTGTTTGACCTGTATTATATGGTTGGGGAGTATCTATTTTTCTGGTCCAAGGCTCGTGTTTTGAGGGGGGACTATAATTCATGAGGGGTGCCTGCCTAGATAACTCACAAGTGGGATATACATGGCTGTCTCTTACTGAAGTACATTTTGCTACTAACATGTATTATATTTGTACCATGCCAGAGGCGGTGTCTGCAGGTCTAAAAATGTTGGTTATACCTACAGCTACTCATGCTATTAGTATAGTTGTAGATATTATATGATTTATTGATGTGTTTTTATTTCCCACTGGTATGGTATAAATATATTTATTTCACAAAAGTGGCCAATAAATTTCCCTTATGAATCCTGTTATCTGCACCATTAACCATTGATCATTTTTATGAGGTCACAACTTAAGGTGTACATGAATTTACACCTTAATTTGTGACCCTTTCCAAAATAATACATAGCCAATTCTGAACTATTCACCTCACGAGAGGCACTGCTCATTTTTGCTGCTTCCTACTGCACTCAACGTTTGTTTCTCATCAAAACATGTCCTAGCATCATGTGCCAATCACCAGTTTCATCTACTCAACACACACACACACACACACAAAAGGGGATAAAATATTAATGAGACAAAACTTTCCTGGATGCAATTCATTCTTTATGGCACTCTGGAATTTAAATAGGACAAAGATGACAAAACAGTACTAAATAAACCCCAAACCACACTTTAGTCTTCTTGCTAAGAAGATCAACTCGTCCTAACAGCAGCTGAAGAAGAATAGGAATGCCAGAAATATATAATGACAGAAGCAGATATTGCCAAGTAGGCCTCCCTATTTTCTTACTTTTCATTGTCTTACAAATGATCTTTGGACAGCATGGGAACAATCCTCTCTCTGTGTCCCTCATCAGTTTGCTCTTTGATTAGTTTAAAACATGAAAGCCAGCTGTGCTGAATTCTTGTTTGTTACCAGATTCCCATGGGCTCCTGTTTTAGGGTGAGGAGTGTGGTTGGAAGCCACAGGTTAAATAGTCTCATGTTCTGCTGGTGGCCTTCAATATTGGCCTTCTGCTACTCCACTTCTTCACAGGATGACATAGTGCTTTGTATCCACTTAGTGGCTATCTCTAAGTGACTGATTTTCAGGTCACCTTCTCAACTCTGGTCTGCCATTGGTCGTTCACTCCTCTCTCTAGGAATGCCTAGTCACACTGTTTGGGATGTTGTTCATCTGCTGCATGCCCAGTATGGCCAAAGTAGTGCTCTCTGTTTCACCACCATAGCTGACCTTCCAGCAAGCTCCCTTCCCCATCATCAGAGACAATGATTCATTCTTCATACTTCAAGCAAATCTCTAACTTCTTCCTCTCTTGCTTCATTGCCACGTACACTTCTCCCTTAACCCCCTCTTCACCCTGGCATCCTTCACGTTTGTCTACGCTCAGCAACCCATTTGCCTTGACAAACATCCTAGGTCTACCCTGTGCATGTCCATTTTGTCTCTAGTAGAATGCTCTTCAAATCCTTCATGTAAGCTGAACAAGCTCTCATTCACAGGATTGGTAAGTCCATCCCTTCTACTAGAAGTTGCCTGAGGAGACTATCTAAATTTGTTTGGCAAGGCTGTGGGCACTGTGCTAACAAGCAATCCCAAAAAGCACCAGAGTTCAAGCACCTTCCAGGGGTAGTACACTGATGATCCTGTACCTGCTTTATATGATGGACAGTTGTGCATCATGTCTATAGATATGCCAGACATGGTGCCCTCACTTAGTGGCAACGAAGCCCTTAATGGCCTTGGCTGAAGAGACGTGATAGCTTCAGACCCTACCCCCACCATCTGTTGCCCTTTATTCAGCCAGACTGTTTGTCCACCTTACACTTGGTGCCAAATTTGGACACAGGGATCTCATCAAACGCAAAGTGCAGAACTCCCATTGACCACCAACAGACATGGCACCCACCACACTGCCTGATGTCACCTATTGCTGTCCAGAGAGGAAATACAGAAAATCTTTCACGTCCTGCAGATTATGGCTGTGATGATCAGGATTCCCACGACCCTTTGAAATCAGAGGTGTTGGAGAACCTGCAAACCTTTGATGCTAAATGTGTGCTTCAACTGAGAGATTAGTCTTAGGTTTTAAACACCATGCACAGCACGAGCCAGAGCCCTCCTTCCCCACGCCCCCTCCCCAGCTCTCTCTTGACCCAGAGTTTGGCTGCACAGGCTTTTTATTTGCACACAGTTGTCCTTAAAAATAATAAGTGACTATTTGCCTGTTCAAAGCCAGAAACAAGTTGACCAATTGCTGCTGTGTTTTACTTCAGGGTATCCATCTAAAGGCAGAGAGAGAGAATCAGTCTATAATGGTTTGCCTGGCTCGAAAATTCCATTTTGGGCCGCGGAGAGTCATATTTCAGAGAGTATTGATCACAGTGCAGTTTGTGTTTCCTCACGTCCATGATCCTGTTTGCAGCCCTGTAAAATAATAACAGTACTCATGTCAGTAAGGTAATTACCATTGATCTAACACACTGTGACAAATTTTTCAGTCATGCCACTTGATTCATACTTAAAGTTATGGCACTGCTGACTGCTCCTTAAATAATTGAAGGATGCCCTTTGTAAATCAGCACACTCTTGCCAAAAAGTGGCAGTTTCTTCTTTGTTACAGGCCTTGTTTCTTAGCTTCATCAGGGATTTCAAAATTAAACAGACAGCTTTCTGCAGCCCACATAGTTCACACTTGGAGCAAATATCATCCGAGCTGGCAAATCACTTATGACACCTTTGTTCAAGAGAAGCGGGAAAAAAAGAGGAAGAAAAAGGTTGAACTACAGGGAAGATCAGGGTCTCTGTGGTGGTGGGGTTTGCTAGCAGGTGGTAACAACGAGAGATACAATGCCAAATTTGGTTAATTCAAAACACCCGTGAAAGCACTTGTCATCCTCTTGTGCCTGGGGTTACTGAAGGCCAAGAGGAGCAGTGGGCAGGCCATGTCAGCAGGGAGGACACTCCTGGTCCCCTGTTCCTGGACCCACTCACTGCCCACATGGGAGATCTTTGCAGCCTCTCTTTTAAGGAAATTGGTTAGGGATCTGCACCTCCTCTGCATCAAGTTCCAACATGCCAGGGGAGGCACCACGTTGTCTTGGCCTGGTCTCTCCAGGATGGTTTGAGTCACTGACCTGCTTTGGATAATGAACACTAAATACTACTTCTGCTTCCTGAAATGCCTTTGGGAAATAGGAGCACTATTAGGCAAATAATCCAAAGCAGTATGCTTCTGGGTGGTGAGACCCATTGGCAACTATGAACCATTGCTCCCCCTAATCAAATGGGGACATTCTTCCAGATGAGGTTGGATCAGCCTACCACAGTCTTTCCTCAAACCAGCCTCTTTGGCTGTAAAGGAAGCCTAGAAATTAGTTTAAACTGGACATCAAACAGCAAGAAGGAGGCATTTCTCAATGACTTTGATGGACAGGTGTTTACTTTGGGTCTAAAGTACCTTCTGGAAGAGCCTCTCTTCTATGAATAGTAGCGGTGCCATAGAGAGATCACCTTACTGCTTTTTGAAACTACCGAGATGAGCAACCCATAAGAGACAAACTGCTGGTGGAGCAGCCTATAAAACCTCTATCTTACGTGTCCTGGCAGACTGTCCCTAGCTGCTAGCCTCAAGTCTCCTCTTTAGAGACCCTCCTTTGCAATGTATAGAGGACATTACAGTTGATACAGGGATTTGCAGCTAAGGTTCAAAACCCAACAAGGAAAGACTGAACTGTATATCTGCAAGCCACCTACCATCTCCATGGCTCAACCACAGTGTCCTTTCCTCAGAACAACACCCTGCTGTGAAGTCTGTCTACAGCAAACTTTGAATTTCACCCCCCTGGACAGGTAATCATGGCTCCAGACACTTCCACTGCACTTGACCCAAGGACCAATGTAGCACGTGAATGAACTGCCATTAAGCATAAGGCTTGCTGGCTCTCATGAGCCTCCCGTGCTTGGGGAGCATACAGATCTGCAGCAGCTCTCATGCTATTACAGCCTTTGGAGAACAAATTGAATGAACTGTCCTTGAAGGGAGCCTCAAGCCTGCCCCTTCGGTATTGTTGGGACATAAAAAGAAATGGCTCTGGCTTTGATCCACTCTGCTACCTGTAAAGAGTCCTCTTTTGTGGGCATTCTTGTACCTGCTTGAGATGAGGCCAGAACAAACAGAAAGCACCTTAAAGGAGCTTACTAAGTAAGTCTGGGATTGAGTGAACAGCATATTCGAGGGGTCAAATTTAATTCCTTCCTTCCTTTTGTATTCAGATTAGAGGCCAAGGTAGATTTGTGGAAGCCAGGACTCCTCAGCTAATGCTGCTTTTGCACTTAACCTGCAATTTACCTGTCAGTAACAAATACATTAAAGGCCAGTTAAGCTCTTCAAACTTCCAAACAATTTACCGCACCATCAGATGAGCTCTTTAACATCCAGGAGCACAACAGCCCGTTCATGTCTAAGAAAAACATCTGCTGCCTAAAGAAATCCTCCTCAAAAATGCATCTGGTGAAATAAATGTGCATATTTAAAGAAACGACACATTTTAAGTCAATCAAACACCTCAAAAATAACAATAAAAAGCCTTCCGAAGAGACTACTTGCCAGTGATGTATTGGCTTGCTTAAGAAGGGCTGTGTTTTCAGAGCCTCCTAAATTCCTCAACTCAAGTGCTGAGTGGAGGTTTATTAAGTGACCTGTCTGGATGTATATCAGCCTTGTCCCTAGTGGGGGTCCTATGTTAAATTCCATCATTAAAACCTATTACCGAGCTATCAAAACCTGCTGTAATTCCGTCTAATGACCTCATTTCCCTAAGCGTAACTCAACGCGAGGTTTGCTGAGGCAGTGTTACCTCTTGGTGGGCCACAGCCCCTTAGCAGAGCAGGGAGGTGGGATGAGGGGGAAGAGAGGGAGAAAATCAATGTCTGCGGAGATGACAAGGCACACGGCCAGTGACTGGGGACCAAGAAACTATCCAATATCCCATTTCCTATCCAGTCTATTAGCAGCTGAAGTCAGCCAGGGCTCCGGGTTTGATTGAAGGCTGAGCTGAGACCAGATAGAGGAGGAGAAGCCCAGGCAATATGGCCACCAGACAGGTCTCCTTTCCAACCAGCTGAAATCACTCCTAAAAGTCAGTGTATATAAAAACAGATTTTTGCATTAAAAGTTCTTTTTTTATTTTATTTTACATTTTTTTTCCTCTCCTTGTTCTGGTTGAGGGGTGTGCACAAGGAAAAAGGGAAAAAAAAACCAACCCCAACCTTTCTGCTCTCCCCCCCCCCTCCCCTACTCAGTCCCCCTTCCACACACACACCTCTACTTGCCATGAAATCATTTCGTAAATACAAAAAAGGCCCCTCAGGCTATTGGTGCCCAGACACTCATTTTTAGAGTGGATAATTGACTCCTTTCAGTTGATAATTCATAGCTTGCATATGCCAGCTAATACATCAGTGCCCAGAGACTCAGCGAGAGCCCCGAGCACAAACGGGAGAGGGGGAAAGGAAAAGAAAAAGAAAGGGGAAAAAAAAAGAAAAAAAGAAAAAAAATATTTCAGATGATAGATGAGTGCATTACGGCTTTATGAATGAATTATGTCCTGCAAATACCTTGAGCAGGAGAGACTGTCGGCCTGTATCTATACTAATCTGGGAGGAATTATGACGATTTTCACATTAAAAAGGGAAAAGGGAAAGAATTAATTGAGCAATTGGGCCATTAAAAATGTATGTCGGCATGTTCTGTATGTCCATTTTCCAATTTATCATACGCCAGGAAGCTTCCTCCCAGGGTGACTGCCATTTTTCTTCCCTTTCCTATGTTTGATCTTCTTTTTTTTTTATTTATTCTAGGTTCCTGTCACACAAAACCAGATCAGGATCATTTTGAGAAGGCAAAGTCCGTGTTGTTTGGGGTTTTATGCAGGGAGGTGTTGCCTTCCTGCCAAAAAATAAGGGTGAGGGTACCCAAATGAATTTCTTCTCTTCATCCCACAGCTCCCACAGCCAGTATTTCTAACTCACTGCAAACAGATTCTTTCACCCTGCTTGGTTGAGGTTTTTTTATCCCTTCTCTATCTGAGAAGGTTTGGGGTGAAGTTTGGTTATTGGAGGGCAGATCCTAGGTGAGGGGAGGTGACGGGGGGGGGGCTTTCTATTAAAAAGTTATAGGTTGCTAACGCTGGCTCATCTAAAAGCACCAAGGGTAAGTGCCAGCACATGCAAACACCTGCTCTGCTCACGTGTGAGACGCTGCACACGGCTGCTTGGAAAATCCACCCACACATCCACTGCATCGCCCGGCTCCTGCTTTTAAATGTGGGTCATGCCTGTTGTTGGCCCTAAAAAATACTTATTCTGAATGGTTTTGGTGCTTGTATTCTGCAGATGTAGAGTCTGTTAATTCTTTTTCAGGCCTGAGAAATAATTTAGTCATTTAAAAGAGTTTGCCAGTGGGGAAATATTTGTAGAGTAACAGTAACATTAGGGGATGCTTTCAAGTCCATAAGTAGTAGGTTTGTTTAAATACCTGAAATAGCTACAAAATGCATTTCCTACTTTCATGGACGTAACGTGTTACATCCTATAGGCTTGAAGCTGCTTAAAATCTTACCACCCTTAAAGAGCAGATCTTAGAGCCTAGCAAAAAAAGAAATAAAATGTAAAACATCAGTAACTCAATCGATGTGAAAAAAAAAAAACCAAACCCCAACAAACCCCATTTGAGACCTGCCAGCACATTTCCAGCAGCCTGACCAACACATAGTGTTTAACCTGGGTCTTAGATTGTCTAGTCCAGGAATTATGCTCCACCTGAAATTCCTCTAAGACAATTAGTGTGGTGTGTGTGCTGAAACATAACGCCTTTTCCAGAACAGTGCTGGATGCTGCGTAGCATAACTAATCTCCTCATGCAAGCCACTCTACGGCAAATAATTTTATAATGTGCAGGAATTTTCTGATGTTGTTTATGTTCTTGTGTTTTATGAGGTCTTTAATTGATTGTAAGCTGCTCTTTAAGTACTTACAGATGGGTTTTAAATCCTATTAATTTTTTCCATCTCTTTTTTTTTTTTCTCTCCCAGCCTCGTTAAATATTTGTTAATGCACTGGCTGAAACACCAGAGTGCTGGAGGAGGATTTCAGCAAATTATTGTGTTTGTATTCAGGACCCTTCTGCAGGATGTGTAGGTTTATTGTCTTAGTTGAGTTGCAGCAAGCCCTTAAACTCCCCTTGATCACCGTGTACGTGGGACTGGGAATTTTGCTGTGGGTTTGATTTAGTTACTCTCTTGCTCCTGTACACAATGAAGAGGTAAGCACATCTCAGTGCAAATGTCACCTCCTGGATATCAGTGCTTTTTCAGCAGCTACTCTGCTGTACAGAAGCTTTTGGGAGGTCTTAAATAACCCCTGTGAGATGGCTGATGTATATAAAAGGGATGTGAAACAGATTTCTGCTCCTGCAAATCTTTCTTAGCTTTGAAAGATTCCTGCAGTCCCCAACACTCTGCAACTTTTGTATGGGGGAAAAAAGCAGGGATACCCACTGAGCAGCATCCTCGGTGCTCAGAGCCCCCGTGACAGGACCATCTTCAGCTCACATTGCCCTCTGACCAAGCGCTTGGTGCTCCTGGGCAGACCCCAGCCCCAGTTATCCCACTGATCAGGTGGGATCCCTCTTCTCCAGCAAGGGTGATCCTGCAGAGTTGTATCCCTGTGGACAGTTTTGTCTTCAAGCAAAACATCCCTTTTCCTCCAAAACAACCAAACCATTTTGGCAGTAAATCAAGGCTTAGTGAGAAAATAGGAGGAAGGGAAAATCAAGAGCTACATCCCTCCCCTTTGCCCTTTTCTAGGGCTCTCACCACCATGGCTGAATGTGGGATTCTGGATCCTACATGGATGCAACCCAGAAGAGGGGATCACCTGGGTGATTTCTGGGAGATGCCAGGCACTCCTTGTCTCCCTGGGTTCCCATCAGCATTCTTCATTGCAGCTTGGAGAGCTATAGAGCTGAGGTTGAAACACATTGCCCTTTGCTGCAGGAGAGACCCAGAGGCCTGGGGTACTGTTCAGACACCCAAAGGCACCCATTACTTTTGGGCCAGGTCATCTGCAGGTGCCAAACACTTCCCCCTGCTTCTTTTTCTAAAAACTACATCTCAGAAATGAATCACACAGTGGCATATCTCCATGTAGCACCCCTGAAGAGCTCTGAGCCCCATTGCAGGGCAGCATCCTTGGCCAGCCACCTCACCTGCCCACACCTCTACCCCCAGCCAAAGGATATGGGCACACACTGCCTTCCCTGTGGAACCCCCTCACGCTGGGGATGGCTCTCCACTCTGGCTTTGCAGTGTGTATTAGCCCAGCAGGCCCTCCCACACCATGGCAACTGAACATAGTTCATCCAAAAAACCAGCCCATCAGTCTTGCTGATTACACATGCCTTCTTCTGGTAACACACATCTCAGTAAAGGATTAATGACAGCCAGAATCCCATTAAGAGAGAAACACAAGTTCCCCAGCTTACTTAATATCAGGTTTCTTGCACCTGGGTCACTGAAGTAGGACGTAACCTGCAGAATATAAAACGTCCTGTTAGTGCCTTTGCCGCTGACGTGCAGAGAGAGGTGTTGTGAAGAACAGACATTTATAACCCAGCCCTCCCTCAGACGTGCTCAGGCATGCACAGACCTGAGGGTTATGCATAACCTTTGCAGCAAGGTTGCTGGTGTGTTCTCCTTGTAGCACATAGCAGCTCTGGTTTTGGGTGTGTAGGCAGAAACGTGGATTTCTTTTTTCTTTTCTTGCTGTATCCCACAAAAAGGCAGGAATCCATGTTCCCCTGAAGATCTCCTCCATCCAAACCTTGCATGTGAAGGTGTCAGCTGGTTGAAACACTGAAGATATTAATGCTATGAAAGGCGTGAGTGTGCACAGGTGTGCACGTGGCAGGGACTGCACTGTTCTCGTGTCCAGTCCTGAGCTATGAGACACCAAAGGAAAGTCTCCAGAGGGGTCCAGGGCCTGTGGTGGTGACAAACACTGAGGCCACTGTGTGTTGAAGGCCATTTTTCTACAGAAGTAGTAAACATTTTTGCCAACACCTGTATATTACATACTAGGAAAGTCACAATCAGCTCTACCTACAGCTAACCCCCAGCTGCCTTACAGTCCTTTGGTTCCCAACATCTTTCCTCTTCTGCTGGAGCCCAAGGAGAGCTACCTAAGGCAGGATACTGTTTATCCACAAAGAAACCATTCCCACAGCTTTTCTCCCATGGGCATGCAGTGGGATTTGGGTGCCTCTAACCTCAGATCTATCTCAGATCAGATCAGGCATTTCTGAAAATGTCCCCCAAGATGCAGCCTGAGTAAGGGACACGGGAGTGGCCTTGAGAGCCAAAGAGACTTTTCCCTGTCCTGCTTCCTGGAGGACTTTACCTGGGACAAATTCACCTTCAGAGGGCTTCAGTTTAGTAGCAGATGATTTTGTGCCTTTTACCTGATGTATTTATCATTTTATGGTCACACCAAACAAGATGAAGTCTAAGTAAATATGGAGAAATAAGCCAATGTGCTATCAGGATAGCAGTATTTTTCATTTCACCCAAGATCAATGAGTTTAAGAACAGAGAAGTTACATGTTGCCTACTGTATTATTTAAAAACAGCAGCCTTCCAGTACCTGAAGGGAGCTTATAAGCAGGAGGGGATTCAACTTTTTAAAAGGGTAGATAATGGCAGGACAAGGGGGAATGGATTAAAACTAAAGGAAGGAAGGTTTAGATTAGATATTAGGGGGAAGTTTTTTACAGAGAGAGTGGTGAGGGGCTGGAACAGGCTGCCCAGAGAAGTAGTGGATGCCCCGTCCCTGGCAGTGTTCAAGGCCAGGTTGGATGGGGCCCTGGGCAACCTTGTGTAGCTCCAGGCCTGGAGGTTGGTGGCCCTGCCTGTGGCAGGGGGGTTGGAGCTCTATGATCCTTGGGGTCCCTTCCAACCCAGACCATTCTATGATTCTATGATTCTATGATTCTATGATTCTATGATTTAATTTGCTTTAAAAAACCCCCTCAGGTGTCATGTTTTTGAGGAGTATCTATAAGCAGTTTCAACTCTTGTCCCCTAGGAATGCAGGATAGACTCTTTTGACCTACACTGTAGGAAACACATGCCGATCGCCACATTTCATGGGTAAAAATATGGAATCTAAGTCTGGCTGTTTCTGTTCCACAGATGACTCCATACACCCACATGATCCATCCAGCCACTCAGCAGGATTTAAGAATCAATTAGATGTAGTTTGCTTATTTTTTGTTAAACCTCTATCACTAGCAGTGCCTCCTATTGCACTTCCACCATGGTGCCACTGGGCCAGAGCATCAGCCTCAGTGGCTGTGTAGTGCTGAGATGTCCAGAAGACGCCTGCATGCAGTTATAAAGAAAATGGGTCAAGGATGTGGCCCCTTCCTGAAGCCAATTCACAGCTGAAAAACACCAGAAAAGCACCCACATCCAATGCCATTTCTCCACCAAGCTTTATACCCCATCTTTTCTGGGGTGAGAATTCTTTTGAGTGAAGGATTCGTTATTATTTATTAACAATAATAAAATCCATGGCCTTTGCTCCACCTGCCTTCCCCCAAATCTCTCTGCTACCTTGGGGATCCCACACTCACACTATGCTGATAACTCAGGGAAAGGGCCTTGAACAAGGTGGGAAAAGCAACTGCAAGTGTCAGGAATGTCTTCCAAACTTTCTGTATTTAAATTAAGAGGCTTAAAGCTCTCCCAAACTTTTCCAGGTTTTTAATTTTAGTTTAACTTCAGGAGTGGAGTTTCAGGCCCAGAATATCATATCTGCAGTGCCATCTACCGCGTCTTTCAGGGACTGCTCTGAAACAATGCTTGAGCTTGGAGGACCCTTCTGTCAGGAACTCTTGGCTGGGATTCTGGAGGTAGGTGTTCATGTGTGGATACGGATGGGGGAAACACAAATACGTGGGTTTTGTGTTCCAGAAACACCAGGAATAGTGTGAGTGGATGTTGGTTTTGCTAAATGAGGTGAGATAATGTTGTGGGTTGACACCAGTGGGCATCTCAGCCCCACGCAGGCCCTTGGTCACTTCCCCCCAGGGTCAGAATAGGAAGGGCAAAAGTGAGAAAACTTGTGGGTTGAGATAAAGACAGTTTAACAGCAAAAGCTGTGTGAGCAAGCAAAGCAAAATAAGGAATTAGTTTGCCACTTCCTATCAGCAGGCAGGTGTTCAGCCATCCTCAGAAAAACAGGGCTTCATCCCACATAACTGTGCCTTGGGAAAACAACTTGAACATCCCCCTTTCCTCCTCCCCCCAGCTTTCACTGCTGAGCACAACATCATANTGCTGAGCACAACATCATATGGTATGGAATACTCCTTTGGTCAGGTGGGGACAGCTGTCCTGGCTGTGTCCCCCCCCATCTTCTCATGCACCCCCAGCCCACTTGCTGGTGAGGCAGGATGAGGATCAGAAAAGCCTTGAGACTGTTTAAGCACTGCTCAGCAATAGGTACAACATGCCTATGTTGCAAGCACTGTGTTGGTCATGAATCCAAAACATAGTCCCATGCAAATAACCATGAAGAAAATAAACTCTATGCCAGCCTAAACCAGTACAGCTGGGGAGGGGAGAACCCCACCCAAACCCAACCTGGTCTCTTGTGCTTTTTGCATCTTGAAATTAATGTCAATTTTGGGGGGGGGGGAGAAAGAAATTATATTAAAAAAGCCTTTTAAAGGACTGAAAACCAAAATATCAGGTTATCTTGCCCTTCAAACTCAAGCCATTTTATGATGACCTGACACAAAAAAGGTTTGGGATTATTCCTGTGCTTTGCAAATCTCTTTGTGGAGAGCAGCCCTCTTCAAAACCCTAGTGCCCTGTTGGCCTTTTTTACTGGAGAAATAAGACCATGGCCAAGAAAAAAGGCCCAGGCTCCTCTGTCACTGCCACATCAGTCACTCATGTGCCTCTCATCAAGAGCTGTCCAGAGAACCAGCACTGGCAGGAGCAGGGGTGAATCTGTCACGGTGACATCCCCATTGCCTGGCATAAGCATCAGCCATAAGACACATCAGTGGGGCCCTTTGAAGCTCAGTTTTTAACCTGCAGAGCTCAAGCTTGTCATTTGGGCCAGGTATTTTGGCAGCCACATCTCCCTGAGGTTTTCCACTGGAAGGTGCTCCCTGGGGCAGGGACTCTCTCTGACACGTCATGTTTGTAGGTAGCACAGCCACACCGCAACAAACAGCCTCTAAACGTGGAGATGGTTGGTTAGCATCTCTCCAGATTGAGAAGATGCAGGAGGTGTTGCGCACCTGCCCCAGCCAGGGGTAAGCTGGCAGGTCTCCATCCCTCAAGCTCGCCCCGGTGCGGACACCCAAATCTCAGCTCCAGCAAAGAACTTGTTCATAGCAGAGCAGCGAGCTCCCTCTGCTGCCCAAATCTCTGCTAGCGGCAGGCCAGGGGCGGCAGCGTTTTTTACCTGCATTGTCTTGGAAAATATAATAAATAACAATAATAATAATAATAACAACAACAGTAACGACAACAACAATAACAATCACATAACAATAATAAGAATTATCAATAATAACAATAATGACTATAAAAACAATAAGGATACTAATATAATGTAAGTTAATAATAATATAAAATAATAATAATATAAAATGATAATAACAAAATCACGTTGGCTGGCGATCATGGTAGGAGCTGCTGCATCCCACAGACTTCTCACAGACCACGTCTCCAAGCCTGTCCCTTGACCAGACTGTAATAATTGGGAACCAACTGTCAACAGCATCCCGTCTCCCAGCGCCTGCTGCCCCCCTAAACATCAGTCGCAGGGACCTGGGAACAGGGGAAGGGTCACCCTGGCCCAGGCAAAGCGCTCGCCGGGTTCCGAGGCGCTGTGGGGTTAGCAGACATAGAATCATAGAATCATAGAATCATAGAATCATAGAATCATAGAATGGCATGGGGTGGAAGGGACCCCAAGGATCATAGAGCTCCAAC
>VZTU01017072.1:67035-96216 GCA_013400835.1 Zapornia atra | reverse complement strand
TTCAGCTGCAGAAGGGTGATGGAGAGGGGCGGGGAGACAGAATTCCTTCCCAGGGAGGGGGGAGGCCCGGGTACAGGGTGCCTGGAGAAGCTGTGGGAGCCCTGGGATCCCTGGCAGGGTTCAAGGCCGGGTTGGATGGGGTTTGGGACACCATGGGTTGGGGGGGTGTCCCTGCCTATGTCGGGGGGGGGGGGGGTGGTGTTGTTATAGTATCACAGAATGGTTTGGGCTGGAAGGGACCTCTGTTGGAACTGATGATCTTCGAGGTCCCTTCCCACCCAAACCAATGATTCCGTGGCGCTGAGCTGGTTAGATGGTGAATGCTGCTGGGAGTGGAAGATGGTGGTGGGAGGTTCAGAGCCCTCCTGGGTGATGTCTGGCTTCACACTGAAGTGTGTCAGGGTTGCATCCTTGCTTGGACCAACCTGATGCTCTGATTACAGACGTGGTGAGCAGTACGAGTCATCCAGGCAAGGGAAGGAGAGTTGTGGGAGATGTTCTCACCTTCATGTCCCGCAGGAGGGAAACCCAAACCCAGCCTTTCTTTCCCATCCCAGGCAAGGTGTGCACGTAGCTTTGGGTTATGAATGTGGGCTGGTGTCACTGAGCAGAAAGCTCCCAACGTTGTGTTTATTTGTGAGGGCTTCTAGAGCCTACGTTGTGCCCTGGCTTTTGGTTCTGTTGATATCCTAACATCTGGAGCCGCCTTCTAAACACACTTTGATCCAAGGAAAAGTTCAGGGAGTGAGAACTCTTCTGATAAAGCTGCCAAAAATAATCTTCTCTCCAGCCTGAAGGACCAGTCATGGGTGAGCACAGTGAGTGACCCTGGGCAGCCCCCAGATGCTCCAGCTGACTGTTCCCTCTGGGGGGTTCTGGAACTATAAAGTCTCTGTTGAGTGTTTGAGTTTGTCAGGTGCTGTGTGAGATGATCTAATAGCACAAACCATGGTTGAGGTGACCGGATCCTGGAGAAGAGGGATCCGCATGCGGTTGGGTTGATGGGAACGCTCCGAAACCTGCTGAGGTGTGCATCCCTCTTCCTCACTCCCTGCAGTGAGTTGCTTTTGCTCCATGGGGATGATCCGGTGACAGGCTGATGTGAGGAGCCTCAGAGCTGCTAGAGTGTTTCAGGTTGAGGGTGCAACCAACGGTGACACGCGGCACGGATCGTGTTGAGGGCAGTGTGGAAGAGCCACCTGAGAAGTAGGTTGGCACTCCAGAGATTTGGCCTTAGAGTCACGGAATGGTTTTGGTTGGAAAACACCTTCAAGGTCATCGAGTCCAACCACCTGTCCAGCCCTACCATGTCCAACACTAGACAGTGTCACCAAGCACAACATCTACTCGGGTGTTTTCTGCCTGGGGGAAGGAATCTATCACTGGGTGTTCTCATGAGCACATCAGCAGTATGTACCTTCCTGGGCTGTTTACAGCCAGGTGGTGTCTTGCTTGGAAGAAGTCCCCTTCTTGGACTTCACCTTCCTTTATCTGGGGGGGTGACAGAGGAGATTGTGTTGGGTTTGCAGCTTGGTTTGAAGGATGGAGCTGGAATCCCAGCAGGACGTGGTCTGCTGGCATATGGGTGCAGGCGCATTACCTGGGGAAATTGGACTTGGCTTTGGAGAGTGGTGGTTTCAGAATGGCGGTGTCTTGTTCTGCAGGTCTTCTCCCAGCATCTAGGCCCGTTGTCTTGTCCATGCCTGCTTCAGCACCTCTGCCATTCCCATCCGTTGCCTTTGTAGGGGAACCAGGGGAGCCAGGTTTGGTTCCACCTTTGGGCTTGGCAGTATCAGACTTGCAAACCCCTCAGGTGGGTGGTGCTCTGCAAGAGCCTCCTGTGCTTGAGATGATGTTCGGTGTGAAGGCTTTGCTTGGGGATGCTGGATTGGGTTTCATTGGTGTGGTGGTGTGACCCTGGCTGGAGGCCAGATGCCCACCAAAGCCGCTCTGTCACTGCCCTGCGCAGCTGGACAGGGGAGAAAATAGTTATTGAAGGGCTCAGGAGTGAGGCCTCTCAGGCCCATAGTGCTTCAGCCTGGTCCCCCACAGGGTCATAAGCCCGCCCCCCCAGCAAACCTGCTCCAGCATGGGCCTCTCTCTCTCCACAGGCTGCAGGTCCTGCCAGGAGCTTGCTCCGATGCAGGCCACAGCATCTTCCATGTGTCCCCACCCACTCCAGCGTGGGGTCCTCCACAGGCTGTAGATGGGATCTCTGCTCCCCATCATTATCCATGGGCTGTGGGGGGACACCTGCTCCACCATGGGTTTCTCCAGGAGCTGCAGGGGAATCTCTGCTCTGGAGCCTGCGGTGCCTCCTTCTCCCCGCCCCTCCCTGCCCTTGGTGCCTGCACAGCTCCTCACACCTTCTCACCCCCTTCTGTGGGGCACAAAGCAGCTGCTTGTGGGTTTCTTCTCCTCACTGTGATTCCCAGAGGCGCTGTGACCATCGCTGATGGGCTCGGCCTTGGTCAGCAGTGGGTCTGTCAGGCCTGGGGGAAGCTTCTCATGAAAGCCTGCGTTTTCTTGACTGCTCCAAAAAGCTCTTTCAGGGTCAGGAGTGGGCTGTTCCAGGGTCAGGAGTGCGCTGTTCCACCTCTGCTGCCATGTCGCAGCCTGTTCTCTGTGTCGGCGTCCTCTGGGTGCCTGTGCACAGCTTGTCTGTGCTCTGGGACTCACCACGGCTCTTTGCACCTGTGTACTTCAGAGTTGGGTTGCTCCAGGTGATGCCAGGCTGAGATACCAGGTCCCACCGGCCTCCCTGCTGCCCAGGAGAAGACTACTCCTGCCTGGAGAAGGAAGCAGGATACTTGGGGGCTGGAAGCAGCACTGGGGCATTGCTCTGCTTTGGCATTTCCAGTCTTGTCCTGATCTGCTTTCGGGTGAGCCAGGTGTCAGGAGACAGCTCTTCAGGCACAGCAGATACCTCTTGGAGAAGGGGAAATCTCACAGAGTTCATGTTCTTGGGCATAGGAACTTTTCTGCTGGCTCGTGTGATGGTCAGAACTTTGCTGCTACATCAGGAGGTGTCCTACAAGCTCCTGGCCACCTCCTCCCACACTGATGCTCAAGGCTTTGTTGCAACCACGTGGGATACTGGGTCAGGACAATGATCCAATTAGAAGCTGTGTCCAGCCCCACCAGAAGCAGGCTTTAACAGGGAGGCTTTGCCCACACTGTGCGAGTGCTTGTGCAGTAAGAGAGGGCTCTGGCCCAGGGTCGGAATGGGCAGCTGTGGATGGGATGGTTTCTTCTGGTGGTGCTGCCAGACCGTGAAGACATGCCCTGTGTTGGTAGGCAACCACAGGCACAACAAACCAGCTCCCGTTGGGATTCGGGCTGGTGAGGCTTCCTTTCCTTCCCAGAGAGCCCAGTCTCGCTCCCTCGCAGATGGGTTGACCTTTCAAGGCAGCAACAACTGGTGGACAACCTCCTCCCCGTGCTTTCCTTGGGCTCCTTCTCTCCCAAGGGCACAGGAGGGGTATGAATGTGGAGCTGCCCTGCACCCGTGCCCATTCTGGCCCATCCCAACCAGGGGGTTGCCTTCAGTAATCCCAACTAATCCCTTAATCTCTATCAACACTGATAGGTATTAAAAGCAGCAGATAAGGTTCAGACCAGGCTTGGAGCTCAGCGATATCCCCACCCTCTTCCAGCTAAATCTCTGCTGGTTGTGCTCTCTCTTAAAGGGACCATGCCAGTCGCTGAGCAGCCAGAGTGGTTTGAGTGGGTGGATTAGCTGCTCCCAGCTGGAGCTTGCCCTCCTTGCTGGGCTCCAGCTTGCCAGACAAGCCCATCGATCTGTCTACGATCTGTCTACGAATGAGCCTGAGGAGCAGCATCTTGCAATGACCCCCTGCAGTTGGGTGTTCCTCTGCCCATCTGGAGCAGATCTGATGCCTCCTGCTTTTTATCTGCCGGGATAGAGCCTGACTTGGCTGCTCTGTGGAGATCTTGGGTGAGGAACATGAAGCTTTCCTGGATCAGCCAGTGCTGCTGATCTGTGGGTCCTTGCTGCCTGCTGCTCTGATTCAGTGAAATGTAATCATGCATCAGTAGCAGGATGTCCCTCCTGCCCCACCTCCAGACCGGCACTCCCACCACCACGTCCTTCTCCCCCAGGCCTTCCTTACTCCCTTTATTTTTGGGCAGTGACTGAGGGCTGAGATGTTTTCATTTGTACAGCATGTGGGTGCCTTTGGTTCCCTGGACAAGCTCTCCCATGAAGGTGGGACTGCAGAGCTGTTCACTGTATTTGGTGGATGGCAAGTGAAGGTTGTTTGCACCAGGAAGAGCAGCTCCTGGTTGAGTTCCCTCCAGAAACCAAACTGTGCCTGGTGTTTATGCCATTGTAGACTCATTCCCTATTGTCTTCCAGCTTCTTCTCATCTCACGGACTTGCTCCGAGCCTGCCACCAGTTCCCTCGTCAGCAAAGCCATGGTTAATCCATCCCTTAAATCCTTTAAGCTGTCAGCAAACAACCCCCTTCTTAAAGTTCTGGCACGCAAAGCCCGGCTGGGCCGGAGCCTGGCTCACAACCCCAAGGTTGTAGTTTTGTTCCCAGATCCATCAGCTCCTGGTCCCGGTTTCGGCCAGCGCTGGCTGTTCCCCACACCGTCGCAGCAGCTTGTTGGTGCACAGACTGCAGTGACGTGTAAAGACAGTGAGGTTCTCCATGATGTAAGGACAGGTTCCAGGTATGTCACGGTGTTGGAAGCCATAGGTGAAGAGTTGGTGCTTGGATTCAACATAGTCAAGGTCTCGCCTCGCCGAGGAGCCCCCTGTCCCGTGGGGCAGCAGGTGTTGGATTTGCTTCTAGTCTCTGTGGGCTGGTGAGGTCAAAATAGGCTGGAAATGGAGGATGAGAGTTGGACTTGATGATCTCTGGAGGTTCCTTCCAACCCCTATGGTTCTGTGGTTCAGTTCTGTGATACAGCTTCTTCCACAAGCGCCCTCGCCTCCCCGTGCCCGAACCCTCGAATGGGGTGCAGACCCAGAGCTGCTTTGCTTTGGGGGTGGTGCAGGTGCACAATGGTTTGGCTTTTCTGGATGTGTGGGCTGGACTTGATGATCTCTTGAGGTCCCCTCCAACCCCTACAATTATTCTGTGACTTGTTGGTTCCTTCAAAGCGCGAGGTCCTGTTGTTACTTTGGGTCCATCAGCGATGAGGTTAGCTGAGTTGGTTGTAGCATGCGGTGGCTTTTGGAGGGTCTCTGAATATCCCCTCCTCAGAAAATCTGAATTGTCCAAGGTGTCTGAGAGAACCCAAGGGAGCCAATAGAAAAAGAAATCAAGGCTCAACCTTGAGCTTTTCCCCTGTGCGATTCAGTTCCTGATCAAAACTCTGGATAAAATACACTTGGGAAGCGATGGGACGCGTACCACACCCGCTCTCTGGGGCTGCCAGGTGCTGTGGAGCCTTTCCCACTCCTGATCCTGGGAGGAGGAGAGGCTGTGAGCCTCCCCGAGGAACGTTGGGTGGCACCTTGGCGCCAAATGACTGCGCAGAAGCCCGTGTCCTTGGAGCTGTGGTGGCTTGGTTCGGCAGCTCTCGGATGCCAGTGTCTCTCTGTTTATCCCTCTGGGCTGGCAGAGGAAGTGGGATTTGGAGGAAAAGCTGTATTAAATTGGAAATTCTGAAAAATCGATTTCTTAAAAAGCCTAAATCGGTGTGCTCGTTAGCACGGCCTAATTGCAGGAGCCACGTGGTTCATGCGAGCGGATGGGCCTGTGAGCATCCTCCCTTTGCTCAGGCAGCTTTGCTGCTTGCTCCTCGCCCACAGCGCCGGGGAAGAGATTCACGGAGCCACCCAGCTCCCGTCCCACTGTGATAAAACCCCAGGGGCTGAAATTGGGGTGAGTGGAGGCGAGAGACCCCTCGGGGCGGCTGGTGGGCAGCACTCCATGCCTGCTCCTTGCTATGCCCTCACTAGAGTAGGAGCAGCTCCAGGCACTCCTTGTTTCACCCAATGGGCTTGCTCACCAGCAAGCATAGGCTTGAACAAAGGTTGATTGCCTTCATCTGCCTGGTGGGTTTTTATATATATTTATATGTATAATTATTTATTTTGAATTATTTCCTATTTCCCCTTTGTGAACAAGCCGTGTGCTCTCGCCTCGGCTCCAGCACCGTGCCTCACAGCGTATGGGGGATATTCAGCTGGGCTCCTATCAATAGGGGACCTGGAAAGGCACGTCGCCATTACCAATCGCAGCCTGCCACCGCTGGGCCTTTGCAGCCCCTCTCCTGCTTCCTGGCAAATTAAATATCTGCTGCCTCAAAGCTGCTGATTGCTCCTCGCTGCTGGGTGAGCGCCGTGCTGGCAAGCAGAGCCCAGCTGGGCGAGGAGGGAGGGCAGGCTCCCCTTCACATTCCCCTTCCCGTTCCTGTTCTCCCCCTTCCCTTCCCCTCCCCCCCCTCCTGTTTTTTAGCGTGCTCTTCCAAGGGTCAGGCAAGAGAAGGCACCAATATGGTACACATCAGGGCACCTTAAGCATGATGTCCTTGGTGCTAAAACACCTGGATTTATGATTATTCCTCTCCTTCTCATGATACTGGGATTGCTCTGCCTTAGCCAGCTGCTGATCTGAAGAACCCATGAGATTCCAGTGGGGTGGGGAATCAAATCGGTGAAGGTCTCCTCTTGCTCATGGTGGGTCTGGCACTGGCAGAATCTTTGCTTGATTTTAGGGACGCCAGCTGCAAATCCAGCTTGTTGGTTGAATGTAACCTTGGGTGGCTTTCAACCCTGCCACACGTGTGCTGCTGGGTGGAAGAAGCCTCGGTGGCCACTGCCCAGCGGGCTGGGGTTGGTTTTTTTTGGTGGTGACTGTTTTGGATCTCACTTCAACCCAAGGGTTGGGATTTGCTTTGTGATGAAGAGGAGTGATGTCTTGTTAGCTGGAATGGGGTGACCCGTGGGTATCCCTGTGTGCAGCCTGAGGAGCACCAGGTTAGAGGCTAAAAACCTTCCCGGAGCTTAATTGGGTTGGAAGAAAGCTTCAGCCGTGGGTGGTGTCAGCATCCTGCTTTGGGGGGGGGCTTATTTAGCTTTCAGATATGAGCTCTTCCCCTCGCCACGGTCTGGAGGAGCTGGGGAAGCAGCCACTTGAAGCTATTTTTCTATTTTTACATGGAGTGCTCTCAAGGAGGAGGATGGCTGCGGGCAGCGTGGGCCCGTGACGCCAATCACGAAGCTCTGCTCCCTCGGATGCACCGGCTCTGTCCTCCTCCGGCTGGTCGGTAGCAGGTGATGAGTTATGGTCTGGCTCAGCTCCTGCTCCTCTCCTCCTTCTCCCCGGTGGCTGAGCTTCTCCACGAGCCATCGATCCATCCTCTGCCGTGGTGCTGCTCAGCTGCCGCCGGCTGTCGGGTCTCAGCGCAAAACCCAGTGGGTGAGATGTTGACACACCATAGCCCAGCTGTACCCAACATCTGGGGCACCGTCTGGCGGGATTTGCCAGGCACCACAGTTGGTGCAGGGGTAGAGGGGGGTGGGTTTTGGCAAGGGCAGCGCAGGAGAAACTGGACCCAGGATGAGTCCCAGGGACTCACGTGAGGAGGCTGGTGGGAGCAGAGTCTCCTTGCTCAGCACCATGGTGCTGAAACAGGGCAGCACTGAATGCTTGGAGGCTGCGGTTATTCACCCCGCAGGTGCGGACCAGCCCTGTGCTGCAGGCAAAGCCCGGCTCCTGGTGGTATGGTCCCAGCCCAGCATGGTGAAGCCCATGCTCCTGGAGCAGAAGCAATTTCTGCTTGCCTGCCTCTTTTTTTTCCCCCTGAGAGTCCTTAGATCCCAAGAAAGGAGAGCAGCTTTTCATGTCTGAGCCTAGAATCAGAATCCAGAGTGGCGGTAGGGGATGGGACCCTGTGGGTTCCTTGCAAAGCTTGTGCCTCTTCTGACTCACTGGTACAGATTTCATAGAGTCATAGGATGGTCTGGGTTGGAAGGCACCCCAAGGGTCACAGAGCTCCAACCCCCTGCCACAGACAGGGCCACCAACCTTGTGGATCTACACCAGGTTGCCCAGGGCCCCAACCAGCCTGACCTTGAACACCCCTAGGGATGGAGAATTTCATAGCAATGCGAGCACGCTCTGGGCTGCTTTGGGGTTGTTGGGTGTGACCAGCCATCGTTCTGTTCAGGGGGGGTAGAGAGGTGGCAGCTTGATTCCAAAACTTACAATTGACTTGAGAAACCTCCTGTCCCCTTGGCCGTGTCCTGTGGGCAGCGATGCCTGCCTGTTCCCGGTGGGAGCGACCGATGCTGGATGCTGCTTCTCTGGGTGCTGAGTCTCCAAAGTCTCCACGCTCTGTGGTCACCTCGTTTGGGGCACACACAGTGATGGGCTCCTTTCGCTTGGTCGTGTCCTCGTCTGTCATGTGATTGGGCTTCTCACCATCCTCCTGTAATCCAGCCATTGGACAGAGCTGATCCACCAGGATCTCTCCTACAAAGAGGAGAAGATGAGAGCCAAACTTTGAGCCTCCGAAGGGCTGGGACGTGAACATCCTACTGAAACAGGTCTTTACTATAGAATAGGTGGAAGGAAGATGTCCTGCAGATCTATGTCTGGGTACAACCTGTGGTCTGGACGGGGGATGGAGACGTGATGCTGCTCAGCTTGAGACACTGAGATGGATGCTAGCTGTGGTGTCTTGATGCCCTCAAAGCAATGCTAGGTCTCCTCCAGCAGCTGGTGTGGGGGCCTCAGGAGATGCACCTTGTTGTCTTGGGTTGTCTTCTCCACCCCCCCACCCCTTCCCCAAGCATATTTTATAGGTGTGGGGGCTGAGGTCACAGCTTGGCATCTCATGCCTTGGAGCCCACCAGACTTTCAAGGCCAAGTGTTGGTTGTAGCCACCAGCTGTTGCGTTTCCTGTGGGAAAAACTCGGGCTCAACAACTCCCAGAGAAGCTGTGGGTGACGTGTTGGTGATTTGGAGCCTGGGATGGGGGAGGCTCTGGGGTGTTGGCAGCACTTGGGTGCCATGGGGAGAGATGTGGGTACTTCGTGATGCTGACAGAGGGATGTGGGGTGGGGGGAAGGAGGAGAACAGGGAGGGGTTGAAGCATTATCCCAGCTGGAAAACAACAAAGTGCTTGGGAACGATTCCACTGCCAGGAAGCAGAGCCCAAGGGTTTTCATAATGTTCCTGTCCTTGATTCGTTCCGTTCTTCCTCACCATCACCCTCCTCACCATCACCCTCCTCACCATCACCCTCCTCATCACCCTGTGGAATTCCTCTCTGCTGGTCTTTCCATCGCCATGTGTCTGTAGGTTACAGCAGTGTCCCCATGGAGCTGTCCTTCAGCCAAGTTCTCCATGTTTAGCTCTTCTAATCTCCTCTTCCAAACCAATCCCTTCAGCCTCCTTGTTACCTTTATTCCTGTTCTCTGAACAGCTTGGTGACACCGTGCTGTGCTTAGAGGAACCTTCTAGGCCATGTTGCATGGACTAGGACCAAGAGAGTAGATTTAGATTGGACATAGCAGTTTCTTTTTTGGAGGGTAAGGGTGTCTGTGTGAGTGTGAGACAGTGGGAGAGGTTGCCTGGAGACCTTGTAGATGCCCCACCACTGGAAGTGTTCAAGGTCAGGTTGCATGGGGCTTTGGGCAACCTGATGTAGTGAAGGGTGTCTCTGCAGAGGGGTTGAATGGATGAAAGTTCCTTCCAACCCAAATCATTCAATGATGCTAAGGTAGCATCTTGGAGATGATTCCCATCTAGATAACCAGAAGGACTGCCTTGGGGCAATGCTGGACTGACTTATAGATGTCCTTAACTCCGTATCCCCACCGCTTCTCTGGCATGGTGAATCCAAGTGTGACTGACACTTGCTTTTGGACCTATTTGCAGTCCTTGGATGTTGGGAGACACAACCCAGTGCTGGATTTCTGGCTGTCATGGAAGGTGTGGCCATCTCTGTGCCATGTTTGCAGTGCACACTGGCTTTACAGCTTGGTAACCTGACCACCTGCGAGCCAAGTCCACCTTTTCACCCTAGAGCTCCTCTGCTCTTTCCAGACTCCTCCAGAATTCGCAGGTCTCTTTTCCCATCATCTCTTGTGATTTTTTTTTGGTGGTGTGGTAAAAATCTCATCACTGCACGCGGTTGCGTTGTCCCTCATGGACCTTCAGCTTGGCAGCAAGGGCAGAGTGGTCGTGGTGGCTTGTGGGCTGGGCTTTGTCCCATCTGCCCTGGGAATGGGCACCAGCAGTGCAGGTCCTCTGCTTACTGAGATGGGTGGGGAGATAGGTGGTCCTTGGACCACACACCTGGCAAGCAGAGGAACCCCTCCTAGATGGGGCAGGACTGTGGCTTTCCAAAGACAAGAACTTTGTGTGAGACACTGCGCCTGGCTGGGCATTGTTAATTAAATGATGTAATTATGAAAGCTCTGAGTTGCCATGTAGGCGTGCGTGCTTGCAAGGCCGTACCCCAGCACGAATTGCCAGGGACCCAGCAGCTGCAGCCTCCATGTCTTGGAGGTTGAGACCTACCACATGTCTGCCTTGGCTTGTGGGCCTTGGTTGTGCATCCTGCTCAAGGATATTGGTAACTGCTGGGTTGTCATCATCTCCAGGGGGCCTGTTTTCAGTCTCTTCTGTGGTGCCCAGCGAACACCATGTTTTTCTGACCTCTTTGAAGGTGGTGGAGCAGTCAAGTACTGTCTGAGAGGGACTTGGCTGCATGGGGACCTCTAACTGCCATGGGAATCTGCTCTCTGGATCTCATGCTGGAGTGTACCTGGCATGGGCATGGCAATACAGGCAGTAGGAGCTTCAAACATAATATTCTTCTCCTTTAAAACCAGATGCTAACTGCTTGATCAATGGTCTCCTGGCGGTTTCAGGATTGCCCACACGTCCTGGCGGCTCTGCTCAGTTGATCTGCCTAGATGGAGATGCCAAGATCTGTCATACTTGTTGTGCTTGGGTGTTGGGTCATTCCTGGATGGACCCCCTGGCCCTGGTGCTCAGGATCCCGGCCAGGGTGCTCTGTAGCACGAGACAGATCCCTTTGGTCTTGTTGCCCACCGGGCAGTTGGCAGGGTTAAAGCAGCTGACCATGGAGAAGCTGCTTTTCCATGTGATTTCCCTTCCTGCCTTGTGGACTCAGGTTTTGGGGGTTGCCTCTGGCTTCGTGTCCTCCAGCTTCGTGACCTCCACATCCTTTGGCCGGGCTATATATAGCTGGTGGTTATCAGCAGGCTTTTGAGCATGGCTGGAGCTGCGTCACGCCGCGGCAAGTGGTTCCTGAAGGCCTCCTAGATTGATGTTCTCCTTCCGGGAGACTGATGGACCGAGGCACTCAGGAAAGCTTTTATCTTGCTCCTTTGCTGGCTCTGATGTGCTGGTTGGAGAGTGCTGGCATCACTGGTGGCTGTGGGTGCTGCTGGGATTTGGGCCTGAATGTCAAGTGATCTGAGGAAGAATGTGTTTCTGCCTCGCTGGTGTCAGGGCTTTGATCCTCCTGCTTCCTGTCTTCCTTCAGGAACAGCTTTTAGTGGGAACAGGGTGGAAAAATCAGTGTGGGGGTGGGACGGCAGCTGGAGGAGCCTGGTGTAGGTGGGTATCAGGGGCTTTCAGGGACTTTCCTCTACAAGAAGGGTGGGTGAGGGCTGGGACCTTGCTGGGAAGCCAGCTCCCATGGAGAAGGTGATTGCCTTCAGCCCAGAAGATGGCTTGCATGTATCTGAAAGGAGACTTTGCACTGGAGCTTTCCTGCTTGGACAGCACTACCAGAGGTGAAGGTGACTCCAGCAATGAGGAGCAGCAGTGCTCATGAAGGGGCCAAAGGCTGGTTGGTCAACATGAAGGATGCTCACAGAGAGGTGTGGTTGGGCTCCGTGTCTCCTCCCTTGATCCAGACACATCTCTAATGCCTTCCTGCATTTGACTTCCTTCGGGTTGCTCCAGCATTTGTTGCCTGTCTGCAGGAGTTGAAGGACCCTTCTAGAGAAGAAAACTGGTTCCTTAATTGGGGGATACACTGGGAGCACAGCCCTATCTGGGGTGCATCCATCGGTGGTCTCATGCTGACCACTGCCAGGTCCTCACTGCAACCAGGGTGCAGTGCTGCGGGTGCCCTGCCCCAGGGGGCTGTTCCCACCCTCTCCACACCCCTCTCCTGGTTTTTTGGTCTCCCTGTTGGCTTTAATTGCTCCAGACTGCATTCTCTTGCAGGGTTGACCTTGAGAGGGAGGAACCCAAACTACTCCTAAACACAAGTGGGTGCTCCAGGCAGGTTTGGAGTTCCCATGGAATGTGTTGATTGTTGCTGTGTCCTCTTTCTCCTGTGGTGCCCCGTTAATGATGCCCAATGCTAACGAAGCCACGCTGGAACAGCTCTAAGATGGCTGGAGCTGCTTTGTGTGCATCTCCCATGCCAGCACCCAGCGCTGCCCTTCCCTTCCCCCCAGCTCCTGGGACCCTATCCCACCTCCGAGCGCGGGCTGTGATGAGGGGCAGCTCTTAATTTGCCACCTGGTGCCCTTTCCCTGCCACTGGCATCGCGGGTGCTGCCAGCAGCGCCCCGGCCTCTCGTTTCCCCCATCAAGCAGCGCTGGGGCTGGCGGCTGTCCGGGCGCTTGGCTCCGTTCCACTTCTGTCCTCGGCGGTGGAAGCACGTTCCTCGTGATGGGAAAGCCTCCGCCAGACACACAAAGGCCTTTCAGTAGGGGAGGCAGCGGCGGGCGGACGTGGATGGCCAGCGCCAGTACGGGGAAGCTTCACCCCTCATCACTCCTCTGCGGGGGCTGCCGAAGCTGTGCGAGCCCCTCCGGCATGGAGCATGCTGCCGCCTCGCTCGCGCTGCTGGCGTTTGATCTTTAGAGCCTCTCCAGCAAGGGAAGAGAAAGAGATTCTCCTTCTGTGAAGGGGATTTAGGACCCAGGGGAGTTAAGTGGTTTGCTGAGGGAGGTTAGGGGTGGTGGAGTGGAGCGTGTTGGAGCTGGCAGCCAGGAGGATACGGGGCTTGCTTTGGGGAGCCGGCGGTCTTCTAGCTGCATCCTCCGTGGCTGGAGGAGATCGGGAAGGCTGTGGCCAGAGGGTGTGAGTGCTGCCCTGCCGTTCCCGTGCTGGCATCTCTCTCAGTGTCTGGCTGGGCAGAGGGAGGTGAGGGTCTGCGGTAGTACCCGGGGGTGCCTCAGCTCCCCCCTCCAGCCACCGGCACGTGGATCTCCTGGCCCCTTGCTCTCTAAAGCAGGAGGATGAAGAGCCACAGGGCAGTGGGGGGACAGGACACGCGCCAGGGCAGGGAGGGGTGGGCGATGAGTCCAGGGATCGATCCAAGTGCCTCTTCCTCTGTCTTATTTCGGCTGTGTCGTGGCAGGAAGGCTGGGTTCCGACCCTCACCCGCAGAGAGCCGCCCTGGGTCTTTTTGGTTTGCTCTTGAGCTTCGCGTGAGGGAGCAGGAGAGCCGCCCCATCTCCCCGTGGCTGCTGAACGGAGTATGGGGGGGAGATCTGAAATCCCATCAAGCCGCCTTGCTCGTTAGAGAGATCTCAGCGAGCTGCTTATTATGCACCGTGGCGTAATGCAGATTACGGATGTGACTGGGCGATAATTAGCCGAGCTGGAACTGTAATTAAACGCTCCTGCGCCGCGTGGTGGGTTCTGCCGGCGAGTGGGAGCAAGTCGGATGGTTCCCAAACCCACAGGGCCATGGGAACGCTCCCCATCCCTACCGCTGCCCCCCTCAGGCCAGGGGAGCCTCCTCCTTCCCTCTCAGGCCAGTTCCTTGCCAGAGACGGGCTGTGGTTGTGCTTTGCTTTCTCAGTCCCTTCCCAGGAGCCTCACGCTTCCTTCCAGCACCCAGGTGCACCACGGTGTGCAGGATGAGGCCACCATGGTTTGGGGTGAGGGGGGATGCTTTGTCAGCAGGAGTGCAGGGTCCCCCCACCCCACCCCATGTCTCACAGGATTGTCTAAGCCAAAACCACTCTTCCCGAATCCCGTGGGCTGCAGCTGGGGCACCATCCGCAGGGCAGGCTCGGAGATGGGTGGGGATGGAGAGCTGGTCCTGCCAGTGGGAGCTTGGAGGTGGCAAGCCGGATCCTGAGGTCCAGGTGCTGCCACTTGAGACCCCCAGGTGGTCTTTGAGGAGGGCTGGAGGTGCCATCCGGAGAGAGGATGGGTGCAGGAGAACAAGGAGAGGGCTGCAGGCGTGCGGGCAGAAGGTGCTCTGTGTTATTCTGCTGTCCTCCAGAGCAAGAAGTTCTCCAGATTTCATGTCCCCTGCCCACGGCCAGCCCAGTGGGAGCAGGCAGAAGCTGTTGGGCAGATGCCACGTCCTCCTCTCAGCCCCTCTGCCTGGAGATTTGCCTCTTGCACCTTCTCCGCTTGTGGGTGGTGTCTGTGTCACTGAGGACACGGAGAAGCTTTGTGGAGTCATGAGGTGATGGGGAGGTGGGATGCTCCAGCCACTTGTTGCAGATGTGGGCAGGTGAGGTTGGGCAGCTGAACTTCTTCTGGAGTTGTTTATCTGGCGTGAACGATGGAGGCACAGGAGCAAGAGAGGGAGCAGGTAGTGTCGGCAGCTGGTCAGGACCAGGGCGCCAGGTCAGGGAGGGAGTCTGACCAGCTGATGACTGTCAGCAGGGTTGGCCAAGGAGAGCCAGCAGCAAGGTTGGGAATGGTCGTGGGCTGGTGTCCGTGTCCACGCTTAGTGGCCAGCGAGCTTCGCCTCTCCGGGGTTATCACCTCTACTCAGCAGAGGCTTGGGAGGACATCTCAGGGTAGTGCTGGGTGCTTTAGAGGGGATCTTCCCCTACTTGAAACCGAAACCCAGCTGAGCGCTTTCTGATGGCTTCATTACTTCCCTCGGGCTGCTCCTCATTTGATACCTTCCCAGGATCAAACCCCAGTGAGAAAGGATGAGCAGGTAGGCCCCAAACTGCTGCAAACCCTCGTGACTTTGCAGGGGAGGGGATCACCGACCGCAGCTGGCTTGGCTGATGAAGCCTGAAGGACAGGAAGGTAGGAAGGTCTCCACCTTACCCTTCCCTTGGCCAGCAGCAGCTTCAGCCCATGGGCCATCCTTCTCCGACACTGCTGGCATCTGCCAGCGTGGCAGAGCGGCCAAGGACCTTGGCTTGTCAGCGGCAGGGTGACTTGGCTGGAGTTTCACTTGGCGCCATTGGCTCATTGGCTTTGCAACCCCGGCTCTGGCTGGGAGATGTGGTTTCCATGTGCAAGGAGAGGACAGTGCCTGGCGCGGTTGGCTCAGCCATGGATCGGGCTCGGATCGGGCTCAGATGCTTGTGCTGAGAAGGGGGATGTGATCTCAATGATGCCTGCACCTTCAGGGTAGATCTGGGAGGAGGAGGATGTTGGTGTTCCTGGGTGCTGGAGGGAGAGCTCCTTGTTCCTCCTGTCCTGCCAGTTGAGCAGAAGCCTGTAATTTAATTTTGTTTGATTCTAATGAGCCATCAGGTCCAAAGTCGTTGGCTGTGGTTAACATCAGAGCGGTAGCCAAAAGCCACCCTGACCCAGGATGATTGCCCCGGCAGGAGCTGCAGGGGAAGGAACTTGGCACAGCCTCTGTGAGCAGGAGAGCAGATACCTCCTGCGGATGGGTTTTTGGGTGTGATCCACGCGACTACAAAGCACCGGCTCTGCAGGGTTACGTGGGGATGGGCACGCCAGGCTGGGAGAGACCTGCCAGATCCTTCTCCTGCGATGGGGTGTGGGACCTGAGCTGCCTGCTGGCGCAGGCATGGAGAAGGTGCCAGCCTTGAGGTTCTCCAGGAATGCAGATGCACGTTGATACTTGCTCTCCTTCCCGTGTTCCCCACGCTGACCGGCGTGTTTCTCCTTCTCCACAGATGGAGTCTCCGGTCTCCACGCCTGCGGTGTTGCCCTTGCACCTCCTTGTCCCCGTGGTCAACAATGACATCTCGTCGCCTTGCGAGCAGATCATGGTACGCACCCGCTCGGTGGGAGTGAACACCTGCGACGTGGCCCTGGCCACTGAGCCCGAGTGCCTGGGCCCCTGCGAGCCCGGGACCAGCGTGAACCTGGAGGGCATCGTCTGGCAAGAGACAGAGGATGGTAAGTGCCACTGGAGAGTTCTTTGTTCTCCTGTGACGTTGTGTCGGAGTGGTGGCAGTCCCTTCCTCCCCGTGTCCCTGCTGTGGGGCATGTCCTGAGCATGTCCACAGCATCTGGGTGGTGAGACCTGAGGAGCCCTTGATTTGTCCGGCCAAAACTCACGTCAGCCCCTTGTGTTGCATTACCCCCTTGCCCAGCTGGCAATAACCTGAGCTGCTGGTTCCTGCCCTTCTGCGAGACCTGGCTGGTTTTGGAGGCACCATCGGAACGTCTGTTGTCGACTCACGTGGGAACTCAACGCGGGTGACTTGGGTTCTGCTCAGCACCCCCCAGGCCTGTCACAAAACCACTCAGACCCTGGGAAGCAGCAGAAATCTCCTGCTGGATTCAAAAACCCCAGCAGAGCTTTCAAAATCGGCTCGGTGGGAGATGGGGCTCTGGTCTCCTTGCCAAGCCAATCAAACCTTCTTTCTTCTCCTCCCTCCGGAGCTAGTCTCGTCTGTGCACAGCTTGGTTTGCTTTCCCAGGTCCTTTGATGGGCTTTCATTGCTCTTGGGGTTCTGCCAAGTAGCACAGGGATGAATAGGTGGCTCAGTGGACCGTGGCGAGGGCTGGAACCCGGCCGTCCCTCCAGCCTCGTTTGTTGGGATGCTGGAGTTTTGTGCTTCGGGAGGCTTGGAGTGAGCTCCTCCTCCTTGTGTCTGGCTTCAGCTGGGGTCTGGAAGCAGAAATAGAGCCTGGAAACCTGAAAGTGAGAAGGAGTGAAGGAGTTGGAGGTCAGATGATGGTTCACCTCTGCCTGGTAGCCAAGAGCTCCTCTTGGACGTCTGCTCCTGCTCTGATATCGCTGCTGTGTGTAGGCAATGAAGCTGTTGGCCATGACTCCCTGGCCACTCCTCATGGAGCGGTCTTCATTATCTTTGTTATCTCTGGTGGAAGCTGAACTGAAACCCACGTTCACAGGAGCTGCTGTTGGGGGAGTCCATTCTTACCCTGTGCTTTGGGGTGATGGGGATGGGCCCAGTTTGCCTTTCCTCTCTCCCTACTGGGAAACTGGTTTTGAAGCTGTGATTGACACGGGACTGAGTGCTGCCATGGTTCCCTATGTGGAGCTGGGGACCACCAGAATTGTTCCCGTTGGAAAAAGCATCATGAACTGGGAAGAGAGGAGTGCACAGACCACGCTGGGGGAGGCTGCTAACTTGGGGTGGGGACCTCCACACTCCTCTACCTTCTGCTCCTCACCATCTGACCAGTATGGACAAACTCATCCCCATTGAGGCAGCCTGGAGCTGTCAGTTGGGTTTTCCTTCCTTCTGCTGCTCCAAGGCAGGAAGATGCCCCCATGCTCTAGAACCAGACCCAAAGATCCTCTTCTTTGAGCTCGAGCTTGCTGGTGGGGACAAGGAAATGCAACGTGAGGGCGTTCAGGGCTGGAGGATCTGCTGAGGTGATCTGCTTGGAGGAAACCTCTGCATGGTCTTTGCCCCCACCGATGTGCCATCCTAGTGTGATTTCCTGCAACCCACAAGCTCTGGAGCTGCAGAGTTGGCTGAAAAATCCCAGGACTGCTGGACACCCCCATGGGCAGGGTAAAGCTGATGAGAGCTTGGACCTCGTAGGCTTGATTTTTTTGGGGTGTAAATCAGGAGAAGAAGCTTGTGTTGGTCAGAGGCACCCACGCGGCTGGGCCAGGAGGGACCACCAGAAAAACATCCTCCCCTGCCACCTGGTCCTGAGACGGTGATGTGGGAGTGGGTCCTGGTTTCCCCATCCTTTTCTCCTGCTCCTCACCCCCTGTGAAGCTCTGCACCCGTCTGTCTGTCCGTTTGCATTACCCCTCGCTGCCGCGGCCGCTGTTGGGAGTGTGCCTTGGGGGCACCCTGTGCTTGCCCACAGCCTGGCTATTTTTAGGCTGCAGTAACTCCAGGGACTGGCCTGAAGCTCCTTCTCTACCATCTGCTGCTTGGTGGTGACTTTTACGGCTGGCTCTGCAGAAGACAAATCCCACCTTTGCCTTGGGTCGCTTCTGGTCTCCTGCGTGTGTTGGCTCTTGTTGTAGCCAAACCTCTTGGCCACAAGTGAAAAAGTCCAGGTGGAACAGTCCCTTCTTCCTGCTGGGTGTCTCTCTCCTGCCTTCCCATCATTGATGGGGGCAAAGGGGTCGAGGGTGCCTGGAAGAACATCTCTTCTCCTATGCTGGAGGAGATGCTGGACCTGGCTGTCCAAAGCTGGAGCTCATAAAATGCATAGGGGTGCAGCAAGCATCCTTGCCCAAAGAATACAGAGGAGAAGGTCACACCAAAGGCATGTCTACGAAGCCAGCTGAAGTGCTTCCAGCACCTGTGAGCAGAGGAAGGCCACGTGGTTCTTAAGCCAGAGCTCCCTTTCTGAGGATGTGGTGTTCGAGGTGGCCACAGGGTGTGAAACTGGGAAGAAGTGCTCCTAAAGCCAAAGCCTGGCAGCATTGGAGGGACCTCGGAAGGACATGCTGGAGCTGACCCATCTGAGATGGGAGCATGGAGCTCCGAGGGACCTCACGACATCCCTTCTGCCTCAGGCACCGGCTTCCTCCTTTCCCCACTCTGGAAAACCCATGGTGAGACCACCATTGCCTCCACAGTCATTCTGGTGCCAGTTCATGGTCCATCTGCTCCACCACAGCTCCAGGTTGATGGTGGGTTGAGGTCCCCTCTTGCCGGTTGTATGGACCCTTCTGTGGCCGTGCTGGTGACGCCGTCTGCCTGCCAAGCCCATCTTGTGCAGGAAGGAGCTTTACTGCGTCGCTGTCGTTGGGAGCAGCCAGCTCAGCAGTTCCCCTCATCCTGGGAGGTGTGATTTTGGTCTTCAGGAGCTGTTATGGGATCTCAAGGGATCGCTCTGCTCGCTTGCCTCTTTAGCTGCCACATCTCCTCCACCCATCCTCTGTGGAGCTGGTGTCACCTGGCTCGGAGCACGTCATCTCCTCACAGCGAGTGAGCTGCGTCCTGGCACGGTGCTGGTGCTGATGTGACCCAACCAAGCCGACGTTGAGTGCGCAGACCCTGTCTCCTCATCCCTTCCTCCAGCAGCAGGTTGCCTGTGGCCAATCATGGCTCACTCCAGGGGTTTGGATTGAGCTTTCACAAACATCTCCTGAGGATGTGACGGAGCATGGGCGTCCTTGGGGTCTGCAGATGCCATAGTGGACGTGTCATCATGGGCAACAGGAGAGATGCCGTAGGTTGGGAGAAGACAGGGGAGGTTTTGGAGGGTGAGGGCAAAGACCAGGAGGTTCTACCACAACTGCAAAGACACCTGACCCCAAATTTGAAGGCTCTGTACGTTGAATGTGCTGCCACACTGTCACCTGCAGCCATCACCAGTGACTCTGGTTGCTCTTTGCCCCTGGGGATGCTCTGAAGGGGAGGATGCACCCAGATTGCATCATTATGGGTGGGCTTTGGGGCATCAGGGGGGTGACACCACGCCCTGTTCCTCAGAGCTGCGGGTGCTCGGACCCAGGAACCGGGGGCGAGGTTTTAGGGTGACACTGAAGGGCTGGGAGTGGGACCAGGGATATCTTCTGGGCTTTGATGGTGTTTTCCAAAGCAGCAAATCCCCCCAAGGTCGGTGGGCTTCTTTATCTGAAGGTTCTGGAGCTGCTGTGCCCAACTTCCCTGGAGCTGGAACACTTTTGGTTCTTCTGTCTCCCTTATCTGGGCGCATCATGCAGAGGGCTGGGCTGCTTGGGGCTGTGGTGCTGTGGTCATGCTCTGCGTGTCCTGCCAAGGTCCCCAAAATCCTGGAGGCATCTTCTGGTTGAATCTCAGGCCGTGGAGAGGGTTCTGTGGCACCCAGGCCCGCACAGGATGAGGTCAGGACGCTCAGAGTGACATCATCACCCTGCTGAAGGTGGGTGCCTGGGCAGGGTTTGGGCAGCAGCTGGTGCTCTGTGTGTTCAGCAGGTCCTGGCAGACTAAATTCTGTGGGAAGCCCGTTCCGTGGGATCAGCACCCAGTGTTGTGACTTCCCACTGTTGCTTTGGTCCCCAGGACCCCCTAGCAGAGCCTGGCTGGCTCCCTGTCCTTTGGTGGGATCCAAGCCGAAGGTTTCCCTGCCGCTTTTTCCATGCTCCAGCATCAGAGGCCCCTCCCATCCCCTGAAAGTGCAGTGACAGGAGCCCACCATCCATCTCTGGGTGGTTGAGCAGAAGGATCCCGTCTCCCCCTGCCCCTGGGACACCTCTGAGAAGACACCAGAAGCTGCCCCATGTCGGACGGAATCAGCTCCAGCCACCTCTGGGACGGACCCATTGCTGACCAAGGCTGAGCCCATCGGAGACAGTGGCAGCACCTCTGGATAACACTTAACCAGGGGTTGAAGGTGCTGGGAGGGTGGAGCAGCACGTGAGAGGAACCATGGTATGGCCCTGGGTCCGAGGGGCAGGAGGTGCTCCAGAAGAGATGCCCCTGTGGCTCATGGAGAAGATCGTGGTGGAGCAGGTTGTCCCCCCACAGCCCATGGAAAATGATGTGGAGCAGAGACCCCACCTGCAGCCTGTGGAGGACACCACGCTGGAGCAGGTTGGGACATATAGAAGATGCTGTGACCCCCGTTGGAGCAAGCTCCTGGCAGGACCTGCAGCCCATGGAGAGACACCCACACTGGAGCAGGTTTGCTGGGGGTGACATGGAGATGCAGGTTTGCTGGAGAGGTGACATGGGAGATGTTCTTCTGGGCACCCAAGCAGTCCCTGTGATGCTTGAGGACCTGGAGACAGCTTGGTAGCATCGTGGATGGATGCTGTGGTGTTGAGGCACATGCTGGCCATGGGTGTTGGCACCCTGGTTTCTCAGCAGGCTTTTGAGATTTTTGGATGGGCTTGGGGCTTCATCTTTCCAAGGGGGGGGTGTCCCAGCTCCGTCAGGCTGGGACGCTGAGTGGTTTGCACACAGATTTGGTTGCTGCCCATTGCTTAAGAGCTTCAAAGGTGCCACTTTACCCACAAACCCAGGTGTCAGCAGAGTTACCTGGGTGAGATCCCTTCTCTGCGAGAGCATCTCCAGCCTGAGGGACGTGAGGACGTTGCCTGCTCATCATCCTGCCACCGGAGCGGGTGAAAAAAGCTGCTTAGGATCTATCCCTGGGGTTTAAATTGTCCTGGGTTATTGTGGGAGGATTAGGAGGGGATTTGGGATGATTGGTTGCAGCGGGTTAAATATAGGCTGGTGTGTGGCGGGGGGATGGCGCTCCAGCCGGGAACGGAGGGAGGGAGGGACGGAAGGACGGCTGCGCGCTGGCTCCCTGCGCCCCTTCGGCTCCCATCTCCTCCCGCTGTGGCACTTCATGTCCCTTATGGCACAGCCCTGGCTGCACAGGGGCCTCAGGTGGCTCATTGCATGGTCCCTTCCTGGTGCTGCGTGGTCGAACCCAGCTTGGGGCTGCTGGACCCTCAGCAGTCGCTCGGGCCCCCGGAGCATCCCACAAAGGTGCCCTGGGGATGGCGGGTTGGGGTGTGGGATGCAGCTGGCAGCGTCCTGGGGTTTAAGGAAAGGGGGGGACAGGCTCCCCCCTGCCTGCCGCAGAGGCCTGCACTGGGAGGCCTGTGAGGGGTGAGGACCTGGAACCAGCAGCCCCCTCTGTCCCGGAGTTAGTTTCATGGCTCGTGGCCTCCAGCATCGTGTTGGGGCAGGTTCCCAGCACCTTCTCCGAAGGCAGGACCCGGCCTCGCCTCCTCCGGAGCCAGAGATCTCAGCTGGGGGCTGGCACCACACGTCTGCCACGACCTGCTTCCACCACAGCACCCAGCCTGTTCCAGGAGGAGGAGAAGACCCGCATTTCATTTCTCTCCCCGAAGGAGACCCGTGTGTCTGACCTCGTATTTTATCCATGCTTTATCCTGCAGCTGGCTGCTGGCACAGCACCACGGGGGCTGCGGGCTCAGATTTATGGACGTGCTTCAGGCACAGCTGCTCCGGGCTCCCTCTGCTCCATCCATCTCCCATGGCTGTGTGTATATCTCACTGCACTCATCAGCCCTGGCAAACGAGTTTCCCATCTCCCGAGTTCTACCTCAGCGCCACGGGCTCCGCTCACTGGTCACATCAGAACCAGAGTGGTCCATGATGGGGGGACACAGCCACAAAGCTGGGTGATGCTGAGGAAGATGCCACCCCCCCCCATGCCCCCCATGTCTCCAAGGAGAGATGCTGAGCGCCCGCATCCTCTGTGTGATCTGGAAAAGCTGGAGACACCAAGTTCTCCCACCCCTCCGTGCCTTTGCTTCACGATGGGAGAGGAGATGCAGCTCCGTGAATGGTTCTCCAGGCAGATACTGCACTGGTGGAGGTCCAGGGGGGTGCAGGAGCAAAGCAAAGCAGGGGGACACGATGGCTATCCCCCCTTGAGGTTGGGGTTCCTGCCGGGGTGCTCGCCCTGTATGGGGATGCCGGGCTCAGCTTGCCATCTAGTGGCAACCACGGCCCTTTCGGGGGAGCCAAGGGGCTCCCAGCAACACAGCCCTGCTGGGGGGGGGTGCAGCGAACTACCGGGACCCCCAGCCTTGGCAGGGGCTGTCTGCATCAGCCCCCGCACCCCAGGATTGCCGTCTCATCCCTGCCTGACCACATATGGAGCCAACATGGATCTTGAGCCCCCCCCATCCCCAAATCCTGCAGCCTCTCAAGGGTTGCTAGGTTTTGGTGAGGTTGGGTGAGGGGAGATCATCACCTCTCCTGGGGTCTCACCTCTCCCTAGAGCCCAGCCCCTTCTCGTCTGCCTTTCTCTGGCCCTAAAGCCAAGCCCCCACTCCTGCCTGTCCCAGGGGGCAGAGCCGCCTTCACCCCAGCGCCCAGGGTGTGGGGGGGCAAGATGCTACGGGGTGACCCCTGGCTGACCATCTCCCCTCACCTTACAGGTATGCTGGTGGTCAACGTCACGTGGAGGAACAAGACGTACGTGGGGACGCTGCTGGACTGCACGCAGCACGACTGGGCACCTCCCCGGTAAGCAACTGCCGGGGTTCAGCAGCGCCGTCTCAGCATCCCCACAGCCCCCGAGGCACCCGGTGGGGCTGCACCCAGGGTGGCATCTCCTTCCTGATCAACTCAGGTGGCTTTTTGTCCCCACAGCTGCTCATCCTGGAGACGGTTGAGCATTTCCCGGTGGATCTCTCCAGTCACTCTGTGCTGGAGCGGTGGGAGGGATGAGCCAACAGGATTGGGAGTGAGGGGAGGGGGGGGGTCCCTGCCATGCATCAGGACACGGCCGTGTCTCTCCAGTAAAACCTCCTTGTCCCCTTCCTGGCAGGTTCTGCGACTCTCCCACCAGCGACCTGGAGATGCGCAACGGCCGGGGCAGGGGCAAGCGCATGCGCCCCAACAGCAACACCCCCGTGAACGAGACCACCGCCACCTCGGACAGCAAAGGGACCAGCAACAGCAGCAAGACCCGGGCAGGAGCCAACAGCAAAGGGCGCCGGGGAAGCCAGAACTCCTCAGACCACCGCACGCCGCCCGGCAGCACGGCGGAGGATGTGAAGGCCAGCCCCTCATCCGTCACCAAGAGGAAGAGCAAACCCCTCTCTGACATGGAGCTGAACTCCAGCTCAGAGGACTCCAAGGGCAGCAAACGCATCCGCACCAACTCGATGGGCTCGGCAGCCGTGCCACCCGCCACCGTCAAGGTGGAACCGGCCGTGCTCGACCGAAACTGCCCTTCTCCCATCCTCATCGACTGTCCCCACCCAAACTGCAACAAGAAGTACAAGCACATCAATGGGCTGAAGTACCACCAGGCCCACGCACACACGGACGACGACAGCAAGCTGGAGGCGGATGTGGACAGTGAGTACGGTGAGGAGCCTGCCTTGCACACGGACATGGCGAGCTGCAACGGCGCCGCCGCCTCTCAGAAGGGCTCGCTCTCCCCAGCTCGCTCAGCCACCCCCAAGGTGCGTTTGATGGAGCCCCACAGTCCCTCCCCGTCCAGCAAGTTCAGCACCAAGGTCCCCTGCAAGAAGAAGCTGGGCGGGGAAGGAGACACTGACCCGGGCGCCCTGTCCAACGACGGCTCTGAGGATGGTCCCTCAGTGACTGATGAGACGAGCAATGATGGCTTTGACTCACTGGAGAAGCGATGTGTGGATAAGGACAAGTCCAAGAAGGCATCTGGCACGAAGCCGGAGAAGGTCCCTTCCAAAAGCTTGAAGTCAGCCAGGCCCATTGCGCCAGCTATCCCCCCACAGCCCATTTACACCTTCCAGACAGCCACCCTCACCACAGCTGCCCCTGGATCCTCCGCAAGCCTGGCCACCACCGTGGTCCAGCCCATGCCCAACAGCCCGCAGCTCAAACCCATCCAGCCCAAGCCCACAGTGATGGGTGAGCCCTTTGCTGTCAACCCTGCCCTCACCCCTTCCAAGGAGAAGAAGAAGAAGGATAAGAAGAAGAAGGAGCCCAAGGAGGTGGAAAACCCCCTGACTCCTGGCAAAGCCTGTAGGGCTGAGGAAGGCAAGAGCCCCTTCCGGGGGGAATCGGGTGAGCTGGGGGTGAAAGGTGAGGGGCTGCTCAACGGCTCGTCCGACCCCCACCAGAGCCGGCTTGCCAGCATCAAGGCTGAAGCGGATAAAATCTACAGCTTCACTGACAACGCCCCCAGCCCCTCCATCGGTGGTGCCAGCAGGCTGGAGAACACCAACCCAGCCCAGCCCATGACCCCACTGCACGTCGTCACCCAGAACGGGGCCGAAGCGAGCTCAGTGAAGACCAACAGCCCAGCTTACTCGGACATCTCTGATGCTGGGGAGGATGGGGAGGGCAAGCTGGAGAGCGTGAAGGCCAAGGATCCAGAACAGCTGGTCAAGGAAGGCGCCAAAAAAGCTCTTTTCCCCCCACAACCACAGAGTAAAGAGTCTCCCTACTACCAAGGCTTCGAAACCTACTACTCCCCCGGCTACCCCCAGGCAAGCCCAGGGACCCTGAACCCCAGCGGCCAGGCTGCAGCCGAGACTCAGGCCTTGAAGCTCAAGAAGGACGAGGAGCAGGAGAACCCTGAGGTGAAGGTGAAGAGCGAAGGCTGCGAAGAGAAGAAGACGGAGCTCGGCAGCTCCAGCCAGCAGCCCTCGGTCATCCAGCAGCGTCCCAACATGTACATGCAGTCCCTCTACTACAACCAGTATGCCTACGTGCCCCCCTACGGCTACAATGAGCAAGGCTACCATGCTCACCTCCTGAGCACCAACCCTGCCTACCGCCAGCAGTATGAGGAGCAGCAGAAGCAGCGGCAGAGCCTGGAGCAGCAGCAGCAGCGAGGGCTGGAGAAGAAAACAGAGCTGGGCTTGAAGGAGAGGGAGGCAGCACTCAAAGAGGAGTGGAAGCAAAAACCACCCATGCCCCCAACCCTCACCAAGGCTCCAAGCCTCACGGACCTCGTCAAGTCAGGGCTGAGCAAGGCCAAGGACCAGGGAGGTCCTGACATGGCCAAATCTGTCATCATCCCCAAGCTGGAGGACTCGGCTAAGCTGTCCGGCAGCCAGGTCGCCGAGGGGCTGAAGGTGAAACTGAGTGAGACCACCCACCTTGGGAAGGAGCCCACCGAGACCAAGGCTGGCTCCGAGTGTGGCCGGCAAGCGGAGGTGGACCCTGTGCTCTGGTACAGACAGGTAATTCCTGCCCGGTGGTGGGTGGGCTTTCTCTTGGAGGAAGCCCCTCACCATGGTTTTGCCGGGGCTTTCACCTTAGAGAACGTGTGTTGTCCTCCATGTTCATGGTGGAACTCCATGAGGTTCCCTTGGGGTTCCATGAGGTTCCCTTGGCAGGCCACGTGTGGGCCAAGGAGAGCCCGGGGAAGGGGAGTGGGGGGTCACTGGTTTCCTCCAAATTCAGGCTGGCTTTGGGAGAGGCAGGGCTGGGAGAAGCAGCCTCTCTGATGGTTGGGCTGGTTCTTGCAGGAAGCCGAGCCCCGGATGTGGACCTATGTGTACCCGGCCAAGTACTCGGACATCAAGACGGAGGATGAGCGGTGGAAAGAGGAGAGGGACCGAAAGTTGAAGGAAGAAAGAAATCGAAGCAAAGAAGCCACATCCAAGGAGGATGGGAAGGAGAGCACCAGCTCTGAGTGCAAACTGACCCCCACCGAGGAGGCTCGCATGGTGGGGAAGGACCCCAGACCCAGCGTCCATGTCCCCGTGTCATCCCCCCTCACGCAGCATCAGTCCTACATCCCCTACATGCACGGCTACTCCTACAGCCAGTCGTACGACCCCAACCACCCCAGCTACCGGGCCATGCCCACCGTCATGATGCAGAATTACCCAGGTAGGGAGCTGGGAGCTTCTCGGGGGTGTCGCTTCCCAATCCATCCCCGCTCCCAGCATGGGGATTGGCTGTGGGACCAGCCCAGAGCCACAGGCTCCTTCTGCGCTGCCCAGAGCCTCCTGGGTGCCCTGACTGCTTTCTCTCCCCAGGCTCATACCTTCCCTCCAGCTACTCCTTCTCTCCGTACGGGAGCAAAGCGTCTGGCAGCGATGACAGCGACAAGTCCCGAGCCAGCCCCAGCGTGAGCTGTAAATCCAGCTCGGAGTCCAAGGCCCTGGACATCCTGCAGCAGCACGCCAGCCACTACAAGAGCAAGTCGCCCACGGTGAGCGTGGGGAAGGTGCTGGCTTGGTCCAGCTCCATGTGTGGGTTTTGGGATGAGTGCCTTCATCCCTTCGCCAGCACCGAGAAGCTCTGCCTGTGGTGGGGTTTTTGCCAGTCCTGGTGCTTGTAGGAGATGTGGGGCTGAGGAGTGATCCCACAGCGCAACCCCTTGGGGCAGGTCCTCAACCCTAGGAGGGCTCATGGGTGGGATGCAGGAGCTGTCTCCATCCCACGGATCACAAGCTGCCTGAAATGGGACCTGTGTCTGCCCTGCCGCTTTTGGGCCGGTCACCAGCCATCCCCTCGCCTCCCAGCAGTGTGGTGGGGAGCCTGTGGGCAAAAGAAGGGAGAGTGGCATCCTGCTAGGGCAGCCCAGGGGTGGCAGGTAGCATCCCTCAGTGTGCGTCGTCTGCCTTCTCCTCTCCAGATAAGTGAGAAGACATCTCAGGAGCGGGACCGCGGCGGCTGCGGGGTGGTGGGAGGCAGCGGGAGCTGTAGCAGTGTCGGAGGAGCCGGCGGGGCAGAGAGGAGCACGGACCGGCCCCGCACCTCGCCCTCTCAGCGCCTGCTCTCAACACATCACCACCACCACCACCTCGGGTACTCGCTGCTGCCGGCACAATACAACCTGCCCTATGCAACAGGTGAGAGCCGTGTTCTGGCGCTTTCTGGCTCCCCCAGTGGAGCTGGGTGCCTGCCCCGGCTCCTGACACCACATCTCCTCCACAGGTCTCTCCTCCACAGCCATCGTTGCCAGCCAGCAAGGCTCTGCTCCCTCCCTGTACCCACCTCCCCGGAGGTGAGACCGGTAAGGCCGCCGGCGCGACCACCGCCCCGCTGTGTGCTGGGTGATGTGCTGGGGTGAGGTGGGGTGGGGGGCCCAGGACAGGCACGCAGGGTGGGTGGGTGCCCTCGGGGGCGCAGCGGGTTCGGAGCTGACTTGCCCTTGGGTTGTGGCAGGACGTGATGCGCCGGGACGCCTGGGCTGTACCAGACATGTGACTGGCTCACATGGGGAAGCGCCGGAGACTCCTTTAGACATCAGTTGAATGGTGTTAATTGTTCTGCTTGACGTTCCTGCCACGAGCCGAGGCAGACTCTGTCTTCTCCCCGCCGTCGGACACACACTGACCCCCCCACACCCTCCCCTTGGTCAGCGGGCGAGCTGGTACCTGCAGAAATATTTATTCTACTGGGCACCGGCGCTGGGGATGGAGGTGGCTCAGCGCTGGCCTGGTGCGTATGAAGAGGAAACGGAAGCACTGAGGTTTCTCGATGGATTTGGGACCCTGCCGTGTCTCTGTGAGCCACTGTGTCACGATGGGGCTGAGCGCCACAGGACTCGGGATGGGCCAGGCCCCTGCCTCCCGCCGGCTCCTTGCTGGGCTCAGTGTGCCGGGCCGGGCCGGGCCGGCCGGCAAGCCGCAGTCTCAGGAAAGGAAGGGCGGTGTGGGGGAGGCCGGTGCGAGTCAGCAGGAAGGGGGGACATCCGCCTGGGCAGAGAGGGCTGTGGGGCATGGGGGACACACTGCATGTGGGGTGTACCCTCTCCTGGCCACATGGTACCCACTGCCCTGGGCCTGGGCGGGCAGGAGCTGCCAGCACATGGGCAAAGGCCAGAGCAGTGTGTTGGGGGGAGCCTGGGGCTGCTCTTGGCCCCGGTGAAGCAGCCTCTGTGTCCCCCCCACCCCTTCTGGGTGGTTGGGGCTCTGGGGGGCTGCACCCATCACCCAGCCAGCTGCCAGGGTTTCCCCCTCCCCAGTGCCTTGCACAGTCCAGGCCCTCCTGAAGCTCCTGTCTGTGGCTTTTGAGTTGGTTTCTGAGCTGTGACTCTGCAGTTCCCCCCTCCTCACCGCCCCCACTAGCCTTTCCTCTGTCCCCCCAACCCCGGCCAGTGCTCCCCAGTTTCTGGGCAGTACATCCTGCTGGGCTGGTGGGGGAGGTGAGGGCTGTGGCTCCCCTTTGCATCCACCTTCTGCTTTTGGGCGGCTTTCCCAGGCCCTGCTGGAGCCCGCTGAGGAACACGCATGACCAGGACCAGAGGCTCATGGGGCCAGGCCGGGCCCTGCTCCGGCCTCTTGCCGGGGTTCCTGGCACCGGGCACTGGTGGAAGCTGGTTCCCTCTCCTGGCTGCTCCACAGCACCTGAGGACAGGGGCTTTCTGGTCCTCTGCTCACCCCCAGCCCTGAGTGGCTCTCCCCAGGCCGATGCTCTACCTCGGCCCTATAGCAGCTGGGCTGCCCCAGCTCTGGCCCTGCGGCTCCCCGCTGCCCGGCCAGGTGGGGGGGAACTCGGCGGGGGGGCCATCAGTCTTGGTTGTGTGTGTGTCTCCGTGTCCCCGCGTCACACCCGGCCCCGAGGGGCTGCTGTACGGGATGCTCTGCCTGCCGGGCTCTGTACATACTGTAAAAAGCAATTGTTTGAAAGCTGTTGTTTTGGGTTTTGTTTTCTTTCCCTGTTATCTCCCACCCCCCCGCCCCACTTTACCCAGTTGGAGA
>VZTU01017072.1:54002-66803 GCA_013400835.1 Zapornia atra | reverse complement strand
CCCCCACTCCGCCCCAGCCCTCCGGGCCCCGCGGGCGGCCGGCCAGGGCGTCAAACCGTTGGTGTTTATAGCTCTCGTTTCCATTGGCGTTGCTGTGTTGGGTTTCATTTCAGTCTTCCTGACTCTGCCCTTCTGTAAAGTGTACATTATTCCCAGTTCCTTGTTTTTTATATATATATATATAAATATATATATATACAAACTGTACTCTTCTTGCCTTTGTACATTCGGGCAGGGAGGGAGAATAAATCTTTTTAAGAGACAATCACAAACCTGTGAGGGTGGCTTTTTCTTCCTGCTCCTGGTCCTTTGTATCCCCAAAAACTGGAGAGGGGGGGTTCTCCCTGCGCCGGGGTATCTGAGGGGGCTTAAAGCAGACCCATGGCTCTGCAGACATATGGGGCTGTGGCCCCGCCTGGGCTCTACACACAGCTCCACCTGGGGACGACACAGCTGGTTTTGGGTAAAAACCACCTCCAGGCTTGAACCCCGGGTACCCCCAAGGTCTCCCACCCATATCGTAGCACTCAGCAAAGCTCAGCTCTTCCCAGGGAACCCAGAAGCACCTTTGGGATTTTCCACTGAGACACCTGGAGTTCTTGGAGTGAGCCCAGCAGCCCTGGGGCTGAGCAGCGCTGGGTACCTGGCTGACCCGGGGTAAGGACCAGCTCCTGGGCAGAGCACTGGGAATATCACACCCAACCAGCACCTACCAGCAGTGAGGAAGGAGCAGAGAGGCTCCCAGTCCCTGGTGCTGGAGATGTGCCTCCCCCTGGGAAAGGGAAGGGGGATTAGAAACACTCTGGGGGCACCTGGCAGCCCAGGGAGGGATCAAACTCAGCCCGGGAGCCCCAGGGGTCCCACAGTTAAAGCTGGGGCTGGGATGGTCCTCACGGTTCAATGCCCCGATGAGGAGCGAGTAGAGGCACCAGCCCTTCCGTTTCCTTGGAGGGGAAGGAGGGAAAGAGAGACACAAACTTTAGGATGATTTATTCACACCAACTTGTCCCCCAGCCCCACCTCTCTTCCCCTAACACAGAGAGCACAGTCCGGGTTGTTTATGGAATGGCTCGGCTTCAACTTTTAACACCACCCTCTGTGGCAGGGCAGGAGCACAACAAAGCACACGGGGACAATGCCAGGCACAAGTGGCTTGGCTGGGCTGCCCCTCCCAACACACTTCAGGCTTCCCTCAGGCTGCTGGAGGAGCCCAGCCCAGAGACAAGAGCACAACCTCCTTCTCCAGCATTAGGAAGGGGCAGGGGGGAAACACGAGCCCCATCCTGGCTGCTGTGAGCAGCGAGCTGCCACCCGTGCCTGCCCCACATGCAACCCCCTTTGGTTTGGATACAGCCATCAGCTCCATGTCTGGAGTCTTGGGATCATCTCTTTGGAAAGGTGAGGAGGAAGAGGAGAGGCTGGAGCCTGGGCCCGCTCCCTGCCCATCCTCAGGAGGATCAAGGCACCGAGCTTGGTTTGGCTCTTCGGACAGTGGCGCCGCAGGCAGGTAAGAACCTCCCCCCCGCCCCAGTGTGGAGGCACGGCTCCCACCATGCACTTGAGCCTCCAAAACCATTGCAGGGAGCCCCCCGTCCCCAAGGCTCCTCCTCGGAATAAGCAGCCCCAGGTGAGCGAGGTTCATCCGAATGCCCCTTTTATTAATGCTGTGCTAGTGCAGTGGTAACACGGGACAGAGCTGAGAGCGCTCACAACAGAAGCTGGAAGAGCAAGAACTCAAAAAAAAATAATAATAATAAAAAAAAAAAGGTTAGGCCAGTTAAAAGAGCATCAGTCACCCCAAAGCAGAGACATGCCGGGGGGGCCTGGTGGGGGGGTTTAATGTAGTGTTAAAGGTTAACTGGAGCATCTCTCTTCTGCAGGCTGCCACCCAAAATACGCCTTCTGCTTCAGAGCTGGAGTGGAGAACACAGGTGGTGGGTCAGCTCAGCGCGCCTCAGGTCGGGGTGGGGGGGGAAAAGGACCAGAGGGCATTTAGAGAAGCCAAGGAGCTGGTGCTGCGTCTCCTCCGAGGCAGGGCCTGCGTGCTAACACACTGCAGCCGGAGCTCCTGCTCCCAAACATCTTCCACTTGCTCCCCCGTGATACGTGTGTGTGTGTGTGTGGTTCTCTAGGCAACACGTTTGGATGGGAGTCAGCTCTGCAATACACAGGCCGACTGGACAATGAGAAATGCGGTTTCAGTCCAACAGAAGCTTGTTCTCCCTTTCTTCCAGAAAGGAGACGTAACCCTCTCTCCCCTCAACAGCATCGTCGGGTCAGGCTGGAGTCCCTTCCCCCCACTGCAGCTATTCTTCATCGGAGGAAGAGTTCTGATCCAGGGGGTACACCATGAACATCACGTCTGGCCGCGACGGGACAGAGGGGTGGCCGGGCCGCACGATTTCGAAGCCCAAGAAGCTGAATGTCTTCAGGAGTGGAGCTACCAGAGAGAAGGAGATCTGTTACCACCAGAAATGATCCTCTGTTCCCTGCGCCGCCGCTGAGCGCCCTCCCTGTGAGCGCAGACAGAGAACAGGAAACCATCCTGACATGACAGTCCTCTCGCCGCGGTGGCTTTGCCTCTTCCCAAGCACAACAGGGGGGGGTTTTACCCCTATGGCAGAGCCGGTTATTCCATGTTCACGTCACCTCCCCAGGACCCATGGGATCTACCCTGGCACAGTCATGGCACCCCGCAACAGGTGGCTTCATGCCAGCCGAGGGTGTGCAGAGGAGCTCCTGGGTGCTTCCAGGACTACGTGGAATTTCAACCCCACAGACAAGGACCCGGGACCTGGAGCGCTCCTCGGGCAGATAAGCTGGGTCCAAGGGCAACACGCAGCCTGTTCTTAAAAGCAAAACCCAGCCCCAGGCGTCTCCTGTCACCAGGCACCGAGGAGGTCACCTCGGCGTTACCGCAAGAGCTTAATCCGGAAGTTATTCTCGGCACCGTGACATGGAACGACATCCTCCCGGGCTCAGCACAGCTTAGCTCAGCACAGCTTAGCTCTAACACTGTACTCCGTCTGGGAGAAGCCAGTGCAGCTTGTGAAGGAACGGAGTAAAATTAGAATTAAGGGTTGAACCCCCCCCTGCCACGGCCACTGCTGGTTCCCAGCCTGATTGGAAGGGACACGTCCGTAGCTCGGTACCTCACCACAAATCTCCTCCGACTTCCGCGCTGTAATGCAACGCCGTCTATCTTTAGCTCCTAACGCTGCCCCCGTAAGCCTTAAGCATCTAGAGTCAGGGGCAGGATTACCCGTAGGTCTAGGAAGGGCAAAAGCACCGGCGGATCTTCTGAAGGGGCAAGGAGATGAACACTGGGGCCACGAGCTACAGGAGTTCACTGTCTGCGTAATAACCCCTCCATGGTTTCTCCTTCCAAACCACAGGAGCCTGGAGCCATGTGGAGACCTTCCCTCTGTACCGAAGGGGAAACACTAACCCATCTCTGGCCAAGGAAACACTCTGGGAGCGCTGCTCCAGAGCAGCTTTCCCAGTGGGATCACAACAGAACCACGGGTCAGCAGAGCGTACCCACTGGAGAAACCGAACGCGCTCCCCTCCTCACCCTCACTCTGAGGAAAGGGCTCGTTTTCTCCAGGAGAAACTAGTTCCACTGCGGAAGAACACGATGAGAGCCACATGTGTAACGTCTATTGCATCCCACTGAGCCCTGCCTTGGGGTGATGGGAGTTCTAGGGAGCAAACCCGGCAGCGGGGGCAGTTCTCACCTCTGTCCTCTCTGCTTTTTCGGAAGCAAATAAAGACGTAGTTTACTTTCATCTTCTCTTCTGCGAACTCCAGCAGCGCCGATAACCTGCCAAGGAGGAGGGAGGCAGGAGAGCGTCAGCCACAGGAAGTCCTGTCCTGAGGAAGCCTCAGTTATCAACTGTCTGGATGTTTTCGGGCAGGGAGAGCACTTGTTTACAGACTCCTTCCAGTGAACAATGGGTGCAGAAACAATGGGCTTCCTGCTCCGGGAGCCATCCTCCCGCCAAGTCACCATCCTCTCTCTCTGCACCGGCTCCTACCAGCCCTTCTGAGTACCACAGCCAATCCTGAGCCAGGCTGGGAACGAACACAGGTGGGGGATCTGCAAGTCTCTCAAAAACCCAACCCCCAAACTGACCTAAAACCAGATGAGAGCTCCTGCCAGGCAGAGGAGAAAACCATCACTGAAGCTGTCTCTGGACAGCATCCTGGATCACAGAATCACAGAATCTTAGGGGTTGGAAGGGACCTCAAGAGATCATCGGGTCCACACTCCCCACCCCTATGGCTAATTATCTCTGCCCCCTCTTGACAGAGGCAGCGCTGCACTAACCCCTCTCCCAGCACCAGGAATCGGCCTGGCAGAGCCACATAACCATTTGTGACACAGGCTGCTAGAGCAGTGACAAGCAGGGCTCCGGTCGACATCTCATTAAAGCAGCAGCCAGCGAGCATGGAGCGCGGCAAGGGAGATTGCATTTGCAAGGGTTTTGTTAATATGGTAATGAGCTGTTTTAATTACAGCCTCTACTAGGCTGTTTTACCTAGCCTAAAATAATCTGGGAAAATCGTGCTCCAAGTCCCGATGACACAGGTGGGTAAACACCCTCCCAGCAGAACCTGCTCCTGAGAGAACGGGCGCTCGCGCAGCCCAAGGGTTTATGGAGCTGAAGGAGCTGCACAAACCAGCAGCTCAACCCAGGAGTCAAAGGAGACGGTGGTGAGGCAGCAAGAACACCATAACAACATAATGCAGGTGCCCAGCGAGGTGGGTTTGGTTCCATGGCAGAGCCCACTCAGAGCTGGAGGAGGGCTTCGGAGAGCTCTGCGGAGGAACCTGGTAGAGCCGCGGCGACGCCGGAGCGGTGCGCACCAGCGGAGATCTCTGGCAAAGGCCTTGGCAGGAAGTAGCTGCTCTGGAAGCTGCGTTTACACAGACTTCCCAGAGTGGAGCTGTCTGGACAAAACACGCCCATGTTCTGCCAACGGAGGGGGGAAGAGAGGAATAAATCAGGAGAGGCTGGCAGAGCTCCGCGCCTGTGCGGCTGCGGCCCAGGCACAGATCCACCTCCTGATGGGAAGGAGCACATCCGTATAATGGAGGGGTATTGGGTTTTTTGGTTTGGGTGGGGGGGTTTTTTGGTGTGTCCCCTCGAAAGAGGAGGAGAATGCCTGCCAAAATAAGCTGGCCCAGCCAAACAAACACACAAACAACTACCAGCAGAAGGCTTGTGGGTTTTCCATACCGATGTACGTGAAGAATGGCCCAGCTCATGTACTGCTGGGTTTCTCCTTTCTCTTCGTTAGCACAGGGACTCAAAAAACCTTCGCCCACCTGAAGTGATCGCTCAGGGTAAAAAAATAAATCTCTAAAAATTATATCTGTATGTGTGGGACTAAGGGGAGGAGAGTTCTGTGATGACAAGGGAGTAAGGGCACACTTCAGGCACACAAACCAGCACGGAGCTGCACTGTACCCAGCCCCTTCTCCCCACGCACATGGCATCACCCATGGCGCACTCCCCAGGGAGCTAGAGGCGGAGCTCTGGGATAATCAACTCACCCTTCTTTGCTTCCATCAGCTAATAATCCGTCAGGGATTTCCACAAAGAGGCTCTGATTCGACAGCACTGCATCCCAGGAGGAGGTCTTCACCTCGGTGACCTTGTACTGGAAGTGGACCACGTGAGGCTTCCCTTCGTGCACTGGGACATCTTGGTTAACAGTGATCTTCTCGTCCTGCACAGGGGAGGGAGGAGAGTGTGTGAGGCACCAAAGGAAACCACCCAGGAGACTGCAGACCAGGGGCCAAGGAGACGGCGCTTCAGCAAGTGCGCAGAGGGACTGTGTTTTCAGCAGGAGCACCCTCCCAAAGAAAAACCCCCACCCAGCCACCCCGGCCCTTACGAAGCACCACATGTCCCGGGCGCCACTAAAGCTCACCACCCTGCAACACATGGCCTGCTGCAAGCCCACCTCAGAGCACCAGCACTCTAAACAAGCACAGGGGTGGTTAAGAGCTATCGCCCCGACCTACATGTTGACACCTCGTGGGAACAGTGGAAGAGTCAATTCCCACACCCTGGATGGAGTAAAGCTTGGGAGGGGAACGCAAACTGAGCAGTGTTACTGGGAAGAATGTGATGCTTTTCCCTGCTCCGCACCATGACGAGCGCTCAGAGCACAGAGTGCTTTCCCAGCTGTGTTTCCCTGTGGATTTGTGTGCTGGTGTGACAAAGTCTCCGGTTAGCGAGAGTCTGTTCCTTCACCACAGGTCCCAGCCACATCTCTGAAGGATGGCTCAGGAAAGCGCCCCTCAAACACCACCACCGGACCCAACAAGCTGGAAGAGGATCCGCCGCCACAGCCCAACCGATGCCTTTGTCTCCCCGGTCCCCAGCAGTGCTGCTTTTCCAGCAGGGATGACCACGAATCGCTTTCCCAGATTCTGCTGGTACAGCAACGGTCCAGCTCCAGAGAGAAGGGAGGAATTAGCAGAGCACAGTGAGAACCCCAGAGCGGGTGGGATTGAAGGCTGCAAGGGGTCCCTTCCCAAGCCCACAAACACACACACCCCTCTCCAATGACAAACCAGGGTGCCGGCCACATGGGCTGCCTCACCATCAGCTCAGCAGTTCCTAGAAAACACTTCTGTGGTTACAAGTCCATTCCTTCTCCTGGGAATCACTTCCAGGCAGTCGGCTCACCCAGTAACGAGTTCCACAGTTCACCCCAATGAAAGGATGAAGAAGCTGGTTAGGTTCCCAAGTGAACATCATTAGCAGCAGTGGAAGCTCAACCTTTCCCCCTAGCTGGGTTACAGGCTCACCCACTCCAAGTCCCTCATGCTTGTCACTGCCACAGCGCTGAAGGGCAGAGCTCAGCCAGGTGACACAAGTCACGTCCCCTCTGTTTCCGAGTCACAGGAGAGTCCAGGAGAGCAGCCTGTGCCCCCCTCCTCAGCAGGTGGGGTGGGAGGTGGTTTATTCCATCCTGCCTCTGGGCATTTTATTTTAAATAGGGCGATTAATTCAGCAGCTCATTACAAGCTTCATTACAGGGTTCAGCAAGGGGGTGGAAACCCCCTTGGCATTGCTGCTTTCCCAAGCACGTTTCTCACTGCTGGTTTTAAGCTACCAAGGTGCCAGTGCTGCTGAAAGGGTTCAGCAAAAATCACCTCCAGGCTGGGTTATCAGCATCCTGGGTGCTGGAATTCCCATCGCTGCCTGCACTGGAATAGGGAGGAGCCATCGAGTATGTTAGAACTGCCTGGCTTCGTTGAGGAAACTGGGGAAGCCACAAGCACCAAGGTTAGTGGGGAAAATAAGCTCATTGGAATAAATATCCTGCAGGAAATAAGGTTATTCATCGAGCTCTTTCCAAAGAAGCTTCTGTGGCTGCGGAAAGAAACACTGCAGAGCCAGGGCAGGAGTCACACCGGAGCCCAGAGAATGCTTCTGCACTGGAGGGGGATTAAAAAAACCCCAATCCCAAAAATCAAAAAGGGGGGTTATCCATGCATCCTTCATTAGGAGCCTTTCAGAGGTGTTGCTACGGCACAGGAAGGATCTCTGTCTCAGAACAGATCCTTCTTGAGGGAAAAAAGAACTCACAGATGCTTTTCCCACTCTTCAGGAAAAGCAAATTTGGGTGAGGAAGTTGAGGAAAGGAGGCTGGGATTGGAGGGGGAGCCTGGCAGCAGCCTGCGTTGGGAAGGGGAAAGCTCTCCGAGCCCTTCCATCCCCAGAAATCATGCCCCACACTCCAAACCTAGCGCAGCTGCAAGCCCCCTTGACATGAGGGCCGCAGGGACGATGAGCAGAACCGGTTCCCCCGGTTCAGCAGGAGTTATACACAGCTTGTCTCTGGTGTTTTATTTCCAGGCATGAGAACAGAGATGGGAGATGCCGGGAGAGGAGCTGTTCCTGTGAAGCTGCAGCCCAGAATTCTTTGGAAGCTGCTCAAAGCAAAATCCCTTTTGTGCAACAAACGTTGGGTTTCACTTCAGCCCTGCAAAAAATCCTGGGAAAACCCCAAGACCAAGCAACCCACCGGGCTATCTGTACCACACAGCCACCCAGACCGCCGTCTCACCCGCCCCGGGCTCCGTGTCAGGGAAGCAAAGCCGCAGGAACCCGTTGCCACCTGGTTACAAATTCACAGAGCACAAGATGTTCCAATCCAGCTCCTCACTCGTCCAGAGGAGGACGGGGAGATGGTGGCGGTGGTGGGGAAGACCTCTACGTGTTGGCAGCGTAAGAGGAGAGGATGTTATGATCCACCATAGCCAAGCGCCTGGAGAAGCCCGTGCGAGCGGCCATCCGTTGGCAGGCGCTGCCCCCGCGGCCTCCTGCCAAGCCTGCTAGCCAGAGCATGTCTGGTCGCCGCTGCGCTCCCAGCCCCGAGTCAGGCTCCTGTGATGAAGGGCCGAGGATTGAGCCCCCCAACAACTGTAGGGAGCCCCAGCTGTTTCATTTACAGGGTGGTTGAAACAGGCACAGCACTGCTGCGAGCTCCGAAGGAGGCGGGCTGGCTTGGTAAGGTCGTCGCTTCAATGCCAACAGCTGATCCAGCTGGAAAAAGGAATTAAGGCTTTTGAATCCCACTGCCTTTCCAGGTCACGCTGAAGAGCTCAGCCTGCTGTAACTCCAGCACCACGAATGGGCAGCTGAGGAGGGCCGGCGAGAACCTCCAGCCACCCCCACCGGGCGTCAGGCTCCGCATCGCTGGGCGGCACAGCCCACGCTGCTCCTGGATGAACTACACGACAGAAGGGGCTGGTTTTCCAACAGCAGCAAATCCAGAAAGAATGACATCCATACTTCTGGGGTGCAGCTATCCAGGTGACATCCCCACAGGCAGAAACCCCAGCCCATGCACCACTGCCAAAAAACTTCAGCGCCAGTTGGGAGGCCACACTGGAATCAGACACTTCCCAGTCTCCAAACTGTGATTTTTGTCCTTTCTTTTTAGCCCTCCACCAGCATCTCTTCCACCTTGAGCCTTCGGACCATGAGCCTTCGGAGCTTGCCTGGCTGAAGGAGTTTAAGCCGCAGGGTACAGCACAACAGCGTTAAGCTGGCGCCGCGTTACCAAGAGGCTCCGGAGCTTGATGTTTACTCACAGGGTAAGCAGACAAGGCACATGCTAAAAACAAACAGGGTGCTAAAACCACACCCAAGCTGCACTAAAGGGAACCCCTCGGAACACCATGAAGCTGGCGATTCCCTCACAAATTCCAAGAAAGGATTTGGGTGGCTGTGACTGAAAAGGGCCTGGGTCTTTTCGTCCTGTAAGAGGTCCGTCTGCCTCCCACAGGGTAATTAATAAATCAAGCTGAACACCTAGGGCAACATAATCAAGCAGCCGAATTAACAAGCTGTGTATAAAGGATACCTCATCTGACAGCACTGTTGTCCCCCTGGCTTGGGGAAGAGCTGTCCCTGTCCCAGAAGGGAGACAGACACGTGCCACCGTAATGCAACGCAGGACTGCGCAAGCACCAGTATCTACAGCAAGGGACAGCCCGCTCGCCCCACTCGCCCTGGTCAAAAGGAAAGGTCCCACAGACCAAAAAATGGGCTCCATGTGGAAGCCCACGGATGCAAAGCCTTCCCCTCTCACCTCGTCCTACGCCCGTGTCCAAGAAACGTTCACACCTGAGGGCCACCTTGCCCTTCCATGAAGGCAGGAGTTACTACATATGTGGGTTCGGGCGGCTCCCAGGCCCCAAGAGCTTTACGTTCCAGACTGGGGCATAGGAAGGAGCTTACCCATCATTTTCTCTCTGCCACTTTTCAGCTTCCTCTTTCCACAAGACATTTAAGAAGTCGTTTTGTGCTTTGACAGTGCTGGCTTTGCATACGACAGCCAATGGGGGCCTCCAGGACCGGGCTAGCGATCTACCTGCTGCCCGTCTTGGAGGAAAGGTCTCTCTTTCCTTAATGAACAGGTGATATTTAGGCAGGAGAGCGGGTGTGCCAGCAGGCTGGCTGGAAAGCTAACTGTTCTCCCACATATTACACCTTGGAGTTACCCGCCTTTATTCCCAGCAGGCTGCGAAAGGAACCAAGCACGGCTGCAACGCGGGAAGGGGCTGTTAGCACGTCAGATCTTTCTCACCTTATATATCAGAGCTGAAAGAGAAGGATCCCTGCTACCCCCTCGCCCACCGGGGATCTTCGACAGTGGGTGAGGGGCATCAGGAGCACCACAGAGGCCCTGGAACAATGTGCCTGCAGCACTGCAGCTGGGGACAGTTACTCAAAGGTAAAATACTACTGCAAGAGAAAGAGAGAGAGAGAGAACACCAGGTTACATTAGCAGGGATGGCATTTCGGGACCCCAAACCCCTCGTACCCCTGCCCTCTCTCCCCCACAGCGCAGCAGAGGCAGCAGCGCCCGGGATGTCTATGTTAAAAAACCCACCCCTGCCCAGGAGGTGCCCGAAACCGATGGGGTTCTGTTAGTGAGGGAGGAGAGTGCTACACCACCACGAACCCAGAGAGTGCTGAGCAACCTCCCGCTAATAAGGGAGGCCTGGAAGGCTGCCGGCAGCAGATGGCTGGGAACGCGTGACCAGCTGAGCGCCCGTCTTCTGCAGACAAATATCTACAAATAGATCAGCAGGACCCAGAGGAAGGGGCTCGAGTTTCACCTTTTCCTGAGGAGGGGCGAAAGGGCTGGGCCTTCAGGTCTTTCCCAACACAGCCGGTGAACATTCCCACGCGCTAAGGAAACACCATGTCCCAACGAGCCTGTACCCAGACCCTAAAAATTCCAACTTCTCCCCACAGATCCACTTTAAAGAGCGACAGGAGGAGTTTTCCCTTGCAGCATCCAAGTTTGTCTGCACACTGGCCGCTTTAAAACCCGCTCTAGCTTCTACCCAACCTGCAAAAGCCAAATTATTTTACTTCTGGAGCGCTGCCTCTTTCAGCAGCCCTTTGCCAAGGTGCAGCACAGCAGCACCCCTCTAACAAAGCCTGTAAAATCCTTGCAGGGAAACCAGTCCCTCCCCAGTGCTCCCAGCATGAAACAGGCCAGCACAGAGCTTGGCAGGTGTCACCAAAACACAGGGGAGCGAGGAGCAAGGCTGTAAGGGGCAGACTTCATAGACATCTCAACAGTTTACCAACTGGCCTTGACACTTGAGCTGGTCACAAGCCAGCGTGACAGCACTTTCCCCACCCTGAACCCTCCTCCACGAGGGAGACAGGGGTTCTGTACCCAAAAACTGAGCGTGGAGCCCCGAGAACCGCCTGTGCAGCACCTCTCACCCCAAACCGCCAACGACGGAACCCCAAGTGCCAAACTGACATGCACCCTTCGGACAGGGGGGCAGAGATGCCCCAAGATCTCAGCTTGCCGCCTCACACCCAAACAACCTTCCTGCTGGAAAGACAAACACTCAGGTTCCTCAGCTTATTTCCTCCTCGGGGCTGGCGCGACAGGGCTCCTCCGCAGCGTTCCCACGCGCCGCGGCCTGCTGCAGGCACCGCGCTGGGAGAAGCTATGGAGCAGCGGCTCAGGGCAAACCAAACCCCTTCGTGCACATGCTCGGTGTTGCCACGCGCCGATCCGGTCCCTCCTCGCGGCACGACAGGGGCCATCAATGGACCGCTGTGTGTTCAGTAGTAGTGGATGTCAAGAGGCATGACAAAGCACTTTGCTGTGCAGCTCCCCACCCCCAGAAAGCTGCTGGCGGCTTTGTTATTCCCTTCCCTCCTCCCTCGCCCTCCAGCCGACAATGTACTATTGATAGCCCGCTCCAGCTCCCGGCCAAGGCATGGAGGAGCTGGATAATGAAGTGTAGTTGTGGGAAAAAAAAAAGAATTAAATAGAGAGGCAGCGGTTTTCATGCAAAGCAGTTCGAGGCACTTCCCAGTTTCGCTTCCTCTGGCACAGGCAGAAGTCAAAACACAAGAATCCTTCAGCCACTGAGCCCTGCCCACGGCGCTGGGGCTGCACCGGACCCACTCGCTGCTGCTGGACTTCCCCAGCAGCCGGCTGGGGTCCCCAAAACAGCACCATCAGGCAACGCTGGGGAGCAAGGATGCAATTAGAAGAGGTTTTATGCCTTCCAAATGCACATTAAGAGCCCTGGGAAGGAGTTCAGGGCCCAGCAAAGCCTGAGCCCTTCCCACCACCGCGACTCTGCTCCCGAAGGCCTGCTTAGAGCTTAAAAATTGGGAGGGTGCTCCCTTCTAGCCTTTGAGAGGCCGCTTTCCAGCGGCGGGGCGCAGCACAAGACGCGCTTAGATTCACCTAGGGCCTTTCCCCGAAGGAGCTCCGGAGCCAGCCCTGCCTGAAATGGGAGCTGGAAGCAAGCGCGCGGTCTCAGCCGGACGGTGTAATTTTAACTCGCTAAGCCCCCAGTGATCCCAACCCCGCGCCCCGTCCCCAGGGAGAGCAAAGGACAACTCCTCAACTCCTGAACCCCCACCACGGCCAGCAGCTCTTCAGAGACCTCTGAAGCCCCGGAGCCAGCACTGCTTCCAGCCTGAGACAGCAACTGGCATGTCAGGGTTGCAAAATAAGCCCATTTTCCTGTTCTCTGGGGCGGGGGGGGGGGGTTATTTGTGTTCAACACTTTGGCCTGGCAGAAGGATTCCTGTATCTCCTTTATAGCTACAGAAATTAATCCCCCCACCCGCCTCCCCTCGCCCCATCAGGTTTTTAATCGCTCCTCAAAGCAGGCTCTGAGGAGCGGCCGCGCTTGGCCCATCGTGACGAGATACGGCGCTGCCGAGGACGGGGGTTCGAGGGGGGCTCGTAAAGAACCATCTGAGGAACACGGCACCA
>VZTU01017072.1:0-26627 GCA_013400835.1 Zapornia atra | reverse complement strand
CGGGGATGGGGCGTTGGGGCGGGACCCTCGGGGGACCGGAGGTGGGATGCCGGGGCTCGGGCCGGCCCGTGGGAGCCGCGCTACGAGGCCGTCGGAGAGCTGGAGCCCCCCCCACCCCGGGCGGGGCGCTGGGAGTCGCTCTGGGGGTTGGAGGAGCCCCGCGGGACGCCTTGGGGTGGGGGCACGCCGGGAAGGCTCGGTCCCGTCTGGGAGGGAACCCCCCGTTAGCCTAGTACCCTCGCAGCCCGGCAGGGCAGGGCACCTGCAGGTCCCCTCAGGTTTGGAGGGGGAGGAGGGTCCTGTCCCCAAGCCCCCGCGGCTGGGGGACACCGGGCTCCGTCCAGGCACCGCTCTGCCTGCGTGGGACACGCTTTGACCACAGAGGCAGAGACCTTGACCCGCTCCCCATGTGTGGGCAGCCAGGCCAGGGCTGGAGGGCTGCGGCTGCCTCGCTATCCATCCCCTTCCCTGGGTGGCTGTGGCAAGCTGGAACCTGGATGCTGGGGGGGCTACCAAGGGTCTGTCGTCTGTGGCCACACGCTGGGGCTGAGCTCGCAGCCTCCCGTGTGTGTTACAGCAGCTGGCTGGGCATTAGCACCGCCACTGGCTCGGTGTGTCCCTCGTCGCGCCCCTCGAGCGGGCGTTGGCGCAGGGGGTCACCAGCCACCCTCCATCTTGGAGGCAGCGCTGGAAGCCGCCTGGCCTCGGTAGCTTTTTGCTGCAGTCCTCCGCACCCGGCCCTCGGGACCGGGGAGGTGCTCTGCCCCCTCCCCTCACCCTCCTCCAGCGCCGTGCGCTCGCACCGCCGCAACATGGCGCCTGGCTTGCTCCGCCACCCGCTGGGGCTGGACGGTCCCCATGCACCAGCTGTCTTGGGGCCCTCGCACCCGCTGGTCTTCAAGTTGGGCGTGGGGACCCCCCCGGGTAACGGGGTGGAATGGATTGGCAGGCGGCAGACGTGGTGTGTCCCTTCCCTGTGCGGAGCCAGGCTTAGGCGATGAGATGGGACATGGATGCGGCGCTGCTGGTGACACGTCCCAGCCTTGCTGGGTGGCACTGGGGTGGGTGAGGGATGGAGCACCCTAGGCCCTGTGCTGCTTCCTTGGGGTGGGGAGCCTCGCTGCCAGGGGGTTTCACGGGCTGCGCACGCGTGTGCACGAGACTCAATGCGGCTCCTTGATCCAATTATTCACTGGCCTGCAAAGCTCCCGGGGTCGATGCCGCATCCCGGCCGTGCTGCTCTACCTGGGCTGGTGGCTGGGCAAGCTCCCGGCACTGGGGCTGAGCTGTCCTGTCCCCCACTGCTGGGTGGTGGCTTGGCCATATGGGCATTGGAAGTGCTTGCTTTGGGAGCCCTTTGGGGAAGCTGGTGCTACCTGCAATGGTGTTTGAGTTCCTGATGGCATCCCTGGGGATTGAATGGAAGCAGCCCCTTCCTTCCCATCAAGCTGAGCCCATGGGGGGGCAATGTGACTCTGTGGTCCCCCCCTGCCAGTGTCACTGGGCACCTTTATCGCCCTGCGCCCAGGGGGGCAGCAAAGGACTGACCACCCTGAGGGTGGCTGAGGATGCTTGGGTGGCAGTGGGCTGGCACCAGCGCAGGGGGTGTTCCCATCCCTGGGAATGGGGGTTGCTGTTGGAAAGCCCTCCCCATGCCAGGACCCATCACACATAACGCTGTGGGTGGTGAGCTGCAGGTCGGGCTCCATGGTGGCAGCTCTGAGCCTGCGGAAGTCCCCTGAAGAACTGCTTATCCCACACGTCCTCCTGGCTGACTGGGAGCTGTTCCTCACTGGGGGAGCGGCTTGTGAGGAGTGACCTCATGTTCAGGGTCCTGCTGTGCTCTGGGCAGCCTAATCCCATGTCACCCAGGCCCCCCAAAGTCTTGCTCAGAGCGATAAATAGGTTTGGTATGAGGCAGGATCCTTGGGTCCCGACATAGGCAGGAGGGAGCGCTGGCGTATCTTCCCACGCTGTGTGGAGAACGCCGGCAGATCCTGGCGCTACGGACACTCCTCCAGTTCCCCCCCTCCCCCTCCCCCCCCCTCCCCGAGCGCTCACAGAAGGGCGTCGTGTGCCCCAGATCCAGCGGGGGCGAAGCTCCCAAATTGAGCCTTTCCCTTTATCTTATCAGCGAGCCCCTGGGTCTCGCAGCCCCTTCCTGCCCGGTGACACGCGGAGGACAGGGATCGGAGGACAGGAATGCCTCCCGCTCCTCTCGAGGTCGTTAAGGGGAATGTTAAACAAACAGGGCCTGATGTCAGTCCCTGCTGTTCCTCACCAGACACCTCCCCAAACTCCGTCCCTCCCCGCTCGCCGCTATCTCCTGTTTAGCCTTTTCCGGGCGGCCGCTGAGCTGTGTGACATCCCCTGTCCTGCTGCTCCCGAGGGGTAGAGCAATTTGGGGAGCTGCCTGGGTGCCACGCACCCCCACTGCAGGGAGAACACCTCCCAATGGCCCCAGGAGGCTTCTTGCTTGGTGTGGGGATTGTGTGTTGTGTTGGTGGCATGAAGGACGCTGCATGTTGACTCTGCTGCTGCGGGTGTCTGATGCAGGAGTGTTGCTCCTGCATCCTGTGCTTGCCCAGGAGGTCACTGGGGAAGTTGTAGGTGGTTGGGGAGATCTGGAGCTGGGTGCCCAAAGCAATCTGTGGTTGTCCCTTGGGTCTTCTTGGCCTCTCCAGGTGATGCCTGGAGCTCCTGCAGCTCTGTGGGTGGTGGCTGCTGTTGTGGTGGTGCTCAAATGTTGTGAGCTGGGGAAGGTATCAGACCCGAGGTTGTGTTGGGTGGACAGAGCAGAGGTGAGAACCAGGACAAGCTGCCTGACCATGCTGTGCTGGGAGAGGATTGTCTTCCCTGGTGGGCCACAGCAAGGTGGTGGTGTCATTCCTTGGTTAGAAAATGCCCTGTTAGGGGAGGTAGAAGGCTTTTTGCTCCTAGGAGGCTTCCTGGTCAGCAAGCACTTCATCATCCCTGGTACTTCAGCCATCCAGACCCACTGGGGAATGCCAACAGCTAGCAGCTGGTGTTAGGTGATGGGTGTCTGTAGCGCTCTGTGGACTGGTGCCAGGCATCTCTTGATTCCTGTAATCTCTGCTTGAGTGGACCTGGATGCCTCTGGCACGCCTGGTTCTAGTGCTCTGACTTGAAACAAATGAGGCTCGTGTGGTTTCTGAAGTCAGATGACTCTGTGATGGGGCTCCTTGCTGCAGAGACCTCATGGGTGCAGCAGTTGGGGTCACCACTGGCTAATCTTCTTGTACTCAATATGGTGGAACCAAGGTGGTGCTTCAGAGCTGGCTTTGTGCTTTGTAAGAGTCCCCTTCCTGTTAGTGACGGATTGCTGGCTGAGCAGGTAGCCTGAAGTCCCCAGGTATGTGTGGCTGTGGGAACTGGGGTGTCCCTAGGCCTCTTCCTGGTCTTTCAATGAGTTGGTCTTGCTGAGGGAGGGATGCAGGACCCTCCCTGTCATGTCCTCGTGCCACGGTGGCTCTGTAAATACCCTGCAAAGGAGCTTCCTTCTCTTTTGTTGCTCTTTGAAATCCCAGTTTCTTAGACATGAGTCTAAGTTGCTTTGAGCCTCAGCATCCCACCCTAGCCCCCATGGTCTGCCCACCTTCAGCCATGAGGCTTCCTCCTTGGCTGGTCTGAGGAGCTGCTGAGCAGAGCTTTCCCCACCAGAACAAAGGGCTTTCTGGTGATGCCTGTAGGAGCTACGAAGGGCTGAACCCAAAGGCTTCCTGGGTGGCCAGGGGATCTGCTCTTCCCTTGCTGAGGTTGGTGAAGAAGGAAGGATGCCCTTGGAGAGGTCTGGAAGGTAGAGAAGAAGGTTTCAGGCTTTGCTGTCCTCCTCTGTGCCTCTGCTAGAGGATCATCTGGCACTGTAAAGTGAAGTGTGACTCTTTCTGGAGTGGGTATGGAAGGCTTTTGGAGCTCAAAGATCCTTTGGGCTTTCTGGTCTTGGCCATATCAAGTCATAGAGGCTGAGCTGCTTGGGTCACAGCAATGCCACTGCCTGTCCTGGCCCTCTGGGTACCTGAGGGAATGGCTTGAAGCCTCACCAAGGCCTGAGTGTGGATGCAAAGTGCTCAGCACCCCACCTGAAGGTGCCAAGCACTGCTCTCAGAGTACCAGGCTCCAGCTGGGACCCAGTGGCTTCCATGGGCCTGGAGGCAAGTGGTCTCACAATCCTGTTCCTGGGGTGCCTGTAGATCACAGACCACCTGGAGCAGGAGAGTACCTTCTGTAGTGACCTTGTGAGGGTGGCTGGTCTGACAGAGCTTCTGAGGGGAAAGAATCCACCCATGGGGAGGGCTGTGAGGGAACTTCTCCTGATGCTGGGCCGTTAGACCTGCTGGGGATGCAGCACCAGCACTGGGGCTGCCCAACCTGGGCCATGCTGAGGAGCATCAGCAGACATGCAGGACCAGCTCAGGAGGAGGAGGAGGAGCCCTGGGGTGGGTGGTGGGGCTGGTGCCATGAGGGGACATGTGCCAGGTGCCCATGACCTCAGCGTGGTAGAGGTGGATGCTGCAGGCTCAGCGAGGGCACGTTGACCACCACGGTGGGGTGGGGTGGCTGGGAGACCGCCTGTCCCACCACCTGCTGCACCCCCTTGGCTCAGCCCTGCTGGAGAGGGGTGCTGTGTGTGGATGTTCTGGGTGGTGGCTGGATGGCAGGCAAGGCCTGGGCTCTGCGTGGCATGTCTGGGGCAGTGAGGCTTCCTTGGCCCCAGGGCTCCCTGCTAGCTCTTGCCTGGAGACAGGAACATGGATGGTGCTGAGTCTTGCTCCATCCATCCATTGGAGATCACCTCCTCTGCCTGGCCCTGAGAACAGGGGCAGGATGCTGACCTCTGGGTGCCCCATGGCCAGGAACACTGGAGCCCAACTGGCCAAGTGTTACCCTGTGGTAGGGCAGGGTGGCAGCACGTGGTGTGAGATCTGCCTTGCTGTGATGTGCCCCATGGCAGCTGGGGTGGCTTTCTGTAGAGGACAGTGATGCAGGGTCGTGTACCCTAGCCTTGCACATCCTTGCCGGATCTCTGAGCCCAAGCCTCCCTGGCTTCAGACCACACTTCCTAGACACCTGAGGACCCAGCAGAGCAGCCTGTCCTATGGGAAGGGTCTCCAGCCCAGAGGAGACTATGGAAGCATCGCACCTTCTGCTTTGGGTGCCAGGGGTGTGGTGATGGGGTCTTGCCTGGGTGTGGGGCTGGGTCTTGGTACGTGGCTGGGCGCTGGCAGCTGCAGCCTGGGGCTGCATGTCCCTCCTAGCAGGAGGTCAGTACCTGTCTGAAGGGTCACCTATGGCAGAAGCTCAGTGGACTTCCAGAGAGCCCTCAGCTCCTCCAGGAGGTAGTGGAGGAGTGGAAGAAGCTTCACTTCCTGGAGCTCCTTGGGCGCAGGAGGATGCTGGTGGGGAGCTGAGTGGGACATGACCTAAGTGGTCTCAGGGTTTGGACCTTGTGGCACATCTACTCTTGCTGGGGATCTGCCCTGCTCTGCTGGGCTGGTGGGCTTCCCTCTGTGCTGAGCAGGCCCAGTGCTCACCTGGGGGCTTGTGGGGAGAGCACCCTGGGGTGCAGGGGGAGATGGGGCATGGGGCTGGTCAGAGCTGGTGTTCCTGCCCCATGTTTAGGTGTCACAGCCCATCCCCACTGTGTAACGGGGCACCAAGGCGATGGCAGCTCAGTGCTGGGGGTGCTTGGTGTCCTCCTGGTGTCCCCAGAGGTCTGCCTGTGGCTGGGGCAGTGCCCCCATGACCACTGTCATGCGGCACAGAGCTGCTGCAGCCTTTGGCCTGCCATCCCTTGGACTCTCTGGAAGGCTTGCTGGGTGTGCTCCTGGGGCTGTGGGGTGCCCAGCAGCATGGGGCCTCCTGCCCTGTTGGTTTGTAGAGAGGTCCATGTCCTTCTGGGGATGTGTCTGGCTCTGTGGGCAGTGACACAGGACCACAAAGTGCCTGGGAATCTCCTGGAGGTGGGACAAAGGAGAGAGGTGTTTTAGGACCTGAGGTGAGTGTGTACCTCATGAGGGTCCTGCATCCAAGCCAATGTCTTCTCAGGGTAGAGACTGGCAGGACCTTCTCTTGCCTCCTGCCAGGAGAACAAATGCCTGGGGGTGGGTCTGCAGCAGGTTCCTGGTGTGGGCAAGGTCCACCTGTGGCTCAACCCCCCTCCCTGAGGGTGCCAGGAGATCCTGTGGAGACACAGGGGTTGGGACCCAGCCACGGGCACCAGGGAGAGTCTCTGTTGCAGAGCTTCCCCCCCACCATGGGGCCACAGGCTATTCTTGGGTGCCTGGACTTATCAGCATCCATGTGCTTCCTGCTCCCTTGGGTGGGGGCTGGTGCCCCTCCTGGCTTCCCCCCAGCTCCAGCGCCTTCCTGCCCTGACCGCAGGGGTGGCTGTGCCCCACTGATGTCCCCCCTGCCCAACATAGGAGCAGCTCCTGGTCCCACCCTGCACTGGGGCTCAGTTCTACCCTGCCTGAGGACATCAGAGCTCTGCCAGTGCTGGAGCTGCACGCAGGGAGTTGGGGAAACTGAGGCACAGAGCAGAGAAGGAGCCTGTTAGCAAGGCTGCTGCCCTGGGGAGGGTCAAGTCTGCTCTGCTTCCCCTTGACCAGCCATCCATCTCCCCCAGCTTACCCCCCTCCCTGGGAGCTTGATGTGCTGAGGACCAAAACTGCCCAGTGTTGGGTCCACCAGCAGCTGCTCCTGTGTTGGGTGCAAGATGAGGGTGCTGTCCCGTGCCTGGGCTCCCCAGGGTTTTGTGACCTCTCCTCCTTTCCCTTTGGTGCCATGTGTTATGAGTCCCAGCAGCCTCCCAGCATCCTTGTGTTAAGTGGCCAGGACCAGGGCTCTGTGTGTTCTCCACCCTCCCCACATGCTGGGACCTCCTGATGCCTTCCCAGAGCAGGGACTGCCTTTGGGATGCTGGTGGCATTGGCAGGGTGGTGTGGGGGATGTCCTTGGGATGCTGGTGGCATTGGCAGGGTGGTGTGGGGGATGTCCTTGCTGCTGGTGGCATAGGAAGAAGACTCTGTGGATGCACTGGTGTGAACAAGCTGGGAGATGATGGCTTGTCTTCAGGGAAAGAGAGAAGCAGTAGATAGCTGGGGTGGCTTTCTGGAGAGGGGGGATGTACTGGAGCATGTTGTGGCTGCAGCTGACCTCAGGTGTCTTCTACCCACTGGTGGCAAAGTCTTTGTGTGGTCTGGGAGTGTGGCTGGCTTTGGGGAGGGCTGGGGGCAGCCTCTGAACAAAAGCCCAGCACTGGAGCCCCCTGGAGCCCCCCCATGAGGTTGGGCACTCGTGCCTCTGCACCTACTGCTTGTGATGCACCCTGACCCTTGCTGGGCTGTGGGGCAGCATCCAGCTCCCTTTGAGGAGCTCCTATGGAACAGCTGAGGTGGCCAGGAGATGTGGGTGTTGTAGGGCCTGTGGTGACCTCCCAGCAGCGCTGGAGCTGTGGCAGGAAGAGGCAGGCATTGCTGCTCAGCTGCTTTAAAGCCTCAGTGAGAAGTACCTGGCTTGTGCTCACACCAGGGGTGCATCCCTTCCTGCCAAAGGGCCACTCCAAAGCCACCAAGGACTCGAGGCTTGTCCTTGTCCCTCCCTCTTCCTGCATGGGAAGCTCTGCTGGGATCCTCTGTCTCTAGGAGATGGCCTAGGTCTTGTCCCTCCTGGCACAGATCCTGTTTTCCATGGCTCTCCTCCATCTCTGCCGGGTGTTTGGACTGGGGACATCCCCAGAGGGGGCTGGGATGGGGAAGGGAAAGCATTTTCTGAGGGCCTCCAGCAGCACAGCCACACCAGGCTGTCCCAGGCCAGAGCTGCTCCTGGCCCTGCTGCTCTCCATGTGTGTCTCCAGCCAAGGTCAGCCATCCTGGGTGAGATGGGGCAGCTCTCACCTGGGGGCTCACCTTGGGGGGGAAGGGGCACAGCAGGGCCTGGGAGCCAGCGTAAGGACAAGGCATTCCTGCTTCTGCTGTGTCTTCTCTGAGCTCCTGTGGGAGCCCTGGGTTGGCCCAGATGGTTCCTGCTTCAGCCCTGGGTGGGTGTTTTGCTTTGTCCTGTGGCTTTTCCAACTGCTCTCTGGGGGGGCTGGATATCTACACATGGGGCAAAGACACTTCAGCAGAAGTCTACCCTGCTGAGCATGAGGGCTGGAAGCTGGGATTCACCAGTCCTAGTGGCCTCCCAAAGCTTGGGTGGCAAATGGGTGCCCAGTCCTGGTTTGGTTAATCCACTGGGAGATGTTGTCAGGACCCTGCTGCCCTCATCTGCAGCTTGGTGCTTTTGGGAGTAGGGTGGGGAGGCTGGACCAGGGGTGCCCACCAAGCAGGAGGTGCTCAGACTGGCACGTTGCTTCCTGCTTTCCTCCCCTGGGACAGCCAGGATCTCCTTGGCTTTCTGAGAGCTGCTGACCTCCTGTCTCAGAGTGATCCCTCAAATGTCCTGCTCAGGTCTCTCACCAGCCTCACCCTCCCTTCCCTGAATACCTTGGGCTCACTCTCCCCTTTTCCAGATCCCTTGTTTGCAGAGGCTTTGGAGAACCAGATGCTTGGTCTCCATTGCTTAGAACAATGGGAACCTTCCTTGGTCTGTCCTGAGACCCTTGGGGGAACCTTGTTGGAAGATGCTTCACCCTGGCTTCCTTCAGGGCAGTGTCAGCCCCGGGCAGGTGCTGTGGGGTCCTGTGAGCCCCCTTCCCATGCCACGTATGGTGACAGGCTGGTTCTGGAGGCCAAGGGCAGCTCTTGGTCTGTAGGAGAAGGTATCTTGCTCCCATCCTTGGCAGCGACTTGTGGGGCTGGCACTAGGGGCTTGTCACCTCAGACAAAGAGCTTTCCCAGGCATCCCTGTTGCTGGGGGCTCTGACTTCTCCTCCTTCCCTCAGCAACTGCTCCTCTTCCATCCTGTCACGCCTGTCGCAAGGACTTAGGGAGCGACACATCACGGGACCATTCAGAGACCCAACAGGGATGCAGATTCCTGTCTGCTCAGAAGGAACATCCACTCTGGGGGGGGGGCTGAGCACACTCAGGCCCTGAAATATTGAAAAGTGGTGGTGCTTCCACATGGCTGAGGCACACGTGTGCTGCCACGCTCTGCGCCGCCCTGCCCTGCAAGAGGTGGCTCTGTGTCTCCTGGGAATGCACCACAGGAGCTCTGGGAAGCTCCTGGTGAAGCGCTGGAGCCTTTGAGGAGCCAGCCAAGAGATGGTGCTGTCACCTGCTCTATCTGGGCCTGAGGTGGCCCTGGAGTGAGGCATCAAATGAGGGGCCAGGCTGGGTGGGGAGGCTGCAGGGTTGGAGAGCGTTTCCCCAGGCAGGGCAGAGAAGAATCTGGGGGGTGAGGTGGAGGTGCCCATGCTGAGGGGTCAGGGGAGGGAAGGATGCTCTGTAGTTACGTTCTGCAGCAGCCTCAAGATGGGTCAGGCTGGAGAATCATAGAATCGTAGGGGTTGGAAGGGACCTCAAGAGATCATTGGGTCCAACCCCCTGCCAAAGCAGCTCCCTAGGACATATCACTCAGATAGCTGTCCAGACAGGTCTTGAATCTCTGCAGAGAAGGAGACTCCACACCCCCTGGGCAGCCTGTCCCAGGGCTCCCTCACCCTCACTGGGGAAAAGTTCTTCCCCAGGTTGGTGTGGAACTCCCTGTGCTCCAGTTTACAGCCATTGCCCCTTGTCCTGTCCCCACAGACACTGAAAAGGGGCTGGCTGATTCCCCCTGCATCCCATGCTTAAGATAATTATAGACTTTAATTAGGTCCCCCCTAAGTCTTCTCTTCTCAAGGCTGAAGAGTCCCAACTCTTCAGAAGTGACCTGTGTGCTGGTGGGGGGTGGTAGTGGGCACCCAGTGGGTGATGGCAGCCCTTTGTCTCAGCGTGCATGGGGAGCAGGAGGGGCAGAGGGCCCCAGGCTTCCATGGCTCCTGTCCATCCTGGAGGGCTGGAGCTGCCCTGAGTTGATGCAGAGGACATCTTTCAGCGCTGGATGGACAGGCTGGGGTGCAGGAGCCTAAGGAGGTCTGTGTCCCCTGTAAATAGGGGAAGCTCCCTTGCTTGGAGGGGTGTGAATCTGGCTGTCCCCACAGAGCCATGGGGTGTGGAGGCTCTGCTCCTGTGTCTCCACAGCCCAGGAACGTGTGTGCTGCTCACTTGGCAGCAAGAGGGCTTTAAGGAGGTGATGGATCCAACCCCCTTCTTCTGGGGAAGGGGAAACCACAAACGTGGGAGCAGAGGGCTTCTGCCCTGCAGATGTAATGGGGCTGCTCCAGACTGGAAACTGGCCAGGAGATGGGCACTGGCTTAAGGCTACTGGTCCTGCTGTGTGGTTTCCAGCCCAACAGCACCTGGTGCTTTGAGTGTCCCTGCTGTCCTGGGACCTTCTCCTGGGGACTTGCTGGATGAAGAGTGAGGAGCACAGATCTCCATCTTGTTCCCTAGCCTACCTGTGAGTGCTAGGCAAGCTGTGTTTGCAATCTCCTGGTCCTTCCTAACAGTGACCTCTCTAATTTACATGAAGCCTTGGCAGCTTCCTGGTGGTGCTTCCTGTGGAAACAAGCTGCCAACCAACAAATGGTTCCCAGTTCCTGGAGAAGGTGGCTGGGACGATCTGGCTGTTGAGCAGAGTTCTCCCAGGCTGTGAGCCCTCATGGATAGCTGGTTCTCCCTGGCTATTCATGTGAAGTGGTGTAGATAACTCAGATGTGCTATCTACTGGAGTCTTCCTCTGGTGCTGCAGTAGCTTAAACATGTTGAGTTGATTTGGATGTGGCATGTGACTTCTACAGCTTGGAAAGACCCAACAGCCTGCACAGGTTTGGTGCAGCAGAGCTGGCATGTGGCTGGGCACCATGGGACAAATGCTGTAGGAGCTGGTTTGGCAGCAGCTTCCAGAGGCTCTGCTCTGTGTCAGTGGAGGGGCTGGGATGGACTCAAGAATCACCATCCCAACAGTGTTGTGGGGCTTCTGCAGAAGCCAGAAGGTGTGTGTGGTAGTGAGGGGTTTTTCAAACCTCAGCTGCAGTCAGGTCCTGTGGGGCTGGTGTCTGCTCAAGCTTGGCTCTTCTGCTGGAGCCTGAGCTTTTCTAAAGGTCTGTGTCCTCTGAGAGAGGAGGGGGGAAAGGGCTGGGTGTGCTGTGCCCTGCACGATGCTCCTCCAGCCCACAGAAGGGTCAGTGTCTGTGAGGCCACCTCTGCAAGGTGTCCTACTGTTGCCACGTGTGCTCCAGCTCAGTGCTGCCTTCCAGCAGACCTGGCTGACTTCTCTCCTAGGTCCGGACGCTGTTTGTCAGTGGCCTTCCTGTGGATATCAAGCCCAGAGAGCTCTACCTGCTCTTCAGACCATTCAAGGTAAGGGGGGGGCCTTCAGGCTTGCTCTCTGGTGGCAAAGAGCCTGCCTTGTGGCCCACCTTGCAGCAAGGAGCTCTGTGGGAGGGAAGCAAGGAGGAGGTGGGAGGGCAGGCCTCCTGTGAGAGCTTGAGGAACCTGGTTTGAAAGCAGAGTGGTGTCTGGCTTGTGCCCAGCTGGGTAACCTCCCCTGGAACCTGCTGAAATGGTGCCACCTCCAAGCTTGCTGAAGGCTCCTTGGTCAGCCCTGCAGCCCATCCCTTCCTCAAGGATGCATCCTGATCCCCCGAGCTGTCTGTCCTTCACTAGGTCACCCCAGGAGCTGTCCCTGGGGTGAGTGGGGTTCCCTCCTTGGTGGTCTCCTAGCGTGGGCTGCTTGAGGCATGAGCCAGGCAGGCCACTGTCCTAGTAATGTGGTGAAGAGCTAGAAACCTTGGTGTCTTCCCCAAGGGCCAGAGTTGACTAGCAGAGACACCCACTGCCCTCAGACCAATCTCCTTCTCCTTTGGTGGCAAAGAAGATACCTGTTAATGTACCTACCACCACAAACCCTGGCTTGATGCTGCACCAGCTCCTGGAGCTGCCATGTCGTGGCTGTAGCTCTCCAGGAACCTGGCACTGACTTGCTTTCTTCCCTTCTGCAGGGTTATGAAGGGTCACTGATCAAGCTAACTTCAAAGCAGGTACCACCTTCTTCCAGGGTTGGGTATTTCTTGGCTTTTGTGGAAAAAAAACAAGTGTTCCAGGAGGAGAGGGGGGACAGAAACTACTTTGTGATGTTCAGCACTGCTGATGCAGCTGGGTTCTGCTCACCCCTACCCTCCTGATGGCCTCAGCACATGCTGAAGGGGCTCAGTGTCTCCTGTTGCTGCACAGGGCCATGTGGGTGAGACCTGATGCTTCACCCTCCAACTCTGTGCTGCCAGAAGCCTTTCCCAGCCCCATCCTAGTCAAGGCAGTAGTGTCCCTTGTGGGCAAGGACCACCCTTGCTGGGGGCTCCCTGGGTGAGCTGTACCCCTGGGTGAGCTGTACCCCTGGGTGAGCTGTACCCCTGAGTGAGCTGTACCCCTGGGTGTAGGAATGCCAAAGCACTTTGGCATGTGGTGGGTGCAGACGTGGGGTGGGGATCTTGGAATGACCACTTCAAGCTCTACTTGAAGGTCCTCTGCAGCTTTAGGCCACCTCTCCTGCTTGCTGTAAGCTGTCTGGGCAGGAGAAGGTGGCAGGGGAGCCTGAGGAGCTGGAAGAAGCTTCTGAACTGACACCAGTGTTCTTCCTTTCAGCCGGTTGGGTTTGTGACCTTCGACAGCCGGGCTGGTGCTGAAGCAGCCAAGAACGCCTTGAACGTGAGTACCCAGTGGGATCTGGGGGGTGGGGGCCAGGCACCCTGCTGGGGCTGGGGCCTAGAGTGATGCCATAGTGTGGGGAGGGTTGGGGTGTCTCTGGCTGTGCCCCTGAGTATGGAAGCTAACCGGTCCTGCAGCATCCCCCTGTGGAACGGGGGAGCTGCTCAAGGCTGGCGTCAGCCTGGGCACGTGGATGGGATGCCAAAGGTGCAGGTTGTGACCACTGGAAGGTTGTTCCAGGGCCTCTGAGGGTGTGGGGAGAGAACAGGCACTTCTCCTGGAGTTCTGTGCTCCTCCTCACTCAGCAGGTGGCCTCTGGTAGCAGGATCCAGGCTGTGATGCCTGTTCCTTATCCACTAAGTGCTCCCCCTGTGTGCACAAGAGCTGTGGGCTAAGAGGACCCCCGGGCCACTGTCCAGCTGTGCCAGAGCCATTCTTTGAGGAGCTTTTCCTCCTGTGAGCACAGAGGTGGGGGCCTGGTGTAGCTTGGCTTGGAGGACCTAAAGCAGGCAGGTCTTCTCTGGGGAACCAGGCCTTAGCAAACAGGAGGAGAGAGGTGTTGGGGGGCATAAATGGTTCCTAAACATCTACAGGCATAGGGCAATAACTAGTTGCCATGCTGTCATGCTCTAATGGGGTGTGTGGCACTCAACTTGTGTTCAGCATCAGCTTCTTGAGGCTCCAGGTTGGGAACCCAGGGCAGTGGGGTGGGAAAGCAGGCTCCCTGTGAAGCTGCTCTGTCATGTGGCTGTCACTCCTTGGTGCTGGTGGCCTTGTTAAAGCCTCGCTTTACCCAGTGCCCTGATGGGAAGCACGTGGTAGCTCAGCAGAGCAGGTCCTTGTCCTGGACTTTGGCCTGCCAGGACCTCTGCAGCCAGAAGGTACCTGCTTTGAGGAAGAAGGAAACCAGTTCTCTCCATGCTGCTGTTTCCATGGGGGGGGACAAGAGGCCGCTCAAAGACAGGAGGATGATCAGCATGGTGGGCACAGCCAGAACCTGTCTCCATCCCATGTGGCCCTGCAGATGTTTGTGGGAGGGAGGCAGTAGGATGTGCTGGTCTGGTTTTGCCCTGCTGTAGACCTTGCCTTAGGCAGCTGGGCATGTGCTGAGTGTCTCTGCCCAGCCTGGCAGCAGGTGTGGCAGCACCACAGGGAGAAGCTCTGGTATAGAAGGGGCAATCCCAGCTCTAGCAGGCAGATCTTTCTTCACAGTGCTGCTGTGCTGGTCAGTGAACTGCACACAGGGAACAAACCCATCCCTGCTGCTGGAAGCACAGTGGCCCTGGGCTGGCTATAACATAGGAATAGGAGCTTATGGGAGCTCCAGGGCTGCAGTGAGGTGACAAAAGCCTGGGCACGTGACTGCAGCGTGATGGCCTTTGTTCCCTGGTTGGGCTTGGCTCCATGTGGAGATGCAGCCTGTGTGTGGACTGGAAACCTCACCTCTGAGATGCCTGTGCTTGCTTCTTCTGTGGCAGGGCATCCGCTTTGACCCAGAGAACCCCCAGACCCTGCGGTTAGAGTTTGCTAAAGCCAACACCAAGATGGCCAAGAGCAAGCTGATGGCCACACCAAACCCCACCAACATCCACCCTGCCTTGGGAGCACACTTCATTGCACGGGACCCCTGTGAGTATCTTGGGAAGCACTTTGAGGTCATGGCTGGTCCAACCTGGGAGGTGCCCAGCACTGCATGGGAAGGAATCTATGTCCACCTGTGCTCTGGTGATGTGTCTGGTGGAGGAAGACCAGCATCTTGGGGCTGCAGGACAGGAAGAGGCTCTGGATGCTGACCTGGGGTTGGACCTGATGATCTCCTGAGGTCCCTTCCAACACCTATGATTCTGTGATTCTGGCCAACACTGGAAGTGTTGAGAGAGCAGAGTTTGTTTTGGTAGCTCAACTGATACTGTAAAAGTAGGTGAGATACAGAAAGGACCATCAGGCTCCATCAGCAGAGGGGTGGCAGCAGGGACAGGGAGGGGATTGTCCCTCTCTGCTCTGCCCTGGGGAGGCCCCAGCTGGAGTCCTGTGTCCAGAGCTGGGGCCCAACACAAGAGAGATGTGGGGCTGTTGGAGAGGGGTCAGAGGAGCCACGAGGATGCTCAGAGGGCTGGAGCAGCTGCCCTACAAAGAGAGGCTGAGGGAGCTGGGCTGGGTCAGCCTGGAGAAGAGAAGGCTGNAGCTCTTAGGGGGAAGTTTTTTACATAAAGAGTGGTGAGGGGCTGGAACAGGCTGCCCAGACAAGTAGTGGATGCCCCATCCCTGGGGGTGTTCAAGGCCAGGTTGGATGGGGCCCTAGGCAACCTTGTGTAGCTCCAGGCCTGGAGGTTGGTGGCCCTGCCTGTGGCAGGGGGGTTGGAGCTCTGTGATCCTTGGGGTCCCTTCCAACCCAGACCACTCTATGATTCTATGACCAGTCCTGCTCCATCTCCATGTAGCCTGGTTGGGACAAGCAGCCCTGCTTTAGGGTGGCCTGTGGTGTGGTGCCCAGAGCCCCATCTTCTGCTGTGCCCTCCTGTGCCACCAGCCACGTGCTGTGTGTCTGAGCCAGCCTGCCCAAAGCCCCTCTGTGGTGCTGAGCAGTAATGGAGAGCAGTCCTGGCTGGGCTGGGAGGGAGGGTGGAGGAGCAGCTGGTCGGAGCCGCTCTGGCTGTGCCCACCTTTGCTGTGGGGCTGGAGCTATCTGGTCAGCCACTGAGATGCTGTCTCCTTGTCTCCTGCCTAGATGACCTGACTGGAGCAGCTCTTATTCCAGCCTCCCCAGAAGCGTGGGCTCCATACCCCCTGTACACCACGGAGCTCACCCCTGCCATCCCCCACGCTGCCTTCACCTACCCGGCAGCTGCCGCCGCCGCTGCTGCTCTTCACGCTCAGGTGAGTCCCTCCCCGTGTCCTGTGCCAGGCACCAGGCTCTCCTCACTCCTCTGGGTCTCTGCTTGGCTGGTTCGACCCTTGGCTCCTGGGCAAAGCCTCCCCCAGCCCTGAGCAGAGGTCTACATGTCTGAGTGTGGAGCTGGGTGATGCCTTCTGATCCTGCGGGTCCAGCCCTGCTTCTCTGCCAGAGCCAGGCAGGTGTGGGGTGGGGGAGAAAGGCTCAGCTTCTGGCCAGCTTTGTGGCCAGGTAACAGTGCTGGGGGCAAATGCTGTGTGCCAGGAAGTAAAACAGCCACAAAAGGTCCTCCTGAGAGTCTCAGTGAAGGCAGCAGGGTCAGCTGGGTGCTGCAGCTGAGGGGCTCATCTGGAACCCCCTTGGGCTGAGCAATGGGAATACTTTTGGAGCTGGAGAGGGGTGTCCTGCAGGAGCTGAGGAGGAACTCTGAGATGTAGGCTAGAGGCTGGTCACACTGGGTATGAGCCTCTGGAAATAGGTTGTACTAAACCCCAGTGTGTTTGAGAGAGGAACTTAAACTATATGGGCAAGGGTGCTTCAGCTACCCAGTGTCCTGGGGTGTGCTCGCTGGCAGCTGGAAGGGTCGGGGTGCTGGACTGGTCTGAAACTGGAATGTGTTAATGTCCTGAGACCAACACCCCTGCTGAGCACTAAGCCCCTGATGCCAAGGGAATGCCAGGAGAAAGCCAAGACAGAGTAGTGTCCCTGCCCAGGTTAAGGTGCTCTGTGTGGAACACTGGCACAGGCAAGCCTGGAGCCTCATCCCTGCCCTGACCCATGTCCCCAGCCAGGGGTGCTCTGCCTGCATTGGTTTCTACCATGAGGGGCCCTGGGCTTAGACCCCCCAGCATCAGGGCTTCACCCTGCCCTGCCAAGCAGGGGGCTTGGATCTACTCTTGCCTGTTTAAATTGAAGAGAAGCCATGTCCTGTCACCTTGTCCATGTGTGGCCAGCCCAGCTGGCCTTAGGACATCCTCTTGCAAGTGTCTTGACTGTAACTGCCCAGCTTTGAGCCGAGCTTGTCTCCCACATGTGATGTGGAGGCACTGGGTGGATGCAAGGTTCTGGCCTGTGGTGGATTGTCCATCCTGACCCTCCCATGCTTGCAGGCCTCTGCTGCTCTTGCCCTCCTGCTGGGTAGCTAGCATGGGGCTGAAGCTCCTGCAGAGCAGGCAAGAATGGCCAATGGATGTGTGGGCAAGGGCAGGACCAGACCCTGGCTTGTTCTTCTGAGGTCCTCCAGAGCCAGGCTGTTCTTTCAAGTAGGTTAATCCTTCACCAGGAGGGTTGTGAGTGCTGGTGTTCTCCAGAAGTTATTAATGGTGCCCATAGCTACAGGAGCATAGGAGGTGTGCTCTGCTCCTGGGCAGCCCAGGAGAGCAGATGTCTTCCCTACCCCTTGTGTGTAGGGTGGTGGAGCCAAGGGCTGTTGCCAGTTGCAAGGGAAGGAAGGGAAAACCCAACAGACCCCTGGCCTGGCTGAGAGAGCTGAAACCATGACTGCAGGTCACTTGGAGATGGGCATCAGTGGGGTAACCTGAGCGTAAGGGGTAGATGCCAGAACTTTATGGCTTATAGTGGGGGGGGAAAAAAGCTCTGCTCCCCTGAGCCAGAGGGTATCAAGGAGGCCTTCAGCCAGATCTACCTCTGGGATCTTAGGGTTCTTCCCTCCAACTGGCAAGCTACTTCTTCTGGACAGGCAGCTTAGCTTCTGAAGAGGTCCTGTGGTCTGAAGAATGATGCTGAGGCTCCAGGGTGCTCCCTGCATAGGCAGGGCTCCCAGCCCAAGTGATGTGCCCCCGTTCCTTAGGGAGCCAGCCCCTAAGGCTGTGTCCATGTGGGGACCCAGCTCTCCTCAGAGGGAAGAGCAGGCTGGCTGAGCAGTTAGAGCTGCTCCTTGCTGCATCACGCTGGGGCTGGTGGTGACCTCGCAGGAGACATTCCAGTGCAGTATATGTTACCAATAAAGTTTTATGGGGTTAAACATTACTCAGGCTGGCAGGCTGGAGTGGCCTGCTCTCTGGGCCAGAGCCCTGTCCCTTGCAGAGCCAGGGCAGGGTGGAGAGAGTCCCTGAGGTGACTTTTGCTCACAACCCAGGCTAGAAGCTGTAACCTTGGTCTTGGTGTGCTGAGCCCTCCCCTTGCTGGCAGGGGCTGGTTCACCGTGCTGGTGCTGTGGTGGGCATGAGGGTTGTTCTTCAGGAGAGCTGCAGCTCTTCCTCCTGAGGCTGGTGTTGGCTGGAGGATGTTCATGGGGGAGGGCTGGAGCTGCAGCAGCTTTGGTCCTGGAGCTGGCATGAAGCTGGGAGCTCCTTGCAAGAGACTTAAGCCCCGAAGCACTCGTCCTGTTGCAGCTCTGTGTTCAAGTCCAGTAGCAGGTGGGAGAGGAGGTGGCCACCCTCTGCAGTGCTCCTAAGCAACCTCCTCTGAAGAGCTGCCCAGAGGCTGGCAGGAGTGGTGAGAAGGCATGAGGCTGGCCTGGGCTGGCGCTGGGAGCTGCTGGTAAGCTGCTGGCAGTGGAGGCTGATGGCTGCTGCCCCCGGCACGGCCCGGTTGCTGTGCTGTGGGGATGCTCCTGGCAGGCATCAGGCTGCTGTAGAAGAGCCTGTGGCCTGACCCTGCCCCAAGAGCCTCTGGGGCCTCTGCTGATTTGAAGATTGTCCCGTGTGCGTTCCATCCCTCCCACCCTCTCTCAAACCCCCTCCTTTGATGTCCCTAGTGACCTCCAGCCATGATGCCAGCGCAGGCTAGCCCTGAAGCTCAGAGCTGTCCCTGCCGATGGGACACCCTAGCGATGCCTTATTGCAGCTAGTGGAGTGGCTGTACCACAGCTCCATTCCTAGAAGTGTTAAGCATGATGGCAGCCACGTCTGGGAAGACTGGTAAGGTAACCACCTCTCCTCCAAGGCGCACCATGGGGATTTGCAAGCTTCTGCCCATCTCTGTAGCCCATATCTCCTTGGCAACCCAGTGCATGGGCCTCACGCTACCCACCCACCAGAGCCTGGGTGAATGAGATACCAGGCCTTCTTTCTAACCCACATCTCCAACTTGGCAGCACATGACATGGCGCACACAGCATGGCACCGTCTGACATCGGCTCCTCCCGGCTGAGCCGGGCTCAGCCAGGCCCTGCCAGTGGGAGGGGAGCAGCCTGGTTGAGCCAGGGCAGAGACAACCCTGCCGCTCGGCGTGGAAAGGAACCTGGTTTCTCCCCAACCACAACCCTGCCAGGGCAACCAGAAATACACCTTGACCTCACTCCTGGCACACGGTGGGGGAGGTGAGTGACGTGATAGCGACAGCACACGACTAAATTCTAGTGGGCACCTTAGACAACAGCACTTGCCAGTCACTTTGTTCCAGAAACGCCTATCGGGACAGACCCCGTCCTTGCCAGGGGTCTAATCTCACCTCTTTCCTCTCCAGTTACTGGACATGGAGCGAGTTCCTACCTGGAGCTTGGCTTCTCTCTCACAGCCTGAGATCCCAGGCAGGACATGGGGTCTTGTGAGCTGTAACCAAGGGACTCGGCAGCCTGGGAGTGATGGGAGGGGTGTAGGAAACTGGGAGCTTGGGAAGGTGGCCTGGGGCTGGCTGGCAGGGAGGATGGCTGCTGTGGTCACCTCTGAAGATGCCAAGTCCTGGGATACTCCTTGCAGTGGTTCTGGATGGGCTTTTCTTTCCCCCACCCTCTGTGTGGTAGTGCTGTTGGGGAAAGGAGTTGTCAGAGGTCCCAGATCTGGCTGTCCCTGTGGAGGACTCTGAGGTGTAAAGATGTGGGTCTCCTGGGCAGATGGGGAGGGCTTGATGCAAGCATAGTGACAGTGATAGAGCTCTTCTCCTTCCCCTTGGACCTGGGGAGCAGTTTGATCTGTTGCTTGTGTGATGGAGCTGGGTCGTGCTGCCTGATGGCAAGCCACTGGATTTGGAGTGCCCCTGAGCTGGGCTCTGTAGGTGGTAGGAGGTACCAGGTGCTGCAGATGGTCCTGGAGCTCTTCTGCAGAGAGATGCTCCCAGCTGAGGGCAGGATGCTGTTGTGGAAAGCAGGGGCTGGGTGCAGGTTCATGAGGATCTGGGTGAGGCTGGTGGTGGCAGCTACCACGTGATGCTTGTAGAAGACTCAGTGGATGTGTTGGATACCCAGAGTCCAGGAGATTGAGAGATGCCTCCAAGGCAAGGAGTTCAGATACCACTTGTTTTGGGGATGGGTTGCCCAAGGTGTGCTCAGAACCTCCACATTGTTGCTGCTGTGGCACTGTCTGGAGGCTGTGAGGAGATGGTTGGATGGGGCCAGGTTAGATGGGGCCCTGGGCAACCTTGTGTAGCTCCAGGCCTGGAGGTTGGTGGCCCTGCCTGTGGCAGGGGGGTTGGAGCTCTGTGACCCTTGGGGTCCCTCCCAACCCAGCCCAGTCTGGGATTCTATGGTGGAAGATGTGGGCCTCGGAAACCGGGACCTGTCCAAGCAAGTAGTGGGTGGAAGGAGCAGCCCTGGGTTATGGCTATGGTGGTACAAGAGCCCATCAGGACCCTGAGGCTTCCCAGCTCTGAGCTGAGGCAGAGCCCATCGATGGAAGGGGAGGCCACTGCTCCAAAAACCCCCTCTCCCTCCCATTTGCTGCCTGGGCTGGCTCGGAGCGAGCTGGATCTCCTGAGCGATGGTGGTGGTTGGGGATGGATGTGAGGCAGATCCTGGTGGCTGTGGCCTGGTGCTAGAGATCTGGGGTTGTGGGAGGATCTGCTGGAGTGGGCTCAGGGTGCTGTGCCTCTCCTCAAACACTACCCCTCATTGGGGTGCTGCTGTTTGTTGGGGGTGTGACCGTGTGGGTGCCATCAGCTTGGCTGAGTCCTGGAGATCTGCTGGATCAGGAGGGATCCTGCCTTGGTGCACTGCTGACTTCATGGTCCCATCTGCAAAACCTTCTCCTGGGCTTCATGGTGCAGCAGCTGAGCTGTGACAGACCCTCCCTGGGATGGGAGGCTGGAGATAACAATGGGTACCTGTGCCCAGCATCTTCTTGTCTGGTGGGAATCTTAAGCAGGAGATGCTGGGGTTACTTTTTCTGCCCAGTCCCAGGCTTCCTGGAAGTGTGGAATGCTCCTCAAGATCTTTGTGGCTCTGAGGTTGTCCCAAACTCTGGTGCTGGCAAGCTCTCCAAGCTGACCATTCCCTTCTAGCCAGAGAAAAGGGCAGGAGATGCTCTTCCAGGTACCTGCCAAGCAGCTGTCACACCAAATCCCACCTGCTGAGTGACCTGGGCAGAGATGGTGTCAGAAGTGACTTCCTGACTGCCTCAAGGTCTAGGGGCACGGGGTGAAGGATGGATCCTTGCTGAAATGCCCCTTCTGAGCACCAGGATGGATCAGTGCCTGGTGTCTTCTGTGTGGTCCTCAACATGGTGTGAGGCAATGTCCCTGTCCTCCAGCTCTCTGCTGAGAGGCATGCAGCAAGGCTTTCTGGGTGGTGGACCAAGCTGCTTGTAGAGCACACTGCTGTTTGGATGCTCGTGTCCTCACCCAGCCCTCTGAGGGACCCTGGAAATGAGTGGCTTAGGAGAAGCACCTGCTGCTGGGGCTGGAAGTGTGTCCAAAGTATGCTCCAGGATGATGTTGGAGTCCTCAGGCTGTCCTTGGGTCGTGTTCCCATCAGCTGCAGTTCCATCAGCCTGGGGGGATGATGGCCATGACATGCTTGTGGCTTCCCAGGGTGAGGGGGGCTCAGCAGTGCTGTTGATGATGCACATCAGCAGCTGGTGACTAGATGCAGCTCTTGGAAGTGCTGGTTGAGGTCCCACCAGCTCCTAGGAGCACGCAGGGGTTCCCTGTCCCTGCCTGCACCGAGAGCCTTTCTGGTGTCCTGGGTGGTGGCTGGGCCACCACCAGTTGTGGAGAAGGTTCTGGGCTTCACGAGGTGCTGGGGCTGACTGGAGAACACAGCTAAGCAGACAAGGTGGGTTTGGGTGTCACTGACCTCGTGCTGCAGCAAGGGAGAAGCTCTTCCCTTCTGTGTGTCTCACCTGGGGAAGGTGGCAGTTGGAGACAGGGATTTCTCTTCTCAGCCAATGCCCAGGATGAACAGGCAGCCCAGCAGCACAAGGCTGGCTGCAGATGGCTGCTGATTCCCAGCTTGTCCTTGCAGGCTGGTGAGCAGTAGATGTTTGTGGTGGTGTGGCCAGAGTCCCTTCCAACTGTGAGCTAATGCAGGCTTGGAAACAACTGCCTCTTCCAGTAAAAGCCTTCCTTGCTCCACTTCCCTCAGCCAGCGTTGGACATCTATGTCCACTCAGTCTCAGCTCCCTCCTCAACAGACCCAGGGTTTGGGGAGAGAATGGATCCTCCAAAAGCCCCCTGAGAAACCTCCCTTCTATGGGAAAGTGCTCTGACTTGGCTGGTTGGGCTGCAGTCCTCTTGGGACACCCCTACACTGTGCCTTGTGGAGCTGGTCTCCTCTTCCAGATGTCCCCAGGAGAGAGCCCACCTCCATCTGCAGAGCCTCTCTGCTCCCTGGCAGAAGCAACGTGCCTGAGATGCTTTGAGGGGCTGAAGAAAACTGCCTTGGCAGGTGCCACTGTCCCAAGAAGAAGGTCCTCTTGGCTAGCTGCTGCCTCTTGCCTGGTTCTTCCTGTGCCTTCTGCTGGTTTTGGAGCCATCCCTCCTAGCCAGGGGTTGTTCCTGCCTCATCCCATCAAGCCCCTAATCTTTCCATGGGCTGAAAGACCTGGAGTGTCATTCCCTGGGCATGTCAGAGCATCTACGTGAGGTCCCACCAGCCTCCAGGCTGGGCTGCTTTGGCTGTGGGGCTGGGTGGCTTCCAGGTTGGGCTTGTGGGGTTTGTGCCTAGGGAGCACCCAAGGCCTGTGGGAGGAGGGTGAGGAGAGGTGGTCTGTGGGCAGTGGGGGTTGGCCAGTGACTGTGCGTGACCAGCGTGTGTTTGGGGAGGAACAGCCAGGACCTGTGTTGAAACTGGAGGGGCTGGCCTGGCTTTGGGGTGCAGTGTGTGTGTGTGGGGCAGACCCCTGAGGAGGGGAGGAAGAGCCACCAGGCATAGGGAAGCAGGGTGGGGGGTGTTGGTCCTGTGCAGCTGCTGTGCTGGTCTGTGCACAGCCGGGAGGAGCCCGGCGTGGGCTGGAGGCGGCTCCAACGAGGGGGAGTTTCCTGTGGAGGAAACTGCTTCCAGCTGTGGAGGGGAGGGGTGCTGGAGTGGGAGACTCTGCCTGGGAAGAGGACAGCTGGCTGCTGAGGAGATGTGGCTCTGCTGAGCAAGCACCTCCTGGCTGCAGGGCTGGGGGGTGGCGAGTAACCCCCGTCCTTGCGTGGCAGCTGCAGGGGTGGCTGCAGAAGGTGTGGGTGATGCCACTGCCCATGGTGAGCTGTCCTGGCTGGGGTCAGTGCCAGGAGGCAGCTGTGCCCCAGAGCAGTGTGGAGGCTCCAGGCTGAGGAGCTGGGTGCAGCTGGGTTTGGGTCCCTTGAGCACGGGGTGTGTGGCACCTGGGGAGCTCTTCAGCCGTGGCACAAGATGGGTCCTAGTAAGGCCTGTGCCCAAGTGTGGGCTGAGCAGGGGGGACCTGGCTGCTGGGTCCTGGAGAGAGCTGTGGGGCCAGCTGGGAGCTGGTGTGGTGGGCATCACCTTGGCACATGAGGGTGTCCAGCAAGGAGCCTGGACCTGGCTACGGACAGGGACCTGGGGTGTGGTGCTGGCACCTCAGCAGGACTCTGGGATCCAGCAGATCCCACCCAATGGGAACCCCCTGTCAGCACAGGCTTCTGCAGCTGTGCAGGGCTTCTCCCCACAGGAGCCATCACAAGAGGAGAGAGCTGAGGTCCCTGAGCTCGTGCTTGGGGCTGCTCAGCATCACAGCCCCAGCACTGGTGGAGGGAGGACTTGGCTTTCTGGGAGGTGTGTGCTCACTGCCACCTCCAGCTCCTGGGAAGAGGCCCCAGCCTCAGGCTCTTGGCTGTTTGCTGAGGAGTCAACACCAAGCCTCTGGCTCTGCACCCCAGTGGGGTGTCACCCTTCTTCTGGGGGTGAAGGGAGTAGGGTTCCAAGGGACATCTGAGGACGGGCCTAGCTTGGAGAGTAGCCACTGAGTTTCTGGGCATCCTGGTCTTCAGCTCTGTCTCACCTGAAGACCTGGTGGAGCTCCTGGAGGCCTCATGCAGCTGAGGCTGGGGACATGGGTCTGTGTCCCCACTCCTGGGTAACTCCCCAGCAAGGCTCCTGTTGCATGTGTCAGCTGGCATAGGTGGGTGGAGAACATCCAGCTCCTGTTTCCCCCCTGCCACTACCAGCCACCATCTCACCCTGGAACTCCTTCCTTGGTGTCTTCTGTTTGCTTGCAGAGTGCCATAAAGCCTCTGCCAAGGGAGCTCCTCTGGCTGCAGCTCTTCCTCTGCCCAGCTGACCTGGGACCTTGCTTCAAGGGGCTGGAGCTGTTCTGGGAATACTGAGATCTTTCCCTCTGGCCCTGGAGTGCTGCAGGCACTTGGGAGGGGGGCATCTGGCCAGGCATGAGGACAACACTGCCAGGATGCTCTGGTGAGGGGAGGGAGCAGCTCGTGGTGGCCTGGAGGAGCCTTTCTGCTTCTTCTATGCCCATCTTGGAGCAAAGTGGTACCCAGGGCCCTGAGTGCACCGGCTGCTCTTGGTGCCTGTCCACGCTGGGGCCATGCTTTCCTCCCACCAGTTCCCTTCTGGTTCCCAGTGCAAATGGCAGCCAGGCAGAGCTCCACTTGCTGCTGGCTCAGTGCTCAGTGGGGTGGGACAGACTCTCCCAGCCCAGCCCCATGTCCTGGTCCCGCAGGCCAAGCAGCAGCATCCGGGTGTCTGATGCTGTTCTACCAGGGGTTGCCAGCTTGCTGCCTCCACTGACAGGCTGGGAAGTGTCTGCTCAGTTGCTGTTCCCCTATCTGCTCGTTGGGTCCTTCCTCAGCAAGGAGAGTGCCTGAGGGGTAGCTGTGTAATGACCTGCCAAGGAAACCCCCAAGCCTTGCTCGTCTGCAGCTCCACTAAGTTCTCCCTGTGGTGTGGTCTGTCATGAGCCTCTTCTGATGCCAGGGTTGTGGCTTAGAAAGCTTTGTTGGTCTCCTCTGTGGTGCGTGAGGTCTTGAGATGCTGCCTTCTGCTGGCTGAGGGCAAGGGTGGCTGCCACCTTGGGGTGCTGTGTGCCCAAAGTGAGCCCCATCCACCCTGCCAGAGCCTGAGCAGGGAGAAGGATAGAAACCTGGGGTGTGCAGGTGAGTGGGAGCGTGTTTGGGGGGGGGGGCAGACATTGCCTCCCCACTACCTCCCCTCACACAGACTGCTGCAGCAGTGAGCTTCACAGGCAGCTTGGTGGTGAGGGTCTCTCCTAGCTTGAAGGGTGGGGGTCTGCGTGTGGCAGTGAGCGGGTGTCAGGCATGGGTGTGGATTTCAGGACCGTTGTCTTGTTAGGCCAGCAGGCAGAAAGTACTTGAGATGTCTGGGTGAGACCTGAGATGGGGTCTTCAGGCATGTGGGGTCCTGCTGTGCTCCTTCAGGGGGCACCTGGCCAGGTCCCAGTGCCTGGTGAGCCTGAGCCTGTCCTTGCTGGCCAGCGTGGTGCTGGCACGCCGGGCAGTGCCGGTGCAGCGTGGCCCTGGGTCAGGGTGCTACCTGTGTGGTATTTGGGGCTCACCTTGGAGCCTCCTTTCCCACCTTGGAGATGTCTTTGCTCCTGTGGACCTTGTACACAGCCCAGAAGAGCTGCAGGTCTGGGGCTGGCTGAGGTGATCCTGGGTCACAGACCTCTGGCGTGGCTTTCTCTTCCAGATGCGCTGGTATCCTCCCTCTGAAGCCACCCAGCAAGGATGGAAGTCTCGTCAGTTTTGTTAGTTCATTAGTAAGTAATTAATTACTCTCAGAGCTGGGTCCTTGCCTTGCTTGTCCTTGGGCTCTTGTGGGGAGGAGGGCTGGGAGCTGGGGCTCGGTACCCCGTGTCCCCCCAAGGATGTGGCTGGGTTATGTCGGTGGGTGATGGAGCAGGGAGCCCCACGGAGCCCTGGGGTGGGAAGGGCTGCGGGTGCCGCTCGGGGAGCGGGTCCAGCCAGCCCCTCTCACCCCCACTCTTCTCCTGCAGCGTCTCTCCTCGGCTTGTGTTCCTCCTCCCTGCCTCTCCATGGAGGGATGTGCCAGGGACGATCACTTGGACTCCTCTTGGTTTGGTTTACGGCCAGCGGACAAGGCGCCCGGCCCCAGCGTGCCCCCGCCGGGGCTGCCAGCATCCCCCCATCCCCGGACTGTGAACCCGCCGCGGCCCCCCCACCACCGGCCGTGCGCTGCCTCCATCCATCCCTCCATCCTTCCAGCCATCCCTCCCTCCCCAGGACATCCTCCCTGGCTGAGTTTCACCCATCGGGCCGTGCCGAAACCCAGCCAGGGGTAGGGTGCTGGGTGCTGGGCTTCCCCGGGCTCGCCCTGCCCCGGCGGCTCGGCCAAAGGAAACGAAAGGCGATGGGTTTTGCATGTTTTCTGGCATGAATTAAAACACTTAACTTGTGTCTGTGTGAGTGTAAGTTTGTTTGTTCTAGCGTTTGTGTAACCCTTAGCAACAGGTCTTGGCCCAACCCATCGATCCGGCGAGGTTTTCATCCCGCTTCGGTGAAGACTTGGCTCTGAGAAATACTAAACTGTCCTTGTCTCACCCTTCTCCCACCCACCTCTGCCCTTCCTTTCCCAGGATGACCAGAAGAATTTGAAAAATGTTTCTTTTTTTTCCCTTTCTTCCCTTTTTTCTCCCTTTTTTCTTTTTTTCCCCCTTTTTTCTTCTCTTTTTTTTCTTCCCCCCCTTTTTTCTTCTCTTTTTTTTCTTCCCCCCCTTTTTTTCTTCTCTTTTTTTTTTCTTCCCCCCCTTTTTTCTTCTCTTTTTTTTTTCTTCCCCCCCTTTTTCTTTTTTTTCCAAGTCCAATGCACTGGGTTTCTTTTCTCAGCCATTCTTTGGTTTTAAAGTCAGGGTTTGTTAGATTTTTATTTTATTAATCTTTCTCCCCCCCTCCTCCTTCTCCTC
>VZTU01017071.1:365489-395319 GCA_013400835.1 Zapornia atra | reverse complement strand
TAAAGGTAAACTAGAAAGGTTGAAAAAAGAGATAGAAAGTAATAAGTAATTAAAAGGACAAATGACCAATATTCAATCTGAAGCAGTCAGATCAGTGAGCATGGAAAATACTCTTTTAAGGTTTTGTTTAAAAAATACTGAGTTTTAGGTTGGATTTGTGGTTTTCTTGAGGGAACAGGGGTTAGAGGGGGAACGAAGGGGGAGCAAGCGGAAATCCTGTTTATCAACAGTCATCTTTCTTCTTTTCTACCTCAAGGAGACACTCTTCATCTCCTCAGAACATCAGTCCAATTGGCTGGTTATTTCAGTTCTGTGGATATTCTGCTGATTGCTATAATGTAGATTCCCTTGCCAGATACTTGAGGTAATTAGCTTGTGGTCTGCTAGTGTCAGACTTGTTTAGTGCGAGAAAAATAGCTGACAACAAATCATCACTGTGTGAGATCTTGATTATTGTTTGGATGCAAACAGCAACATGCTGGCACCGCCTTGCAAGTGTTTTCAATCACAGAAGGGTGTTCTAATGCTAACACAATGATGCTGTCTTCTTTTAGGAGAAAGGAGTTGACGGCCCTTAGTCTCGCACACTTACTTGCTATTTACTCAAACTTCATTTAGGTAATCCTGTCTTGTCCCATGGGATCATAGGGTTGAGGGCCCAGATCCTCCGTTTTTAAAGTTGTCTCTAATAACCAGTTGCCAGAGCATGAGGATGACCACTGAGCATACTAGACACACTATCGCTACACAGCAAGTCCATACTCATACAAATGTTACATACACACATCTCATTGCTGAGGGAGATTAACTTGAGTGCAGGCTGAACAAATACAAGAGGTCTCCTCTATGTGCGTCTCTTCAACCTATTACCTCTTTCCATGCTACTCAGTTTCCACCAAAGGTGCCACTGTTCTTTTGAAGAGAACATATATGGCCCATTGCAGTTATCTTTGCTTTAGGTCTGCCTTCTGCTCTATAGACTCTATAGAGGTAAGCATTGTGTCAGAGTTTGTTTCCCCATAAGTCAAAGTATAGATGAGAGATGCTGCAAGTAACAGCAGTACAAGGCAAGAATTTTCTGCAGTTCATCCCTTTGCAACATTTCCAACTTTGAGGAGATATTAGCAAGATGCATAGATTCTGTGGTGTTAAGATCAAGGAGATAGGCACAAAATCATAGATTTGCTTTTGCACTTCAATCTGGACATCTTCTTGAAGAAGAGGGTTGTTGTCTCCCTTTAAGAGTTGTGATACCTGGATTCCAGACAGTAACTTGGCTAAAGTGATGGTTAGAAAATAAGAGGGACAGTTATAACATGAAATGTTGTGCAATTTTTTTTCCTGCTTCATCATGATATCTTGTTAATACTTTCAGCTTTGCTCCCCTCATATCATTCCATTATTTTAATTATGGAAACTATCCAAACTTCTTATGAAATGCACCAGTACTAAGACAATCTCAGTGTCCGCAATAAAATCACATGGAAAATGTGGTTCCCCCATGTATACTTTCCACCAGTGTTTTGCAACTTCTGTGGTCTGATAGGGTAAACAATGGGAGGTCACGGGTCTGAACCTAGAACCAGAAACCTAGCTGAGTCAGGATATAAAAAAAGCTCCAAAAACAAGCCACAACTTAAAACTCCAAAGATACTCCAATGACCTATTTTGACCTTAGGAAAAGCTGCTTCTGAATCATCAAACCTCAGTAGCTTGATAGCTGTAGAACTGTGGTATGGATAAAGGAGATACTGTGCTTTGCAAACTTGCACAAGCTGCAACAAGTAACTCTAGCTATGTAATTATCTCCTTTATATGTAATTAGTACGATACATAATTTGGAAGTCTTAATTATACAACGTGCGTGCCTGAATTTATTCTACAGTTAGTAATTTGTGCATTGTGTCGTATACCTTGAATATGTAAACAGCAAATAGGTTTTGGTGATGAAGCAGATCTGTAAGTATGTAAACAGACTGGAAAGCAGATGTGGGATTCTCTTGCATATCTTTTAGGGGAAGCAGATAATGGCAGATATTAGAGATGTGGAAATGCAATGCAAAGTTAAATGCAACTGTCAACCTATTCTTACTATGCTCAAAGACACAGAAAAGCCAGAACAAAGTGGCAACAAGCATGTTCATTTTAGCAGTGACTTATTTGAAAAGATCCTGATACAGGCCCTTTAGAAACAGTGATATTAACAAGATTCTCAATTTTCCCTGTGAATATTTAAACCTCATACATAACTCAAAATATAATCCTAAATTTAGTCTCTTCACCCAGAATGAAATAAGGATGCTCACCTAAAAAGATCAATTATGTACTTTCAAGAGTTACTTTCTTCCTAAAACACAGCCATTTCAGCTCGGGATGAGTGCATCTGGATTGCAAAACATTGCCATGGCGTAACTCTATTTCTTAAAATCGCCAGGAAATTTGTGGGGAAAGCAAAGAGCTGGGTAATTCAGAGGGGTATGAATTATTCATTGCAAACAGGCAGTCTATCAATTTCATTAGATAACAAGGACGTAGCCAAACAGATGTGACCAGGCAGTTGGGCAGGGGAAAAGCAGAGTATTTTTTAAACATCAGTTTGTCAAATGCACCTTCTAGATGGATTTTCTGTTGCAGTGTGATTGCTTGTGCCAGCTCTTCACCGGGACCACTCAAAAGTGTCTGAAAAGAAGCTGGTGGTTCCAAACTAGTTTCCAAGACCTGCATTACAGAAAGGACCTAATAAGCTTTGAGAGCAAAACAGCCACGGACTCTAAGCCTTGAAAATGATCCTTGAAACTCAGGACAGTGTCAGGTGCTACACTGAGTATGTTAAATCCAGTGATAGAACACTTTGTGGAAAAATATTTGTTTGGGAACAGCATGAAACCAAGCCAGCTAAAAAAAATCACATTTTAAGTGCTCAGAACACAAAAGGGAAATGGGGACCAGTGTCTGTTACTAGTTAGGAGTATAAAGCAGCGTAAATCACGATGATAATTCCTATGAGACTACGAAAATTCGATTAAGTCAAAGTTTTAAAGTGGTAATAAATAAAATGGTACAGAATGTAACTGCTGTCTAATCATTCCTTAAAAATAGAAATCTCCGATACTGAAATAAGAACACAGCATAATTCAACACCTACTTAAAACAGCCATTAGGCAGAAATTCTTGTGTGATAGCTGCAGCTCTATCAGCCAGAAAAATTGCAATTAAGCAAAATAATTTAATTTAACGAAGAAACCTATCAAATTCATAAAATTCATATGCTGCCTTTTAAGATGCTAGATCCGCCACTTTGGGACACACCTTGTGCATTTTCAGACCATTGTTTCTTCCAAATAATGTGTCTGCAGTCAAATCTGGGTTTTTTTAATAAGAAAACTTTTTTTCTTTTAATAAGAAAAATAAGGTATATGCTTTTTAAGCTCAGGCCAGAAAATGGGCAAACGATTTTTACCAGTTGAATCTGTAATGCTTCAGACTGCATAGAAATCCAGGCTTTACTCTTAAGAACTCTGTTTAACTTCTTCCTCTTACTCTTTTGGGAGGAATGACAAATAAACAGAAAAGTTAAACGCAAGATCACCCAGGAAAGAAGAGCTGTTACCATGTGGAATTTTTGATGAGGGTTAGATAACCATGTTCAGTCTGGATCTAAATTAGTGTTAGGCACAGGGACTAAGAACCAACTAAAGACAGTGTTTGGATTCCCTTGCACAGAAAGCTATTGAGATTCAGTTCTAGTAGTGTTAATTGTGGATCCTACTCAAAACCAAGGCTTCCCAGTGCTGAAACACATGGAGACATATAACCTGCTCTGAAAGGAGAATTTGGAAATAAGTGGTAACTTGTAATAATTCTGAGGCAGGGTTTCTACAGTGAGAGAAACACTTTTTTTGGTCAGCTGGTATAGTCAGAATAAAACTTGCAGGCTCGTAAATGAGTTTTCAAGACATACTAGAAATTTCTAGCGTTTTCTCTTCTATATTAAAAGTCTTGTTTATCCCTGTGCTAACAGGAACTGATGTATCTGAGTCCAGAGAGAATTGCCCGAATGCTTTAGAGACTCAACTTTAATCCCTCTCTGCTAAGTGTGCAGTGTGTGTATTTATTTTTTCTGCACAGTACAGAACCGAGGATCTAAGCAGTTAGCAAGTTAAGTGTTATCCATTCTTGTGACAATGAGCATAGGAACTTTATACAAATTCATAGCATAGGTGCTTCCCCAAGCTAGGAATTTCTTCGTTGCCACACAAGTTCATGTCAGAGTCATAAAGCGTCTTGAATGTTTTATGCATCTGAGCAGAAGGGTTTGAAATAAAATGTTGGTATAAATGCTGGTTTATAATTAGGGATAACCTCTCACTCTTCTCCTGAAACTGTCTCCTCCCCATGATTGCTAATGGAGGCTTTCCGCACACATCAGGGGACAATGGGCTGTTCAGTGCCACATTCCTGTAACCTAGGACACTGCTAAAGACAAGTTCTGACTAAATAGCTCAAAGTGGGCAGCCATCACGCCTTTCATTCTGAAACAGCCACCCTTGCTCAGGTTTCCTTTCCTTTCCGGTCTAAATTGCAGTGGCCATAACTGGAAACTGAATGACTGGGCCTGAACTTTTAAATCCAATTAAATGATAATGATTCAAAGACCTTTTAAAAAGAATTCTACAAAAACCTATATAAAGTCTGTGTAAGCAGAAATAAAGAATCGCATTCGTATGTTTTGCCTACATCAAACACTAAGCAGCCCGTAACAGCTCTTGTGATAACTACATTATTTTCCTTCCCAGAGAAAAGCTCCTAAGGGGACAACTAGTGAGAGGCGGGGGGGGGACACATGACGCACAGACATGACAACACGACAAAATCAAACACCACCTATTTTCTGTGACTCTTAATAATTTTTAAGTAATCTTTAACTGTTTCTGTGCCTGGCCTGTTTTTTTATGACTGGTGTCTGCAAATGTTCACAGGGTTGGGTTTTACTGGCAAATGTATCAGCAGAAAGCAGGGTTTGGGGGAGGGGGAGAGTGGCAGATGTGGCTTTCCAGACCGAAGGTTTCGTCTGCACCCGCCGGCCTGCATGCCAGAACTGCATGTGCACACACGTAGGCAGATAGCAGCTAGACAGCTTTGATTTCCAGGACTTGGTACTTGCTCATCAGTGTAAAATACTAGCCCCCAAATGAATTTTCTTGCAAACATCCTGAACTTAACTGTTTCATTATTCACTCAGCTTGCATTACGTGGGTGTGCTCCCTCCCCATCAGCACTTTGAAAGTCAGCCCAAATAATGGAGCCTACCTATGAGCACAATGTGAGCTAATGATTCATGAAACAGTTTTGAATTCAGTAACAAACGTGTTCTAAAAAAACCTGCTTTCTAACCTCACTCAGATCAACTAGCAGATCAACATAAAATGCTGCTACCTACCTATCCAACAAAGAATATTTTGACACTAATTTTGACAGACTTTTTAAAATCACCTTTAGTGTTGGCCTCCATCCAAGGCAGCAGAACTGCACAACTGGTACGGTTTCTCTCTAGATCATAGAATCATAGAATCACAAAATGGCATGGGTTGGAAGGGACCCCAAGGATCATAGAGGATCATAGAGTTCCAAGCCCCCTGCCACAGGCAGGGCCAACAACCTCCAGGCCTGGATCTACACAAGGTTGCCCAGGGCCCCATCCAACCTGGCCTTGAACACTTCCAGGGATGGAGCATCCACCACCTCTCTGGGCAGCCTGTTCTAGCACCTCACCACTCTCTCTGTAAAAAACTTCCCCCTAATATCTAATCTAAACCTTCCTTCCTTTAGTTTTAATCCATTCCCCCTTGTCCTGCTGTTGTCTACCCTTTTAAAAAGTTGAATCCCCTCCTGCTTATAAGCTCCCTTCAGGTACTGGAAGGCTGCAATGAGGTCCTACTGCAGCCTTCTCCAGGCTGACCCAGCCCAGCTCCCCCAGCCTCTCTTCATAGGGGAGGTGCTCCAGCCCTCTAATCAACTTTGTGGCCCTCCTCTGTACCCTCTCCAACAGTTCTACATCTTTCTGGCATTGTGGGCCCCAGATCTGGACACAAATTTCAACTTCACATGTGTACCCATAATGGATTTCTTTAGTATGAAGTTCTTACTGGTTTCAGTCCAGAAAAGGTATGACTACATATCCTTGATGACATAATTACAGTTTCTAAGGAAATTAGGCTGAAGGTGCTAAACCTTTGATTTCTACTACCAAGCACTGATAGAGTACCTTCTGATGCTAAGAACTGCCAATGGACAAATGTCATGGACTATTTGGAGTACTTTCAGCATGTCCTTGCACAAAGTCAGCTTGTAACATGACATTCTTCATGGTGCACAGCTCACCTCTGGGCTGGTTTGAAAGAACCAAAAGCAAAACCCAAGTAGACAATGATATCTGAAGGCTGGAAGCACAAGAAATGTTGTAGGAAAGCTTCACCTGAGAGGGTTCCTTCTCAGTTTTTCAGACCAAAATAACATGCTGGTAAACTTGGCAAACCAAAACTAGCTGATACATTTCTTGGCATAAATACCTCTTTAACCCTACTCTGGTAGATCTGGTTCACCTAGGTCAAATATGAACAGATGAAATGCAGATGATTTACCCTCCACAATTACTCGCACCGAATCATTGCAAGTCAGATACTTCATTAAAAATCCCAAAGCTAGCATTTATCTCCAGAGCACAATATAGTCCATACAGCATACAAAAAGGAGAATGTGTTCTCGCCTCCTTACTTCTAAGTTATTTGATTCCCAAGGAACTCACTGGATAATGTATTATAAATAGTACAAAAAGGGCATTTATTATGAAAACATTTGATGAGAGGAAATAAGATAATATCTATATGCAATATAAGGATCTTAGACATATAATGTTACAGCCAAGAACCCTGGATGGCAGTCAGAACTCTACTCATCCTTCTCAAGAATATTAAAATCCAACTTTTTCCTTGATAGCATCAGTGATCAAAAGGCATAAACAATCAGGCTTTCTATGCTAATGATTGCACTGAAATACTTCCTTAAGTAGTTTAACCAATTAGAAGAAGCACCAGGCATTAAAAGGAATCTTAATAATGGATCAGTTATTCAGAATCCTTTAAAAGAACCACATAGGTTTTGATCTCATGTATCACTTGTTTTTCTTGAGATTTCAGCTGTTTTTCAAAATGAACCCTTCCCAAACTCTATGAAGTATGGAGCTACCAGCCTTTCTGCCTTTACTTTTATTGGCTAAATTTATGAATCATTGGAAGTTAATATATTTGTCATTCACACATGAAAAAGAAGACTTGAAAGTTTAAATAATATGAGTCTCTCTTCTACATGAGCTCTAATGCAAAGGATTTCTAATTGCTATAAACTGGCAAGGACAGAGAAAAACCTTTTAAAATGAAATCACATTCCTTTAATTAGATTTCATTAAGAACCACTGTCAGGATTAATGACTGAAGTAACACAAAAAAATCTTTCAATAAAAAGTTTGTGTGTTTTATTCAGATGGGTGTGGAGAAACAGGGATAGTTTATGGTTCAGGAGTATATTGCCCACAACACATTTAGTAAAAAGATCATTCTTAACTAAACATGTCCTCCAGTGCTGATTAGATTAATACTTGGCAAAATTTGGTCATTATATATTACATTAACAGAAAGTCACACCCAGCTCCAAACTCTGTTTAGGCCATATGTTGAGCAATCAGCACTACAGTGCAGTAAGATATGTTGAGTAATGCCATGGTCAGTTCAGAATTAGCAGGAGCATCACATATGTTATTGTTACCAGAAGTGATGCAGACTGTTTAGAGGGTGTGCAATTCCTGTCAGCTTTTTAGCTCTAAAGTTAAGGTTAAAACCTGAAAAAACTAGCTTCATCTTTGTTTCTCATTTATATGGTGTGATTTTCTTTTTTATGCTGAAAAAAAATTGCAGAAACATACAACAGGTCCTGTCAGGGGGTTTGTGTAGAGGGTTTCCTGATCTGATTCTGCTGCATCCAAATTCATCTGCCATCAGGGATCAGCCTCATCTCCAGCAAAACAGGTAGTGCTGCCTCCTAGCTGGAACTGCAGCTGGCTGCCTGAATGCATCTCTTCTGCCTCACTGCAAAGCCCAGCTTCAACCACTTGCATACACTCCATTAAACCAGGTGGAACATGTCAGTCAGGCCTAGCTTGGAAAACTACCCATGAAGTCCTGCATGACAGCTATAGAACTGGTGACTGGTGAGTCACAAGTCTCCTAAGCCAACCTTGCTGTCCACAAAGGGAATTTAATTCTTGCTCAGCCAGGCTGCAAGGCGTGTTTTGAAGGCACTCTGGCTAAGTACTTGTGGGGCCATGTTCTGTGTTGGTGCCTACTAGTTTCAGACTGCTGATGCCCTCCATATTAACCTGCAGAACACCCAGCTGAAAGGTAATACCCGCCTAGCAAGCCTGCTCAAGTTTTGGGCAGACAACAAAATCATGGAACCATCCACTCTTCTTTTTTCTCTTTGGTCAGGAAAAAAAATAAAAGTAGTATTTTGAAGTTGAAACTTCTGGGTCATTACATACCACTCTCATAATGCTAATGCCCATACATAAACACAGGCACACACACTCCTACCTTTAAAGAGGGTTGGTTTTATCTGAGAGCAGAAGAGGAATGTTTAGGAAAACACAAACATTTTGCAGGTTAGAAAAGTATTTCCCACACAGCTCTAGCCTTAGTAATGGGAGGCCTCCGATGGCATTTAATATTTCAAACAATTTTGGTTTCAATTAAATTAATAGAAGGGAAAATAGAAAAGAAAGGGCTGAGAGGGGGGTAATTTTTTCCTATCCTGAGGGAAAATTCAATTACTTAAATTGTTCTTTTTGCAGAGGAATGAAACAATTGCTGCAGAGAGAAATGGAAAATGTCATCCAATCTGCTTCTGAAATGCAGTTTATGCAATGAAGCACCATTTGTGTGGATACCACTAATTTATTTCAATTAAAAACACCAGCTAGAGTCCAGTTTTGGTGTTACTTGAAAACTATTAGGATTATTAGCAGCCAGGGCTAGTTGTTGCTGTGTCATCCTCTCCTTCCCACACATCCATGTTTTAGGGACATAAAACAGTGAAGTTTTAAGTGTGCTTACTCACATGGCAACCTGAGCATTTAGGTCTATTCCTCAGAGGCACTTCAGGCCCACATCTCCCATGACATCTCAGGAGCATGCTAGAGCTGCCTTGGAAGCCTAAGCACCAGTGACTGAGCTTGGGGTTGTAAAATACAAGGTCACCTCCAGTCTTCAGGTGTAAAGATGCAGAGAAAGACACAATGCAACTTTCCAAAGATAGATACTTAAGATTATGTCCATGCAACAGCATCTAACACCAAAGCACTGACTGCTGAGTTTCCAAGGCTGTTTAGCTGTATGGGTTGGTGGTACCTATGGGATCAGTAGTTACATCTGAAGGATGTGGTCTAAATATGATCCTTGACTTCCTACAGACTCTGGCAGATCTCACCTTTGGGATTCTGTGGATAGCTTTGCAAATGTTACTTAAGATCCAGTCCATTGCCTTCTGGAAAACTAATATATAATAAAAGTATTTTCAGAGAGATGATTCACTTTCCCCTTGCTTTTAGTGACAATTCTTTTTATAGCTGGTAGAAAAAGTAAGTGATATCCAGGAAAGGATAAAGAAGAAACTGATATCCAGCAGTCAGGATTGTTACTCCAGAACATGTGAGTGAATACTGCTTCAAAGAGACAGCAAATGAAACCAAAGCCAAGAAAATAAATGCCGTAGCAAACATCTTCCAAAACACTACAGCCTTCAGCTTATTCTTGCACTATGCATGCTTGTTTTATCACAGGCACCACTTTCTGGAAATCAGGGCTGACAAGATAACCTCCAGAGTGAAAAAGTCTTGAAATGGCCCCAAAGAACTCTGAAAAATTTAAATCACTGGAAGCATTCAGATTTTAGAAAAATAATATAGTTCTCACTAAACCATTATCCATCCCTTTCATTCTACATGTGGGCAAATGTGTCTCATCAGTTCCTTCACTGAATTCAACTATACCCACAGCCATTAATTTCTTTAGGCTTTGTCCTCTGCTCATCTGAAGCAGGACATATGTGATGACAACCCTGTGCTCCTAAGTGAATCTCACATTTACACCAAGAGTGCCAGAGCACTTTTAAAACCTTGACTCTGTTTTCCCTACTTCTGTTGTAACTCTGCCTGGAAAAAAAAAAAAAAAAGAAAGAAAGAGACACAAACCGAACCCGGAGCAGAAAGGGGCATGTTCACTTTTAGAAGTCAATGAAAGAAAGGGGGTGTGGAATAGAAACGCTTTAACATCGCTCGAGAAAATACTTTTCAGTCAGACTCCAGCAGCGTACTGCCTAATTCCTGTCTGCAGCAGCCCAGTTAAAGCTGCCTACGCTTAGGGGCGATTGGCAGTCTGCTCTGGGTTCCTTCACAGCACTGCTAATCTCCACTAATACTCTCCCATGCTTCATTTAATTTCACTCTCAGGGCTCTTTTTCAAATTCTTCCTCAAATCTTAAACCAATGCCCTCATTGTTTAGGATTCCTTTACTCTGACAAGGCTGACCTCAGATATCCTCTCCTCTTTCCTGCTCTGTAACTCAGGCAGTCCACTTACTCATTCATATGGTAACCACACATAATGGCCTCCACATTAATTAAGTAATTTTGGTTCTTTAAGGTACTACAGAGGGGTTTTCAATCTCAGAGTGCCTTTCAGGCCAATTGAACTCATTTTTGTTGTTGAACGGGCCAGAGAGTACATGGAAGAAGAGCCAAGGAGAACATGCTCGCTCTCTCGCAGGGCCATTCCTTTCACGCTGCTTCAGGGTTAAGCAAAAACAACATCAGCAAGTCTAATTTTCCCCAGCAGTGGATGGGAAATGACTAAATACCCTGCAGATTAATTTGCATCAGATGTATGCTTTAAAGCAAGCAAGAGCAAGAGAGAATGAGAGCGCATTTACAGAAAAACATGCTCTTGCCGTGGGACTTCGAAGGGTTTCAGATCTCTTGGAAGATGAGCTATCCTGAGGAAACAAGTCAGTAGACCAAAAGTTGCTCCCTGGTGGCCAGATGTGATGCCCCAGCTGCGGTGTTCTGATGGGAGGAGTCCTGGAGCAGCCTATGGGAATCCAGCAGCTGCAATACTTAGGTGCTACTCAGTGTGACTTAGTAGGGGACAACAGGATTTTGATTTTTTTCTTTTATTTCTCTGTATACAACTAACACACGAGCACAACTGGCAGCAGTTAGGTATCTTACTGCTATTCTTAGCAAGGCAAAGGACAGTCCTTTCTGTGTTCAATTGTGTCACAACAATGGGGACAAGTCACATGTGGTGCCACCACTGTGCACTAACCACTTCATTCTAAATAAAGGTGACAATGTTGTACATTCTTACAACTCATATCCAACCTGGTCTGCCCCACCGTATCTAAAAGCATTTGTCTACCTTTTAGATAGCTATGCTGTTTCATTCTCAAATGACTGCTTCCAGACTTCTAAGGAAGGTCAAAATAAGCTCCATTAAAGAAGCACAATTTCAGTTTGGACTAATCTCTGGTGAAAGCTAGTTCTGCTCCAAAAACTTTGAGCCTCGTGCTGCATTCACACCATTTCTAATCCTTGTCATGTCATTATTATGAGACAGAAATAATAACGCCCAAGTCCTACCCAAAGTCCGAATTCTGGTTTGATTTGACAACCTAAACCTAATCATAAAAAACCCCAACTTTCACAAAATCTCTGAATCACAGAATCACAAGTTTGGAAAAGACCTTTAAGATCATCAAGTCAAACCATGTCCTCTACCAAACCATATCCCTAAGTACCTCATCTACCCACCTTTTAAATATATCCAGGGTCAGTGACTCAACCACCACCCTGGGCAGCCTGTTCCAATGCTTGACAACCCTTTTGGTGAAGAATTTTTTCCTAATGTCTAATCTAAACCTGCCCCATCAAAAAAATCAAAAGCCCCAATCTAAAAAGCAAAGAAGTTCTATCGAGTCACACCCTGAATCTTGGTTTCAAAACAGACTAGCACTTAGGAGCCTATGTCACAACTTTCAGCACAACGTCAGGTATAGATAATACAGCATTTAATGTTGATGTAATTATAGTGGTACTCTTATCAGTATCATGCATTTCAATCTAGAAAGGAAATATCAGTATAGAGAAGCAAGAACATAGAATGTATTTATATCTATAAATGTGGTTGTACTGGGATGTTTTTCAATAAAAACACATAGCAGCAACTTAAATGGTTGTACTTGTGCCAGATCTTCTACAGGAGACCAAGAGTCTCAGAAGTCTTAGATGTCTATATCACACCAGTTTCACTGCAATTTTGGCAGGTAATAGCATTTCCATAAGCACCAGATCACATCTGAGAGAGAAGGTCTTAAGTTACTTGACCATTTTGAAAATATTATTTTTAAGGCTGATGAAATGTATAAGAATTGGCAAGTTAAAAAATGAAGCAGTCCGCCTCAAAGGAATGAAATTGAAAAAAGACATTCTGAAGATACGATAACAAAAGGAAATAGTAATCTATAATAATGCTGGTTATATTGGCAAGCCTTCTCTGTCCATAACCCATACTTGTGGCAGATGGTAAGAACCATTATAGCAATATATTTAAAGCTGTCTGAGCTTTTTTTATCTGAAACAAAACTATGCTGTTACCTTCATGTGTACAAGAACAAACCGAGTCCTGGAGAAGATAAATTCAATAATATCTGGATTCTTAATTCCATGATTTAGGTCCCACTAGAAGCTGAGAAACTTTTGGTGCAGGGAGAAAAAGGAATTTCCTTATCTGATCAATGGGAAACCCCTCAGATTCATTGATGCAGTCTATCAGTTTTAGGATGCCTCATGCTGGAAAGGAGAGTCAGCCTCAGCCTGCAGATAACTGATCTGATCTCTGTCTCTGCAGCTCTAACTTGGCTCACCACACATTCACATCAATGCTAACTTGAGCTCAGGAGAGCAGCTCAACTGCATGGCCAGGGGTTTGCAGGACAGCAAGCCTGCTCAGCCCATAGCAGTTTTAATAGGCAAGGAACCACACCCCAGGTTCATACCATTGCAGAACAAGTCTAGAAGTCACAAAACCTTCTGCCTACGCTCAGAGATGTGGCTGTGTGCCCATCATAGTAGGCACCCAGTCTGGTACTAATCTTTCTGTCACCAAAGCTTCAAACATCTATCCCAGACCAAACTGCGTACTATAGGAATGTCCCATGCTGACATTTCTCCTAAAGATTCCCACAAGAATTGAGAAAATACCATTTCACTCCCCTTATCTGAGCTCCTTTCTCGTCCAGATAAGGATCCCTCCTATTGCTCATCTCAGGCTGGAGGAGCACTTTCAGTGAGGACTCTGGAGCATTTGATCCTCCAAGACTAGCAGGATTACATGAAGCTCATGTCAGATACCAACTCAGTGAGTCTTTCCTGACCTGTGCCCCGTCTAAGCCCAAACTTGCATTTCTGGAAATAAAAAAAATACTATTGCAACAGGCAATAAAAAATACAATTGCAACAGGCTTTTCTGAGAGCAGATCTCAAGGGTTGTCTCACATGGTAAGAAGACTGTAGATGAGAAAGGTGACCTGAATGATGACTGCAGCTACCCGTGCATTCCCCCTGCCACAAAGCCCTTCAGTTGCATTAAGTCTGTGTCTGTTGCCAGTGACTGACCATGGCTATCAAAAAGACTAGTATTTCATGACTTAAATATCTGAAAGGTAGTAAAATCTCAGCTAATGCCTGATCACTGCTACCATTATAATGTCTGTGTTATATTTTTGAATGAGGAAGAACATAGAAATAATTATGACTACAGATAGCTTAAAACCTGATACCCTTGAACAGCCGCTTGTACGTGTTTCCTCATTTTACTTTACATCTCTTTACCCTTTGTATTAATGAAGGACTTGAACATTATTGTTTGCACACATACTAATAGAGATTTCTGCCATAAATAAACACAAAGTGAAAACTAAAAAATTGCTTATCATTAAGGTACATTTGTTCCGCATTTTCAAGAAAATCTGTAGAAGCCTGGTGAGCAGAAATCACATCCCTTGAAAACACATTGCCACGGCTAATTCTTTGAAAAGAAAAAAAACCAACAAGCCAAACCAAAAAAACACAAGTGTGTATTTAAGGAGGCTAGGAGACATAATTTTTGCTGTAAGTCTCAAAGATTTAATTTTAAGAGAATTCAGCTAAGGATTGTGAATTCTTCACAATTCTGAGTAATCACATCCTTATCAACTGAAATAAATGTTACTGAAATATTAGACCCTAAAATTTATTCATGGGCTTTACATGAATGCCTGATATTTCTCTCTCCTTGCTTTTAATTTTAGTCCTAGTCCACTCTTTACATTTCTAGGCATTAGTAGACATTTGATTTTACTTCTCCTTAATGTTCAAAGTTTTAGGTCCTGGGCCAACACGTGGCCTCAGCTGTGCTAATGTAAACCAAGCAACTCTATTCACTTGAGTGAGTTTCCATTAGCGAAGGCATAAGCAGCACTTGGCTCTCACACCTGATGTGCCTTAGCACTGCAATAATCTCATGCTGGGATCTCAGCAACAGAAACACTCAAGTGTTCATAACACTGTGCTAAATATGTGTCTACGTCCACTCCTGCACAGGCTTTTACTGAAGCACCATTTAAGAATTGTTTGGCAAAAAAGGAGCTACATAATTGACCTAAGATTCTAAATATACCATCTGACGATGTATTTTTTTAAAATATACCATATTTTTTCTTCAAATGTGCTGTGACTCAGACACACATTCGCGTGCAATCTGTGCACGCAGTGAATAGTTGCACACATTTCATGTGACCGGCCACCTTTGCTTTCTGTCAGAAAGCAAAACAGAAGAGGTCACTGTATTTGAAACAAACTTGAACTTGAAGCTGGAGTAGTAACTAACTTGAATGCAAACAACCCCAGCAATCTTTCCCTGAAGTCAGCATGAAGCAGTTGATTCCCCTCACTGAAGCCTTGTGAATGAGCTAAGTGGGGAAAGGAAAACATCTACCTTTGGGAAGCCAAAGTGCAGATTTTAGTCTGATAAATTCAAACCTGCACAGGACTCGCCCCACCTTGCCAGGGGACCCTGCTTCTCCCTCCCCAACACCAGACTGCTCCAGCAACCTCTGAGCTCTCGGGAAGGAGGGGAGAAGTTTGCTACGGGGAAAAAGAGTTTATAGCTTACCAGCTGTGTGAACAAACTCAGAGTTATTGGGCTTCTGTGAACTGGGCTAAATCAATGAAACATCAGAGCTCAAACTTGATGCTTTATTTCCTTTGGGCTGGGGTTCTGCTCGCTATAAACGTGATCTGGAACAGCACATGTGAGACTGTGAAGCAAAAAAGAAATGAAAACAGAATGTGATTGTACGTGAGATCAGTTCCATGCTGATGTGATAATACGTTCAAAATTCTCATTTCTGCAGAAAGCTGACCAGAGGCACTTCATCAATCAGTATTTCGATTTGTAATGTGTTCCGTATGGTTCTCTGTCATTACTTAATGGAGAACATCCCCTCTGAAAACATCTGACTCTGAGCTCTACATCCAGAGACCAGCTCACGTTTCAACCACGTTTCGCAGAAACTGAACACTCAGCAACATATTCATTTTAGTGACAGCCACCACTAATGAGAAACAGCTATGCATCCATTGACTCTTTTACAACCCAAAGAATTTTATATTAACAACAAAAAAAAAATTTCTCAGATTCATTTGCGTAACAACTGAATCTCTAGAACCTCAATTTTAACATCCTAAAGCTCATACTGATTGGTGTTTGTGCTTCACCCTTTCATCTTACAGTTTCTCACTATTTTTCACTTGTAATTAGCCCAGTTGGTCTGACATGTGTTCTGCATATCAGGAACAGGAAGCTGGGGCATGAATTGGAGGTTTATCAGAAGCTGAGAGGTAGTGAAAAAAACCAAACCAGTAAGCCCATCAGAAGTAAAAGGCTCACACAACAGTCAGTGACTGAGTCACACCAGAAAGGTCTAAAGAAAGCAATTAGAAAAGCTGAGGCATTTTGTTGCAGAGCTAAATTATTTTCTGAGATTACTAGTCTCAAAACATCTTGCTGGGTTTTGGGGTTGGGTTTTTTTGGTTCGTTGGTTTTATAATAAAGAGGAGGAACTATCCAAGATTTTGAATTGCCAATATATGAAACAAAACAAACAACTCCAAACACAAAAGGCATGCAAATTGCAAAGAAACTAAAATTTTAGACTGCATGAAAACAACCACTGTTCCAGAGACTGGAAGTAGCAAGCACTGTACCTTTATTTAGAAGAGTCTCTACTGGTTATTCACAACATCACTTTGAATGGTCATTAAAAGCAAAATAATAAAACAGCTGGATGTTCAGTATGCCAGAGTCTAATCAGCAGGATTTCTGCAGAGAAAAACCTGTGTCTCACTAATCTGCTAAGAATTATTTAAATCTACTCACAACATACTGACAAAGGATAATTTATTTCTATAATGAACCTGATAGAGACAAAGCAGGATACCAGGCAAGACACAGCTATGGCAAGAATGAGAGGAGCAACTCTCCCAGCTCACAGGCCAGGTGGCTTACTCCCTTACTCCCAGGAACTTCAGCAGGATTCATTGCAGGAGTAAATGCTTAGAAATGTAAGAACGAGGTTTACAACTGCCTAATTTTATGTAATGATGTTCAGCAAGGCAACATAGAAAGAATTTGCAAAAAAGCTTTTTAAAAGAGTATTGCAATTAATAGTATTTGGCCAGCTAACTAAGCCAAGGTCAGAGTTGAAAAGTCAACTTATATGCTAAATTCAAAGCATGATTAATTAGCACTTCTTATTTTTTAAAACACACTTCGCAGGTGTGTACTATGTTTCATCACACTAAGAAAGTTGATACTTACTTCCTAAATTGACTGCTTTTAAGGCTATGGTCTCCAGAACTTCAGTTTAGCTTGAATGGCTCATACTTTTCTTCTTCACTATAGAATCCAACAATGATCTTGGCTGTTGGTAAAAGTTGGCAGCAATGAAACCCTAAACTCACAAGTGACACACCCCCTAATCTTTGTTAGATTATTTACCAGATCCAAATGGAAGCAACAGAAACTCCATATGTTGGGATAGTATCACTGAAACTAAAAACTCTTAGAAATTACATGGTACGAGAAGCTGAGTCTCTGAAAAAGCACATCTAAGGCATGAACAGTGATAAGTGAGATCAGAAAGTTTCAAGCACTTTAAAATACAAGAAAAAACAGAATTAGAAATTTAAAATCCTACTACCTGAAGTAAGGCATTTGAGATGGAAGATGAAGAAAACACCATAAATAGAAATTAAAAGGAAGTAGCTGGTTCAGAGAACAAGGTTAAACAGAGCTCAAAGAATTTTGAGCAGAATTTGCAGATTTACATGAAGGACAGTTATTGAGCTTCAGGGCAAGACAGGTATAATTGTACAGAAGAAAAAATGGCAGACAAAAAAAATTCTGAGATTTGTTGATAGATTTCTGGAAGCAAAGCCAAGGAAATAGCAACATGAATGCTGCAATGCATCACCAAAACATGCAGCACCCCAAGCCCAAGCACTATGCATTAAGGCCAGGTGTCAGCACAGCCAGCCCAGCAGGAAATAGAATGAAGTGACAGGGCATGTGTTAAGTATTAGGTAATCCAGGTAATGAGCTTGCAGGTGCAAAAAATCAGGTTGAAATGATGTTTTCTCAAAAGAAGCAGCTGATTATAATCCCATCTGAAAATGGCTTTTAGCGTGTGTCTCACTGCATTGCTTATCACTGAGATTATTCTCTTGACCTTTTAGTTGACTTCATTCAGAAAGTGCACGTGCATGCTTTGTTCAACTCAGCTTTTTTTGTTTCATCTCATCATTAGTTGTCACCAAGTGACTTTTCCACCTGGTAAAGAGCTTGTAGGGTTTATGCACGCCTTGTACCTGTGGGTTGCTTCGGCGTGTTTCCCAAACTTCAACAGCTACATGTATTCAGGAGTGTTTCCTCCTAAACACTCTCACGTTTATCTCTGAAGACCAAATTATGCCAGATGTGACGCTGGCCAAATTTTGAACTGAAACTTTTAGAGATGTTCCATTTATTCCTAATATGTTAGAGTTGTCTGGGATGTATCAACCACACTTCCTGTTTGGAACCCAAAAAGTGTTGCAGTGACCACAAAAGGGCTCCTGCTACCAATGTGTTGGGCCATGCATATGTATAGTACTTGTCTGTCTGAGAGAAACAAATCAGACTTAAGTACACAAAAATGTAATAAAAATGGGATGAATCATCAATTATTTTAGTTACATCAATAGTTGCACAGCCAGCTTGCTCAGATACAACCCAGCTCTCGTTTCTTTTGAGGCAATTAAAAAGGCTACATATACGTTATGTACGTATTTCTAAATAACCACAGCAAGTAAATGGTAATCCCTTGGTACCAGAAAATATGCAAAACACATTATTTTACTTTTCTCTGGATTATTGCATTGATCTTAAATGTAATAATACTGCCATCATTGGATGTAGACAGATTAAGAAGGCCAAACTCTGGCTAGTCACTAGTGTGCACAATTCCAGATAACTAAACTTTGGATACTCTGCCTAAACAAAACTGATGTTAGTAGAAGGTACAGTCCAGGACTGTATTTCTTGCAAGGGAAGCTGAGTGTTGGTGTCAGTAGATTTGCTAATCCAACCACTATGAGTAGTAACAGCATCAGGCTGGAATTTGGAAAAACAGATATCAGGTTGGGTTTGTTTTGGCTTGTTTTGGTTTTTTTTAATGGAAATTTACTGCTTCTTAATACAGGTGGAAGCACTGCATTTTCTGTTTCATGCAGAACTGAATGGGAGCTCTCCCTGCTCCTCCTGGACTTAACTGCGTCCCAGAGAGAAAATGGGACCATATTTACAGACTGAAGACAAGTGAGTCGGGGGAAGGTTTTACAATGCCACGAACACACAGTTACCCCTATTCCATTTCAGCAGTCCACACAACTCACAGCCTGCTGAGGGCTGGAGACACAGTGGTGTTCCCACCACGCTCCATTTGCCAGGTACCTGCAGGGCAACCAGCCCAGGGCTCCCGCTGTTACGACAGGCTTCCCATTACTGATAACTAATTATTCATAACTAAGAAGTGCTGTCACTGTGTTCCCATTACTAATAACTATTTATTAGGATTATTATTGTTACTACTATGTTAGCAGTAGGCTAAATCCCAAACTCCCAACTCAGTTTTTAATTCACACAGAATTGTTCTCTGTAGGTAAAACCTCTGATTATTAGGTCAGCGTTACAGTTCTGTTTGCAGAGCTCTGTGGCTATGCCATTTACCATTTACCTCCAGTAATACACTTTAGTAGTTATTTTGCAAGAACAGATGAGCTGCCACTCTCTTCCTCCACTCCGAGAGTAGGGAAAGTAATTTCTAATCATATAATTGTGATGTTTTCTTTTGTTTTGTTTTTTTTCTATTTAAGAGTCAAAGAGGGCGACTCATGTTTCTGTTTGCAATTCAGCAGCTGCCTTCTACTGTCCCCCTGAATCATCAGTTCAGATGAAGCATTACTGCCATGGTCTTCATCATTAGTAGAGAGGGCATAATTAACTGACCTTTTGTTTTAGAGCCTTATAAAACATTCTTGCACAATTGGGCTAGACGGCTTTTGTTTGGAAGGGATGCAGTGAAATCTTAGAATTGGATTGTGGGAGGAATTTGCATCATCAAAAGAAATTTAATCCAAATTTTTTTTTCACTTCTTTTGCTGCTGTTTTAAGAACTTGCTTTGATATGAGGCTAGTATAGGAAAGAAGACCTGTCATTTTAAAGGAATCTTTCTGCAGTCATAGCTGAACATTTTAAGTAACTGCCATCTTTGACATGTCAGCTTCTTGAGTTTTCTTAGCTTTTGCTTAATGCAGTCTTTGCTCAGTTCTGGCAGATTGGTAGAATCTGCCAGATTCTACTGTTGCAGAAGATTAATAGTGACATGAAAAGTAGAGATACAAACTATGAAAATCTGAAAACTTCAAGATAAACTTTGAAATGGAAATCAAAAACTTAAAAAATATTTGGAACAAAAACACAAGAGGTATTCCTCTTGTTTTCCATGTTTCTCACTAGTGAGGAATCCCTGTAAATGATCACCGATGACAGAGATGAAACAAAACATGTGAAGCACAAGTTCAGGTCCCAGGTGCGAGACTAAAGAGTATAATTTTGATCCGCTTTACATTAAACGTATTGAGAGCAGCCTCCTAAAAACTTCTAGGTCCTATCATAAACTGAACTTTTAGGTGTGGTTTGAGTACGAGATGGTTTAGGGACTTAGAAAAGGCAGCCTGATTTCCAATATATTAAATGTTCACTGTGGGGATCTTATACTTAGGCCCCATTATTAAGCCTGACCTTTAGCATGCCCTGATGTTCAGCATCTTTCAGTAACTTTCAGAGGGAATTTATGCCATGCTGCTTGTCATGTGTGACTAACATAGCAATGTGGTCGATTTTCAGCTCGTTAGGTGCCCTCTGCATAAGAAGGGCTGTACAACAACAGTTCTTAGTGAAAAAAATAATAATCACCACCCTAATTTATGTTATTAATCACATGGAATAACAGGATGTTATTTAATATCACATCTGCCCACAAAAATTATGTGTCCCCTACAGTACAAATTAGTTTTATTTCTTAAGGAAGACTGCTAAATAACAAGAAAAAAAATGTTGGGATTAGCAAACTTAAAAGGAATACACAAAGTTTCATAAAACTAATATTGCTTGTAGAATATGCAAACATTCGATAAAAATATGTGGCTTGATGTTAACAATCTTTTTACTGTGTCAAAGCAGATGTCACTATCGAAGAGCAATTACTGAATATATTCCACAAAAATAATTTTAAAAAATAATAAAAATTAAAAAGTCCAGAGTACATAAAAATTGATGCTTGCTGTAATTTCCTGATGTGTTACGTGAATATAATACATCAGAGTTACATAAGTATACTAATAGCTATTTCTTATTTGTTATCCTTCCACAGGCATTAAGAGCAGAAAAATATACAAATCTCTTTATTAGTGCTTATTGTGGTCACCATAAGATAACCAAGTTGTGATGAAAAGCACTATTGTACTTGATCAACATAATATCTTTTGATATATAGGCAGCACGGTACTTCTGATGTCTTTTAATTGTTCTGTTCTCTGATTTTTAAATACTTAGGGATTAAAAAATGTGATGATAGGTGCTGTAGCTAGTCTGATGTCACCTAATAAGCTTTGTTAGATTTCAAACCACCTCTTTCTCATATCTCTTTAATCATTCCCTGAGTACAACATACAGATGAATAATTCATTTACAGAAAAATAAAATAAATAATTTCCTGAGATGTTGCATATTTATTCAGGACCCCACATCTCTTCCTTTAATAATCGTAAGTATACTTTGCTAAATTTGAGTTAGGGAGGTTAGCACACAAACCCCAGCATTTTTGCCAGCAGCCCATGGATGGTGTTTAGCTGAAGGCACAGCTGTTTGAACAATTCTTTGTGCTGGTTACCAGGGAATGCCCATAGAAAGCCTGTTTGTGTGCTTTACTGGGGGAACTGGGGGGCAGGGCTCCTTTACATGCACTGAAATGTATTTTCTGCTCGTGTTGTACAATCTCCTTCCAAGTTTTGAATCTCCTGGCACATTTTTATCCTCCCTGATGACCTCATCATCACCATCATATAAAACATGGCTTGAAGAAAGGGAAAACAGGTGGAGGCTCAATTTTAGTGGTTCCCATGCTGCCCTCACTGCTTCTTCCCACACGGCTGCCCTCTTTCTCCCCCTCCCTCCCCTATTTCATCTACCCAACAAAAAGCAACAAGTGAAAAAATAACCAAGGAAATATTTCACAAAAAAAAATTCCATGGCACCCTCTCCCCAACACACACACAAAACAGCCTTAGTAATAACCACAACCATTCAGCAAATCACAAAAAATCAAAAGCCTACATAATGAATGTATGAAAGTGTGACCCGCTAAACTGTGTTATTCAGTTAGTTTTTTGCAGAACAGTTTTAACATAAATAGGTTTGGCATTTGATTAGAAATAGACAATTTTTCTCTCCTTTCACTTTTTCTCTTTGCTTTTTCTTACTGGAAATGAATTATAGTCAGAGCATGCTGGAGCGTAGATAAACTAGAGCTAACATATTTTTAACTTGATTACATTCTAAAGTGATGTATAGAGGCACATAGCTACAGTAAGTGATTCCGTGGAGAGAAAGGGGGAGGGAAGGAGGGAGAGAAGGGAAAGCCCTCCACGGATATGATAAGGAAAGCTGGGATGAATTGTGGGCTCTGTTCTCTGTTATCCAAGGGTGGCTAGCTGCTGCTGCACTAAAGGCCTTTATTCCCTGCCTGTGGGAAAGTGGTGGGCGAAGGCTGCGTTCTCAGTTACACTGCACATGCAGATTTTAATTAGCTGGATTAAAAACAAGACCGTATCATGTCCTTTAGCAGTATTCTATCTAGAAACAAAAGATTTTCTTTCCTGGCTTCTGCAAGCAGCACAGTACAGCATTAATAAAAAAAAGGTCATGGCAGTTCAAGATGAAAGGTCACACATGATAGAAACTCTATGTGAGGGGGACATCATGTTTATCCCTGTGATAAAGGAGCTCTGTCCAGGCAGGTCAGCACGACGTGTCTCAGCAACAGGAAAATATAAACATATGGGGTGGATAGATGGTGGAGTGGGGAGTTTGGCAAAGCATGTTCCGTTGTGGAAGTAGAGAGGGGAAAAAAAAAATGTTTGAGAGAGAATATCAACTGAAAGAATCCAGCTTTAAAAAAGCTAAAGAGGGTCAAAAGGAGCCTGAGACGCAGCCTAGCGTGATGGCTACAAAGCACAGCTCAGAGCCTATGCAGTGGGAATAAGCATCAAGCCTGTGGCGATACCCTCCGTGGTGGTACCCTCTGCCAGAAGGCAGGGAATAACCGCTTGGGCATCTGGGCACCTCCTTGCACAGCACAGGGCCTGCACACCTTCTGCCCACGAATGGACTATGGAGATATGCTTCCTCAGGTCTAGTTTCAAGCCTCTGTATAATTCCAGAGGATCCCCAAACTGAGTGCTTGGGCCCCGATTGTTTTATGTTTTATTTGGGCCACTACACTATTGTGTGTGCTGTTTTTGTTTTTAATGCAGAGCCAGGCTTTTCACCAGTGAAGACAAAAGGAATCTGCATTAACTTCCAGAGCAGCATTAGCAGCTCTGTAACCCTCAGCCTTCAAGGCTTTGCCCTGGAATGCACTGAGCACTTTCAACACTGCTGTTATCAGTGGGAGGGAGATGCAAGCCCTCCTTTGCTTCTCTCAAGATCAGGCTGCAAAAATAAACACATTGTGGCCTTGCAAACCCTAACTGATGCAATGGTCTCAACTGGCCTAAGTGAAGTCACTGCCATGTGCCAGCACCCATGGGAGAGTGCTGCAGGCTTAAGGGGCAACAGGAAAAGGACACAGAAGGCAAAGGAAGCAAAAGGTAGATTTGTCAAACATTCCTCCTCCACTTTGTCACGCTTCCTGCTTTTCAAAGTCCAGCTCAGAAATAAAAAAAAAGGAAAAAAATAATTTTCTATGTAAATAATTCTTAGCAACAAATCTATTCTTCATAACAATTTCATGAAATAAGATTCACACAGTCCAGCCCAGGTATGACTATGTACATGTCAGGCTCCATAGCCTTTTTTATGAGACCGATTCATGAATAGGTCAATTAGGAAACAAAGAGTCTTTTTAACCTAAAAGGAACATTGGGTGAAAGCACACAATCAAGTTCTCATAGTCCAGCAAGGTGCTGCACATCAAATGACTGTGTTAATTAACAGCACAATCTTAGCCTGTAGCAAACCCAAGGCAAAATTTGTGTTAGCTTAAATGTCCTTGAAATCAGTACTTGTCAGCTTCAGTAATTCAATCGTATGTCTGAGGTCTAAGAAAAGTAAAGGCTGATGCTAGAAACCAGAAACCTTCTGGATAAAACAATACAGTTTTTCATTTAGAGCAGCAAATCTTATACTAGTTACCTACCAAACTGATAACGCAATGATTAAAATGTCCTAATTCTGTGGCTGCCGCTGAGATCACTGGAAAATTATGGATTAATTCAATACCTGTAGGTCATTTTCTGTAATCTCAGTAATAACAGCATGGTCTAATATAATAATTTTGTATTATGAGCTTTTTAAACCAACTTGGCCTTCACTGCCATTTATCTTTAAAGAAAAAGATTGTATCGTGAATTGCCTGGTTGTTATTTATATTGACTCAGGCAGAAGTATAACGCAATACTGTGAAGAACAGTATTACATGGGTTAACTGGGGTACTGAGTGTACAGAGTTAGCCATAGAAACACAGAGGACCAGCTCCACAAACAACCTCACACTACAGGAACATCAGACTTATCCAAAACCACCCCGAGTGCTCTGACTGTGAAAACATCTTGGTATAAGAGTGAATGCACTCATGTTTTGCAGGGGTTTAAAATAAATTTCCTTCCCAGATATGTGAAAAAAAAAAAAATGTTGCCACAGAAATCAAAGGGGGTTTTATGTTCACAAGAGTTTAGTGTGCTTATGTGACCTCGAGCACCTGGTATGGTTGTGTCTCAATGCTTCACAGCTTTCTACCCTTTTATCCAAATAGTGTGCTGAGTTGTAGAAGATCTTAGTTACTTGCTCAAAGCCATAGGAAATCCTTCATCAGGGAAGACAGCTGAAGCTGGCTTTTGCAGAACCTCAGCTTGTGTGATAAACCTCTCGGTAGTTCAAAACTAACAGGTTTTGAGCAGGTGCCAACCCAATTTTATTACTCTAGGAGGTTTTAAAAATGTTAATTTTAGTACTCATTTCATAAAAAATGAAAGGAAAAAGCATCCAAAAGTGAAGGAGGCGAACAAACTAATGACTGTACTTCTCAGTGGCTTCCGGTCACTGAGGCCAATAGGGGTTTTCTGTTGACTCTTGGCGGTGTTACTGAGGTTTCACTCTGACACTAAATAAACTGAACAGGACCAACAAGGCATGGGCCCGAAACCGTCCATGCTACTAGATTGATCCTTGGCATAGTCTTGACCCAAGCCTGCTTGTGCTTTCCAGACAATGCCAAAGCATTGGGTGTTAACCTGGGTCAGGGACCATCTCCAATAGGTATCTTGGATGTGGTCACTGTAATTTGGAGGGTTTGCGAGTCTTGTTGCGTGAATGCAAGCTCTTTCATGCCAGTTGGCCTCCAGGAAAAGTCTCTGACTAATTTTATTTAATAGTTTAAATGTAGTCAGTGTGTCCAGGTCTTCCTTTCCAGTCTTGCTGAAGCCAGCAATCAGTACTCAGTCCAAATGTTGGCAGTGTGATATGGCATTCAGTCGGGTTACAGAAGTAGCACAATCTGACCATGCACCTCTCATAAATTGAGCGCAGTGCATTATATTTTAAAGAAAAGCACTGTTATTTGGGGAGTGGACTGAAGCAGACCTAGAAGTAAGAAACAAACCACAACATAAAAGGATACAAACAATTGAAGAAGGAAAAGGTGAATTTGTTTCAATTAATTAGGGGCTAGTTCTTTGTTACTATAAAGCTGTCTGCACAACACATATATATCTGGATATTCTTTTTTATACATACAAACTGATATTATGTAAATTCCAGGCACATTGATAAGAACATTACAAAGAGATACTCAAGTATTGGAGAAATGATGATAGGTTCTATATGGAAGAGAACAAGCATTTTAAAGTCCTTCTCATGTAAAGAAATAATCATCAACATGTGGCTTATATGTAGTATACAACAGCTGCAACAACATTCATATCTCAATGTGCCTGGTCTTAAACAGAGCAAGGGAGGTGCTGAAAACAGTAGCATTCCTCATGGATCTGCTCCAGATCCCACAGAAGTCGGGAGAATCTACCCTCCATGCTTCCTTTCACACTCGGGCAGCACAGCTCATGTTGAGCAAATAGACCACAACTATGTGGCTCTCTCCCAGCAACCCAGCCACATAAGAATAAAATTCTATCCCCTCCCTAAAGTCAGGATTTTTTGGGGAAGGAAAGGAAGAGAAGTAAAGGGGTGGTACCCCCAACCACCTAGTTCCTTCAGCAAAGTCTGTCTGGCACTAACCCTAACATTTGTAAAGGTCTTGAAACCCCCAAGATCCACCAGACAAATAGCTTTGATGGAAGCTGTCCTTGGGGAGACAAGGGAGTATGGTTTTATTTATTAGTATTATTCTTAATATGATGTTGCAAAATATTGCCCCTGCTAGAAATATTTGTAACACAATATTAAATCATCGCATCATGAACATGAGTCTTGGGCTCAGCTGGCCTACATGTTCTGGAAAGATCATTAGTTTAAAGTTTATGCTGCTGGGAACTAAGAAACAATGACATCTATCAGGAAAGGAAAAAAAAAAAAAAGAAATCTTTCTTTTCACCTCTGCACTGCACTCCTCATGCTATTCCCCCACTTCAGATTAGTTTATGGGGACAGAGAGTGGAGAAGGCTAGCAGATCTCTACTCCAAAGCACATGGCAATCTTTTTGGATAAGGGCTGTCTCACAAAGAAGATAAGAATGTTCTACAGCTTCACAGTGACAGACCAGCTGCTAAGGACTGTGAAAAGTGAGCTCTGGCAATTCAAAAGATACACCAGAGAGACGTCTAAAGCACATGTGCTTTTCTGTATCCTCAGCACACATGAGCTAAAGTTCCTAATGAAGAGCTCCAGCAGGAGTAGTTGTATTTACCTAGCAGTGAAGGGAATTGCGAGTTTATCATGTTGGGCTTGCTTAGTTTTCCCACAGTAAAAATATTTTGCTTCAAGGTGAGTGAAGCTAAGAACACAAATCCTCCTTCCTTGCTCAGATGTATTCACTCAGATATTTTCTCCAATCTGCTCCTCACTGGGAAGTCAACATGAGATAAGAAGCAGAACAGGAGACCGCCTATTGTGATGCATGTCAAACCCTAAAGAAATGGCAGTCTGCTGTGTGCAAACTCAATATCACGCTTGGGAGAGGTGACAGGACGTAAAGTAATTTTCAAGTAGTTCCTAAAATAACTAATTCTATGTTTTGTTGTTGTTTTAAGATTTTACAGTATTTTTGAGATTTAATTTCAAGCAGAGTGTGTCTGTTCCAACCAAAAATACAAGCCAACAAAACACAAATAGACCTCTAACCTATATATTTGATTTGAAACCCCCGGATTACCTAGGTAAATGACAAGTCACTGAAAAAAACCCAACATAACTGATATCAAAACATATAAGAAAGGTTACAAATGAGCAACCTAAATAATTTATAGAAAATCTGTTCTCTGTGGATCAAAATTTAATAAGCATTTTCTTCAGGGCCTCAGAACTGATAGCACTGTGGCACGCACAATACAAACATGCTCTGCTCCCAAAGACATGGCACCAGCACTGCTATTGTATAACGCTGCTTCAGAGCGGGTTTAAAGCCATGCTGTAAATCAGGACTCATTCCACCAAAGTCAATGGAGCTAAATGACCGTAAAACTGGCATGAGAGAGAAATCAGGTTGTTAACCTCTAAGTAGAGCTTGCACTCGTCTCACAACCTCTGTTTGGTCAGGCTGTATTTTATTCATTCAGAGTGTGAAACGAGAGCCTCTGGCTAGGAAATGAGTATTTGATTGTAGTTGAGCTGTGCTTGATACAACCTAGTACTTCTAAACTTTTAGCATAAACTTCTTGGTCCATATCCAGTAACATTGCCTGAATTGGAATGGAGGTGTTTGATTCTGACCTCCAACAGCAACTTGGACCATCTTCTGCCTACGCAGTCTAACAATATGAGGCCCTAAAAGTAGCTACAGGCTTCCTTCTTTGACCTGGAAGTTCCCATGGTATTTCCCTAGAAACACTTATGTATCCACCAGGGAAACAAGAGAGCAGTAGATAGGTTCTGGTTCTTTCTCTTGGAAATATCTTGATATTTTACATTACACTGTTATTGAAAACAGGAAACTGAATCCAGGAACCAGAGCCTCAGAACATCTACCATCCCCTCCATTTATTAAAAATGGGCTTTACTTGATATTTTATTCCTCAAAAGATATTTTTTGCCTAAATTCTCAGTGGGTCTGAGGTACATAATATTGACTTCTAGCTGTCTGGAAGGGACTTCTCCCTCAGGAGCACTGAGGCACCTTCATTGCACCATAGACTCAAACCACAGGTATACAACTAGGTTGTCTAAACTGCTCTGCAGACAACATAAAATCCTTTGAATTCAGGTAATGTGGCCCTATTTACCCATGGGCCAGGAGAGTAACTCCTCCTTACAGCGGACTTTTAAACTCCATGAAAACATCATCCTACTGCTCCGTAGCAATCAGCACACAGGATGTCAGGAGCCCCTTGGAAGGGAAGCGAGAACAACACAGAGGATATCATTTTGCCATTTCATAAGATTATTGTGAATACTGAGTACACCTCTGACTCCCTCATCTTCACAAGGGCTTGGTGGGAGGAGAGCTACAACAGGATGCAGCAAGGATGATCTGATATCTGGAAAAGCTTCTCTACATGGAGAGTGTAGGTTGCAGAGGATTCCTTGGATTGGAAGCAAGGTGACCCCTGAGTAGCTGATGTAAAATTATGGAAAAAATGAAGAAAATACACAGGAAACGGTTATTTAGCATTTTCCCATAACATAAAAGCTAAGAAGACAAAGACATGCTAGACTGGGAAGACTGAGACATGCTGGTTTGTTTCATACAGCCACATAACGTTGTCAAGGCCTAAACTATTAAAAATCCAAACAAAATACAATTAGATATTCTCTTTAAAAAAACCCATAAATGGCTACTGAGCATGGAGATAGGGACTCCTTGGCTGCTTCTTTCTTTGCAGGCATTAAGATCTGATCATTTCACTCCATTTAAAAGAGATTCTAAAACCCATATAATTTCACAGGATTAGCCCAAAAATGCCTTAGGAGTCACCTCTATCCAAGGCCATATATTAAGATAGCAGTTTTACATACATATTCAAAGGAAAAAATATTAACTAGCTGTTAAGAAACTGCCATATCCAGATATGGATTTTGAGTTCTTCACTGTTCAGAGGCATCTGGAACATATTTAATGATTAGTGTTATTAGCTGTATGTTATGTGGTAATTTAATACAAATTGGGGACTGCATGCAAAAATTGTTCAAAATGCCGTTCCTGATTTCCAGCTCCATTACAATTCTAAGGCATTTATTGTGCTACTCAGGTTTGGCCTTTGTTTTGGGGGGGATGGAAAAATCTTGATAAAAGAGTCATGATAAAAGATAAAAACGTGCGGAAAATTCAAGGAAAATGTACACCTTTTTTTGTATTCTTTTTTCTTTCAGTTAGAGGTTCCCAAAGAGCAAAGGCAACCCCAGAGGTTTTGCAAGTCCAATCAGGAAGCCCCTGTGACTGTTCAGAGGGGAGGAAGATCGCAGAGAGGAAAGGGAAGAATCCCTGTACTGGGTCAAGCTGGTGCCTTTCAAGGGTTTCACTGAGCTTGCACCTTGGCTGCCAGGCCACCTTGACATCAAGAGCTCTTTCCACCCTGTTTCAGTTTCTCTTTTCTCCAGGTGGTAAGGAGCTTTATGTTTTATCACAGGGTAAATCT
>VZTU01017071.1:258438-365129 GCA_013400835.1 Zapornia atra | reverse complement strand
GGAAGAAAAAAAGATGTTGCTGTGTAAAAAAAAGCAGCAAACTCTAAAAGCATTCAAAGAGGGAGCAGTAGTTTTAGCCTGCTGTTTGTGTAATTCCAATAGGTGTATTTAAATGTAAATGCTACCCTTTCACCCTTGAGCCACCTATTCTTGCAGCCAGCAGAAAGAGAGCATTCATGGTATAATGTCTTTATGAGGACAGATCTTATACTTAATTTCTCATGTGAATCAAACTCTTTTATAACACATTTTTGTGAGATTAAAAGAACAATATTAGTCTAGTGGCTCAGCAGCCAGATCACTGCTCTGTCACACGGGAGACGCGGATTCAAAGGGACAGTAGGCAACTTAGCAGGAAAATGCATGATTGAAACTGCAGCCACAGAAAGATTCAGTCCTCCACTCTCTCAGAATTGTTTAACTTCCATTATCGCCTCCTTCTCGCCCTCTAGCTCCTTACTGGCAACTGTGTCCAGCTGCTGCTCCCTTACAGGGACTTATTAGGCGAGGGTCTTGAAGCCACAACTCTTTAAACGGTCTACATCCACTGGTGTTGCACAGGAGGGAGGGTTCTTAGGAAAGACAAGGGAGACTTTTTGAACAGGTATTTCCAGACAAAGTCCCTTTGATCCCCGGTTTCACTCAGTGCCCGTGCGCTGAATCACAGCGTGTTCAGGTTACCCGTGCTCGTGGCATGTGGATATTGAACCGCACAGCTTGTGAGCAGGCAGCATCTGAGGCTCTCAGCAGAGGTATGATGCGATGATAAGGTTGACAGAGTAGCTCAGATCCTCTCATGCCAGGGTAGAGTCTCATGGAAGCCTAGGAAGTCCTAAGTGCTCTATATTAAGGGATTTATTTCTCAAGTGGGGAAAAGTCTCATTTCATATTGGCTAAACAAGTTGAGAAATAAACCAATTAAGCATAGGGCAAGCAAATCGTTGTGTCTTAATTTGTCCCTATTGAATCAAAATAAGATGTCATGGTTTTTTTCAGAATAATATTTTTCCCTCAGTCTGAAGCATGTTTGTATGTGACAGACATCAGACTTCAGCTTTATGTCACCTCCACATGACGACAGATACAGTCTGGAGCATGGCATTAAGACAGCTGCGCCATGGACTGGTGTACGTACTAGAATTATTCTTTTTGTGATGCAGCTCAAAGGACACAGTGATAGGCAGTCTTTGTGTGGAGCAACATTCAAATGCTTAACAGTGTGATATTTTTCTCCTTGGATCTTACAGTCCAAGTACAATCCACGTTATTTTCTCATACTTTACAAGCTGTGTGACGCAACACAGAGAAGTCTGTGTATGCCACAAGTGCAAACACCAATGTCTGGCACTCCCACTTACTTCCCTCACTTCCCCTTCTCTTGATACAGAGCATGTGTCTCATTGTGGCACCAAGCGCATGAAAACTTAGGGGAAATAGCCTATTATTTTAGGAGGTGCGGGACTGAGCACCTGGAACAGTGAAATACTTGGAAAGCATTTCTGTAAATGTTTTAGGCTGTAATATATTAAACAATTAAGAGGTGTTGGTATTTCTGTGCTCAAGGGCATCTAAAACAGGGAAGTCCCTTTTAAAGGAACCAGAGCAGAATGAGTATGGTCATGATCTTTAAAAGAAAAACTACCCCTTTTTTTTTTCTTTTTTTTCCCCCTTTCAGCAAAAACTCCAAGTTTCAGCTGACTTGCTCTTTCAGCAGAGGAAACGAAGCCAGATTATTTTAATGCAGTTTTAAAAAGTTAACCTCTCAAAAGAGAAAAAAAAGAAAAGCCCAAAGAACAGAATGAGTTACCTTGAAAGCTCTACTTCGGTATTTTAGAAAATAGTTTCACTAATACCCTTGATGCATTGCTTGTATACCCAGGACTGTCAGTACAAACGTTAAATCAGTAAATTGCTGATACCAGCTACAACTAACCCTTAAGAAATCATACATCTCTTAAGTCTTTGCTTTTATTTTCCTGACAACAATAAACCAGTGTCTGTGCAACATCAAATTAGCAGGAAAAAATAAGAACTTAATGCTGACGATTCTTAGTTGAGCAGGCAGTCAAAATTAAGTGTAGCTAATGAACACTTGGTTGATTCTTAGAAAGCTCCTAATGTGCTTTAAAGCATGTGAAAGCAAAGCACAAGTTCTTTTAGACAGGTAGACAGAAAGATGTGCTCGCTCACACACACACAAGCCACATATGTAGTCTACATATATGCATCTAGATAAATTCCAAACAGACAAGCTCTAGGAAACTTTCTAAGCAAAACAAGAAAAAGACATTACCTACTTCTTTCTATAGCATCAACAAGTGCACAATTCTCTCGAAAAACTTTAGAATTCTCTATTCTAATATTTTGAAAGAATGCATTAGCAATAATTTTCACCAAAATATTTCTTCTGACCCAAAAAAAAAAAAATTAATAGAACCTAAAAATTAACATTGGAAAATGCCTGCCTCGAGTTGCTTGTAAGAAAAAAATACAGGAGTTGTCAACTTCTGTGCAGTTTTAGCTCTGAAGTAATTACGGCAGGCTTCTGCTTTAATCACTTATCTCAGGGCAGCCCATCAGATTAACAAGAATTAAAAAAAAAAAGTATTAAAACTTAGTGAGTTACTGGAATCTTCTGGAACTGAAAACTATACAGATGGTCCGCAACATATTTGTATAGAAGATGCCCAATTGTTGATGGGTTTCCAACTATTATAGTAGCATAGCAAGGAGGCAGATACTGGGCAGTGAGCACTGAGCAACTGTTGTCACTGAGCCTTCCCCTCTTGGCTGCATCCCCACTTGCCCAACGAGCAGTTTTGGTCTCCCAGAGCAGAGACAAAGGTTGCTTTGGAGAAGCCGGGAAGCCTAAGAACACCATGTAGATTTAGGACTGGATAGGAGGTATTGTGTGGAGGCCATGCCCATTACTCATCCGCTGGCAACGAGCTCTCTTCCTTTTGTCTGGAAAGACGGTAAACTTTCAATGCCATCTGAAAACAGAAGGCCTTTCACGGAGTGCAAGAACTCTGCCATCTCAATCATGTGAAAATATTGTAAACACTTTCCCAGCCCCCATTCAGCTGTCCAAAAAGCAGAGCTAGAAAACACCAAACAAAACAGGAAGGAAAGAAAAGGGTGTGTGTTGCGCACTTTGTTTTAANAGCTATTATGAAGAAAAGGCAGTTAAAAGCCTATTCTATGTTCTATTTAGGAGGGAGGGGTGTGGGGGTGGGGCGGAGAGAAAGTCCAGTGACCAGCAGTTTCTCTCCAGCACAGATTTTCTCAGATTTCCTTACAGCCTCTGCAAGAACAGATTTCAAATGTGCTGTGGGACTTGGATTTTTCTTTCAGTGCTCAGTCTGACCCACCCCTATGAACATTTCCCAGGAGGACCTTCCCTCCAAACATTTAAACAAAATGACTGCTGTTCTACCAATGTAGGTTAACATATAAAATAACATACACAGAGTGGGAGGTGGTTCACTAAGAGGAATATATTCAGAGCATACCTGCATGTGTGTACATATATGTTTACATGTCTGTCAAATAATGCAACATATCTAAAAGCACACAGGGTGTCTGCATAAAATTCTTAAACTTGTCATTTTGCCTGGTAATACCTTCTACATAGGTTGTGCTGGTGCAATATACCATCAGCTCGGGACATTTGTTTTTACAGGTATTGTCAGTGCATCATGTCATTATGTAAGCAACGTAGTTCTTTGATGAACACGACGGGCTCATTCTCCTGAAGCCAGTGACTACACAAATTTCCATATTTCAGCTGCTCATGTGTTACCATGTTTTGAAGTTATAAGTGCCCAGATTCTTCCCTATTTGAAGTATGAGGTTTTGATTAAAGTTGGTGTACTTACTACTGGAGAAGGGCAAAGAAAGATAACTATGCTGGCAGTATGTAGGAAATATAATTTATTCCCTTGTGCAGAAATCGTGCTCCACAACAAAATTTCTGGTCTTCCTCTGATTTTCTGGATCAGAACAAAAATTCGTCCAATCCAATATTGACCAGAGCAGGAGTGGGTATCACAGGTAAACCTGGAAGCATTCTGGCTCCCTCGGAGGCATACCCTCTGCTACTGACCTAGGAAAGGACCAGCTGTCATCAGTGACTTCCAGAGAGATGTACCACTGCTATCTTGGCAGGTTATTTGTTGTGCGTATTCAGCAAATGGTGTGCACTGATGCAAGTCAGTCCACAGTAAGCCAGTGAGAACCAACTGCTATAGGCGCACACCATACAGAGGGATTCCCCCTCACTCTGCTCTGGATTAAGACAGTTTGCCAACTGTAAAAGAGACTTTGTTATTTAAGTGCAGGGATATGTGTTTTTAGGCCAGTTTTGCTAAGTAAAGAACAAATGAAAAAATGCAAAGCAAGTGCTGCATGAGCCCATGTACCTTCAAGCACACTCGGTGTCCTGTTCCCCACCATGCATACCCAAATGGGCTGCCCCTTGATGTCCCTTTCCATGCAGGAGTCCATGCGCACCAGAAGTGGGTGGCTCTGGGAGATCACTGTGCTCTTAGATGTTCCCCAGACCTCTTTTAAGGTTGATTTTGGTAAGCTCACTTGGCATCTTAGGACTTTCTGGTCTGGCTTCTGCCCTACAAGAGGAAACGCTATGCCTTTCACTGTACTAAAAGTGCACTTCTTTAGGCTGGTGAAATCAGCAGCTACTCAAGAAGTTCATGTTCCTAAGAACAATTCAAGGACCATAATGCATAAAAATGCATAAGAACTATTACCAAGTAATGCCAGATGTGAGACATTGTGAGGGCAGGATCTCCTCACCATCTCTCATCAGTACACACATTATGCAGCAGTGTGACCTATTTAACTGGTTTAGAAGCTCAGCACTTCAATTCCATACAATCCCCTAAAAAAAAAAAAAGTCTAGATTACTACAATTAGTTATTCATTTAGACTTTCTATACACACAGAGAGGATACACAATCATAGGTTAGAAAATGAGAAAAAGTATTTGCCAATAACTGAAGCAGGGACTGATAAAGTGACTGACGCTTTAAATTCACAAATGCATTCCTCAGGACTGCCTTGCACATGCTATCTCAATACTTCCCTCCTCCCCTCTCCATTTTATAAAAAGAAGCTGCAATAAATTAGAATTTTATGAGACTCCAAATAAAAACCTTCACTAAAATTGAAAACAAGACATGGATGTAGAAGCATATGGAAGCTTTATGAGAGCAAAGGGGAAAAAAATGATCCCAAGGCAATAAAAAAACCTGTCCCACTCTTTCTTAGTCTTTACAAACCAAAAATTACAAGAGACAGATAAAGAAGTTTGCTGTACAATACAGTACTGGTATGTCCAGCAAAGAGAAATTCTAGTTTTCTTTATCTTTCCCCTGATGCAAGGCAGCCTAGTAAGAACAATTCTTAAGATCCATTTTCTGACTTTGAAGTATTTAATAAAGAAAGTTATACATGGAAATGAGATACCTTTCTGCTTTGATCCTTAGCATAAGGGTAACCAAGCAGAAGTGGCTTCCCGGCCTTCCTTGCAGTTTTCTTTGGAACTAAACACCAGACCCTCTGAGTCCTGCAACTAGCATTTTAAGTGTTTTATGGAATAAAGGCAGTCTTGTTTAATTTGTATTTTCATCTTTGTTCCAGACCTCAGAGTGATTAATTTTGGTCACTGTATACACAATTTTACTCGATTTTTTTTTTCTCCCCACCATTTCTCCCATCCTCATCAATCCCCCCTTCCAGAATGGTGAGGGTAGGGATTTTGTTTAGCTAAATGATAGAGCGGCTATTAAGGATCGTTTTGCTTTGTTTTTAAATAAAATACTCCACATTCCAGACATTTCTACCAGACACAGTGGTTTGGAACTGAAGAACACTGCAAGTGATGATATTTGGGTCTGGCCCTAAATTATTGCAAAATACTTGAATAACTTTTAGATTTTTCCTCTCTACAACAACCCAAACTTGGGAGCTAAACTATGTTAACATTTGTTTGACATCTTAGGTTAGAAGTGATAATCCCATAGTACATTTCATTCTATGAGTATAAATGCAGGTTCTGTGCTCAGTACCCAAATAAGGCCTATGAACTGCTAATTTCCATTTATAGAGGACACAAGTTATATCAAAAAGTGACAGACAATACCATACTGTCTTAGAAGTATATATAAAGTGTACATTCCTGCTAAACTGATCAGTTGTGAAATGGTTAATAATGGTAGACATTAAATTACCCTTGTTTCTGATACCCAGGTAAAAATGAATTCCAAGTGTGTGCAAGGGTGGCAAAGAGTGCTCCTCACGCCCCATCCCTCAGCTGCCAAAGGCAAACAAATTCTCAAAAGAAGGTGATGAAACAAAGGTGAAGACATCCCCTGTCAGAACAGGGGAAGTGTATTTACAGAACAGAAATGCTCATGGCCTGGGGAGGTGGTGTTCCTACAAAGCTCTGTGCTCATAAGATTGACACCAGATTCCAAAGAAGAATGTACATAAACAGCACAGAGAGAAATACATATCGGGATCAGAGGTTTTGCATCTTACTTCTGATATAATCTTGCTGAAACTCAAGAGACCTCTTCCAAGAGGGCTAGGACTTAAACATCATGGCAATATCATCTTCCAAAGGAAAAATGAGCACAAACAATATTGTGACACATAAATCATTAAGAGCCCTTACTTGCATGGGGTCTTACAGAAGTTGAGAAGAATGAGTATTCTTGGGTCTTCTATAATTAGATAGAACAGTAAAGAAAATTTTTTAACAAATAAAGATATTTAATAAAGAAAGAGTTATTCAGACCTTGAGAGGGATTGTGCCTGACTTCTATTTATTAGAATTTTGAATGTCCCTTGATTACTTCGCTTTTCCTATTTTGGCCCCAGTGTGTGGTTCAGTGTGTGCGGTCCCACTGACTTACTCAAGACTTTCTCCTCGGGTATCTATAGAGATGGTGAAACATCACAGTTTTCAGGTACTGAACAAGGTATTTATTCATAATTATTGAAAGATGGGCCATCTGAAAAACTCAGCTATTGAACAAACATGAACTCTTTCCACCTCTCTTGATGCTGCAAAGGATGAACTTAAACAGGTTATCAGGGTAATATTCTACAAGAGCTAACTTTCAGTTGTCAGGGATTTGAATTCAATGATAAAAAGTAGGGTTTTTTTTTCCTTTTTCATTTATTACAATAACTGTAACAAGTTCTGACTTTTTTTCCTCCAGAGTTTATTCATAACAGATATTGTTTCACCCTAATTATTTTGCCACAGAAAAGACTCATACATAAATACTGTCTCAACAAAGAGCCCTATATGGATGGTCAAGGTGTGTCTCTGTGATCCCAAAGACTTTAAATCTCAAAGAAAAATGGGAATCCTTCTGAAGCACAGTGTCTAGTCAGACTTACCACCTCTGTACATCAGTGTTAGGTGGCAATGAGTCCCTTCGAGACACACAGTTCTCCTGGATAAGGCATAAGTGACCAGCTCGCCATTCAGCTCTAAGGAGTTTCCCAAAAGGAGAATGTCTAGAAATTCATCATCATGGATGTATCCCACAATTTGCCAGGGCAAACCTTGCCTCTCTTCCCTCCCCACCCCCTCCACGCAGTTTATGTTGCCTGCTGCCCCAAACATCTATATTTCCACCCCCCAGTCTGTATGAGAGATGCAAGACAAGTCTAAACACAGCTGTCAAGTTCTAAAATCAGCATCAAAGCTCAGTAAAAGCGAGAGGGAAAAACAATATGCTTTGTTAAACAATACTGCCTCAGATCTCAAAGGGTTATACAATGAAAGTAATACCCCCTTTGAGTTCTGTATATGGCAAGCATTACCTAACATCCTCAGTCAGAACCCCACTGTTTATGAGGTGATGAGAAAAGAATACAGCTCCCTCATGTCAGTAGGACATCTCCATGGCCCTGCATGAATTTTTTTGTTATATTTCAGATGTACTGAATCTTCTAGACATTAGAAAAGCAAAACATGTAGCCATCACCTCCCTCGGTCAGTTCATAGGTTTGCCAAGGTCACAGAAAACACTCTTTTACATCAGAAGTTTTACCTTTAGGCTGTTTTACTCCTCCACGGGACCCTGACAGGATTTAAACAGATTTATCAAACCAGAAATGGAAATATTTATGTTTTGAAACATTGGTATTTCTAAACATTTCTTATTTCTTTCCTTCCCCACTGATACCAATTCTCAGCCTTTAACGTCCATTAGAAGTTACCTCTCAGAAAAAAAAGTCTGCCTGCTAAATCAGCCCCACCCCCTGCACACAGTTAAAGGCTTTCTGCTGCACTACTAGTATTACCACTGCTATGTACACATAGTATGAGTTGATACATTTGTGTATTACATAGCATTGTTTCCTATAGAATGCAATATATCTTTTTTTGTTTGTTTTATAGACATCCCATTTCACGGTCAGCATGAATATTTACAATGATCTAATGCAATCATCTATTTAATGCAAGCTATAGAATTCACTAGTTTGTTGGCACCCAATCCCAGTATATTCCTTTAAACTGCAACAAAGATGCAAACAGGCATCTGGAAAGCTTTTACTGGAAAGCCCATTTCTTCTCTCAGCTGAGCAGCAGGGGAGGGAAGTTCAGAGCTAATGATGGAGACTCCCAGTGCTTCCTCTTCAGCAGTCTGGGGTGAGCCTGGTTCCCCCCAGAGGCTCCCTAAGGCTCTTCTGGAAGGACCCTAACCTTGGCACAGAGACAACAAGTGCAAGGAAAAAGAAAATTTTGTGGAAAGGCACAACAAGGCTTCTTTTTTTTTTTTTTTAAATATCCAAACTACCAGGTGAGTTGTCCAACTTTTAGCCCAAGAAGGTCTCTGAATGGGCAAATCAACCTCAACCTTTGCTCACATACAGCAGGATGGATGCAGCCTGAAATACATTTGTTAATACAGCTACTCTTCAGCAGCTTGAGAATTTGCTCTTCTATCACAGCCATGCATGAAACACTTTTTGCTGCCACCCCATTTCAGCTAACGCTGTACTTTTTACTTGATAAAAGGGTGTGTAATACTCCATACTTCAAGTCTGAGCAAGGAACGGGGGATATTGTAATGCTGAGCTACTGGATCACACATTCCCTGGAAATGTGAGTGATTTTGCAAATATCACAGCATACAGACTTCATTTCAGGTTATAGCAGAAAGAAGAGTTTTCTCCCATGGAGAGGCTACAGCAACAAGAGCAGTTACTCACCAGGGAACAACAGTCAATAATTCTACAGCCACAGTATGTTATTCAGCAATAAAGAGACGGAAACCACTACCTGCTATTCTCCCCCTGTACAGCCTTCACTGTTTTTTCCCTCAAACATACAAGAAGCCTTCCTCAGCATAAGGGGCATCATTCTAGTACATGAAATCACCTGCCCCCCTGCAGTGCATGGTCTGTAAAATGTGCAGAGGGCTGGACATGGCAAAAGGAATGAGGACACACCAGAGCTGCTCAGCAAGAAGGTCAGCTTGAGGCTCCTCCACTGTGAACAGATGATTCTTCAGAAACAGCTGGGGAAGACTGGGAGACATTTTAGGGTCCAGGCAGGAAGAACGTTCATATTGTAGCTGGTCTTAAATAAAACAAAACTGGAGGAATAAGGAAAAAAAACCCACCACCTTTCTCTTGGTACGAAGTAATCTCCATGCAGTGCCACATTTCAAAGTCTGTCTTAGGTGAGCATCCCAGGCCATCAGCCAAACAAACATGATTTGAATATTCCAGAAACACACACGTTTACCTCAAAGCTACTCTTTCCTTTCCATTACAAAAACCCCTCCCTCCACCAGAGAGAGGTTGTGCAACTCTGGGGCTGTCACCCCATCTGTGACATCACACCATAAGCAGCTTACCTTTACAAAATACCTGGAGATCCACAGAGGAAAAAAAAATAGACACACCACCCTTACCTCCTTCTAGTACTTGGCCAGGCTTGTAGCTCCCAGCCTGACTCTTACTGCTCTACCCAACACAAACCCAAACAAATTCCAACCCACCCCTCTTCCCAAGGCTCCAGTTTATTTAAACAGGTGGGACCAGAACTGCTGCACTTCCCCAAGTGCTGTCACAGCTGAAGCAGCTTATAAAGCAATTTGGCTACAGGTATCAATTAAGAGCATGCACTGGGGAATTTCAGGCTGTGAAGGGGCAAGAGCAACACAGCAGCCATTTCTAGAGCTTAGGTGCTGGCAAAGCCAAAAGCAACACTCGGCTGCTTTGTAACTTGCTTAACCCAAAAGACCATTAGGTGGAATTGTTGCACAAACTCAATAACATTTTTATTATTATTATTATTAAAGACTGTCCCACCATTCTAGTATCTGTCATTAATTTTCCATATGTTCCTCTCGCCACTTCTTTTAGGCTGGGTTCGGTTTACAGAGGTGGATCAGATTTCTTTACAAGCCAGAACATTTGCTGGCTTGCTTACTAGCTTGAGGCCAGTTATGTTTGAGTGAGGCCCAAGCAAAACAAGTGAGATTTGGTGACGTTCCAGTGAGTAGGCACCAAGTCTACATGATCCGAGGTGGTTGTTTTTTGAAAGTTTAAATTTTTTAAAGTAGAAGTTCCTTTCGTTATTTCAGATTATTTTTTAAAAGGCAGCTGCTGGCTGATGCTTGCTCAAAGTTTGCAGCATCCCTCTGTTTAATATAAAACAAAGATTTTTGTTCTGTTTTCTTTACACTTTCCAATTGGCAAAAGATTCCTTGCTATCTATATTTTTAATCATGGATGGGAAAATGCACTGGTATATTTTGAAAAAAAGAAACTGGTGAGAAGGGATCAATGAACCATTTTGTTTCCAGCATTTGTACTAGATAAGAAAGTCTAGTGCTTGCAAATCTTTCTCTCAAAAGCATTCAGATTTCACATGAAATCCCCCCCAAACTCAAATCTGACTCCTAGAAACATTTCTTACACTGTCACAATTGGTGAGTCAATAAAAAATATTTAAAAGTTAAATGTCTTTCCATCTCAGCCTTAAAAATAAAATACTGAACACCTGAATAAGCACTGATCCTCTAACTATATCCTGGATTATTTCTTTTTTTTTCCCTCACTGTTTTTAGCTTTATTATTTCCAGCATGCAGGTCTGAAATGTATTTTAAATGCTTAGGGACAAGGACTATTGTAAATTGCCAAGAATATTTGAGGGCCTTATGGAAATGCCAAAGTAGAATCTCAGAAGTAATTTGACACTGAAGGACCTCCAGACCTTTGAAAATCCCCCATTTTATACTCCCCACTGCTTACGCACAGAAACTTAAGGTAGCAGAACCAGAATACAGTCCAGACATGAGATGAAATGAAAATACCAGTATTAGATATTGCGTTCCAGGTTTAGTCAAATACAGAGTAGAGTGCTAGTAAGTAGTAGTTTGAAAATATCCTGAATGCCAAGGGATTCTCACAAAACTCTACACCATGTCTGTCCTTAGCTGGTGCAAAGACATTCCCCCAGTTTTCCTTCATAAATTTGAGCACTGTGTTACAGACATCATAACAGATGGCATCTGAAAGCTGCATGAATGCTGCATAGAAACATCATATTGCCCATATTGTTATTATTCGCAGCACTTCTCAAGGTAAGCGAGCAAAAGACCATGTAGAGCTAAGCATTTGCATAAATACAGACATGTATTTTCTTTCGCACACAAGCAGTGTTTAGGTCCCACAGTGCAGAAAACTGCAGCTCTTGACAGCTAGGAGAGTGCTTGTGTGCTGGGATCCAGAGCTTTGGGAAGTGGAGAATATAGACACCCCAAATGGAGGACTGAGCGGGAGCTGCCCAAATTATCCATTAGGAAAAGCGGAGGATATTGGGATTACCTTAAACCTCTCTGGAATTCAGACGCCTATCTCAAGGCAGGGATCTCCACCCTCCTCCACTGCTATCCAAACCTCCTCCACCAAAACACTAGGAGAAGTGGGTGCTGCCGCTGCCAGGCCTGTTTTACACAATCACCCTACAACTGGAGCATGTCCTCAGACTGCAGAAATTTGGGCTCAGTTCCTTCTAGGCATGAAGGGATCTGAACCTGTGTTATCCACACCTGAGCCAAAAGCTATCAGGCTATAGGTTATCCTGCTCTGGAAAGTTCCCCCTCTTCCTTCTAAAGCTGTTTCTTTTGGCATGCTTAGGAAATGAACTTAACCTAAACCGAACATCACATCAACTAGTCTTTATTTTTGTCTTTCAAAACTAATTTCCTTAAAGGGACAATTTACTTGCTGAGGTTTTTACAAAGTAACAGTAAATACTTCCATAAATACTGCACTATTGCCATATCCAAAATTGTCCGTGCTTCCCCACAAAGCAAATTTGGCTTTGATGAAGAAAGGGTTAAATGATTAGTCAAAAACAGAGAATAGAGACTAATGACCATAGTCAACCCACTCAGGGCCTGGAAGCGTTCAGCAGAACTCAGCAGCTCATCTCCTGTCCCACAGGGACATCCTTTTTCTTCTGTTTGCTTTATGATTTATGAGACAGGGAGGGAGGGAAGGAGATAGGAAGAGGGGAACAGATGGGGAAGAAAACTGAAAGTCTCGGTGATAAAAGGAAGCAGAACAGATTTGCAAGTCGTTGGCAAAAATGCAGTTATGTGGTGATTAAATGTTGTGGTAGGTTGGACCTAGCATATCAGAAGGAGAGCCCATATGCAGATCTCTGGAGAGCTCACATACAGTTCTGGAGTCCAGAACTACTGGGGAACCACCAAATGGACACCACCAACTCCTAAACGTGGAGCTGAAAGAGAAAAGAGAAAATTAGGAAGGAAAGCTGGGAAAGAATATTCACATGAAAGGGCAAGATTTCAAGGAGTAGATGGGGTGAACAGCATCAAGAGCAAGTGATAGATAAAGAAACATGAGGTTGCAGAATAGACCTGTGACTAGATCAGGAAAATCCCAGTGGGGGATTAACTACACACTACGGGTTTCTGTGCTTAGACACAAAGAGCTTTACAAACCAGATTGTTGGCAAAACTTCATGAGTCCCACACTGGAATAATTAAAATAAAAGCTGTTCACTGAAGTTATTTTTGGTGGGCATGTTTGGATCAGAGAGTGGAGTTGTTGAGCACAGTATAATACATGCCAAAAGTTCTATGATGTGCCTGCCACTGCACCCTGCCATACTTGGAAATATGTTCAAAAACTCTGGTAGAGAGTCCTTATTGGCTTCACACTTGAAGGACAAACCAGCGCAACGCATTTCAGTCAGAGGGCACAGCGGTGGTCCTGAGCCATTTCTCCTGCCCTCTTGGTTGCATGCTGGCATGCAGAGGTTCTGTGGCAGACCTCACAGCAGGCAAGGGACTTATCTAACCCAGGTATTCCTACTCGAATTTCAGACATACATATCCTAGAGTGACTGGTGTGTAGAAGTCAGGTTATATCATGTTAGACCCCCATCTCTAACGAAGTAGGGGGCCTGTAGCAAATACACCTTCACAGCTGAAACAGACTGGCAAACCAGATAGCAAAGCATTAAGATCCATTAGAAAAATATCACCGCACTCAGGTATAAGACTTTTGTTTTCTTGCAGTGGAGTTCCTCAAAGAACAGGCAGAGAAGCTGGGTGCTTTGCTGCATGTTCCCTCACCACAGGCATTTTTCCCCGAAAAACCACATAGTACAAAATTTGCTGTACATGGAGACAAGCAGAATGCAAAACAAGTTCTGAAACAAGTGTGAACCAGAAATCTCAGAGGAGAAGAAAGAAGGCACCTTTTGATGAAGTATATATCAGGCCCAAAGCCTGTCACTGCTTGTATGGAAAACTGGTAGACGTCTAACCAAATTCAAACTTCTTTAAACCCAAACATTAGGTGTATGGCTTGAAGTGGCTGAAGCAACCTTGAAGCATAGCAACAATTGTCTCTATCAATCTGCTGGGGACCATAAAAGCAGTGCACATACCCAATTTGTTAACTGCTCTCATAGAGATACCATACCCACAGTATAACACTGCTTCTCCCCTGCAGTAGCCCTATACCAGCAAATTTTTCCTGAAGAATGTCTCCTTCCTCCAGCATAACAGCTCCTGAGGAGTCACAGCAGGGCAGATTGCCTTTCTTTTTTTTCCAGAGGTTAATTTCTCCTCAACATTGGACAATGCAGGTTGACCTTTCTTGCTGTTATGCAAATACAGCCTCCAGACAATGTTTCCAAATCAGACTTCTACTGAAAAAGAAAACAATTTGAGAAGGTCTTTTAAAAGGAAAGAGTGGGTGGTTGCAATTTGCCACATTCTTATTTAAGCAACTTAGACTTTCTCAGCATTTAACTCAGCCATGAAAGTGTTAACTAGGGTATGTGTGAGGGCTGAGACCAGATTCTTGTGAACTGTTGTATTTCTGTCATCTGAAAGTTAAACAGTGGGCTAGGAAAATCCAAATGGTGGCTTCATCCTCAGAATGACAGGAGAAAGAAAAATATTTGCACTTTTCCCCCTCTAAGGAGAGGATTGCAAAGGAGCGGCTCTCTCAAGACACTCCTTTATTCTCTTGACAGCAAGAGCTGGACTGCTGAGACTGTCTCCAGTCACACGTTACTAATACCCCAGCTTGTCCTGTCTGGAGCCCATGCTGCAAATACTGTTTTCTGAGAAATCATGACATTCATTGGCTTTATTTTGTGGACACCAGACTCCCTCAGTTCCGTATCCCTGCAAAAGCGCAAGCAACTTCTGTTCAACGGGTCCTCTGAAGCTAAAAAGTGAAGTTGCCAGAGCCAGGATTTGTCTGTAGAGTTTGCAGAACCAAAGTCTTCTTCCAGCTGCACCTATATAGCTCTGTTACACCCTCTGTTGTCATGGATGCTATTTTGTGCATCAGAAAAAAAAATTATCATCTCAAAAAACTCTACTGATCTTTTTTTTTTGGTTCAATATCTGAATCTGAGACTTGTGGGGTCAATTATGACTTCCTAAAAACACAGCCTGTATTCAGACAAACTGTATTCTCTGACACTGCTTTTTGCTGTTTAAAAAAAATTAGATAAACATCCATCAAAATAACCACATTACTCTCAAATCCTACCTTTTCTGAAATACCCATTTAAAACATTAACCGCAGTGCGATTACTGCTGTGCTTAGGCTGTGCTGATCGGTATCACTGCATTTGTACTCCCTTCTCTTGTCTGTCTCCATCTCCTGACTCTTTGCTGTATGTTTGGACTGTAAGCTCTTTAGCTCTTTAGCGCAGAGATTGTTTTTATGTTCTTCATCTGGACAGGAGTTAGCACCATCAACCTAAGTGCCAAGCTAATATAAAGGACTAACTGGGAAGACAGCTTTGCTTTGTTTATGAATGACTGGTCTCTTCGTGACATGTTGGAGTTTATTGTGCATAGTTAGGAAGAATAGTATTTGTAAAAGAGACATCAAAATTTTCATCTACAATGTTCAAAATTAGAAATTATTGTGAATATTTTAACCTCTTGCTAAAATTTGGACCATCTTAAAAATAGTCTTTAAATGCTTTGCATATAATGTATGTCATAACTATTGCTTCCAAATAAATCTTTTCAATTTCTCTTTTCTCAACCCCTCCTGCCTGGAAAGAAGCACTGATTTTGAAAGCTGCAGGGGACCCAGACTCGGGGCTAGATTCTGTTCTCCTCGGCAGGTTTGTAAAACCACAGCAATTCCACTGACCAAAGGTGAGCTCCAGGGACAGAAATCAGTATTTAACACCTTTATTGGCCTCATTCTTTATCTTCTCACCACCCTCCACATCTTCTTTAAAACACAACCCCAAACTCCCCAGCAATACCTGCTATCCCGTGCATCTGAAGATGCTGAGGCCAACATCAGCTCTTGAGGAGCATGGAGCCACACAGGAGCACCCATGCTGTTCAGGGGCTCCCTCGTACAACCAAGGGGCTGTCAACAGAAACAACACACCATCCCAGAAACTGGGACTGCCTCATTTGGTAAAGTTGCCAGAACCAGACTCTCTGCTGCCTTACTTATTTTCATGTTGCAGAAATATGAGTTACTGTGGTAAAAGTTTCCATTGAGGGGAGATTCCCAAGCTAGGTCTTCAGAGGTTTTCACTTCTTGCTAGCAGGGCCTGGGCGCAGTTTACACAGACCGGCTGATGGGTTCCCACATTGAAACCAGCCAGCCAGTTTGCACAAGTCTCTCATTCTGAAATACGTGTAATTTATTTGAGCTGATAGAGAGGATAAGAATCAACTGCCTGTTTCCCAGTTAATAAAAAACATACAATGAGAGCAGAGATCTGCCAGCATATCTTGTTTACCCAAAAATGTTTGGCATTAAATGTGAAATCGGAAATGAACTCATTATCTGATTATTTTCATTTTGAAGAATTAACTGCTTTGGGGAAAGGCTTGTCTTAATCAGTCCCCTCATTCGGATGACTAATTGCAAATACATATCTCTGGAGAACACAGCAAAAGCTTGTGACTCCCAGGGTAGGACGTAGCACTATCAATTTGGACAAGAACATTAGGAGTATCCTCTCACATGCCTTATTTCAAAACAGAAGGAAATCCATCTAAGCTAGCAGCATCATGCCCATACAGGTGAGAAGAGTTTCAAAAAAGATTATGCTCTGTAGTTCTTAGCCAGACGATATGGATTTACCCTTTTTTCCTCCCAAAGGATAATTATATAGCAGTAGGGGCAGTTGTAACTTTCTGGATGTAAAAGTATGTTGAAGCCAGGATTCCTCAGTGCAGTAAATGAACATACCTTAGCAAAAATTAAGAAAATGCAATCAGATACCCATTTGGGGCTAACAATGCTTTTGGTAAACTTCTCTATCTAGCACCAAACCCAGGTCACTTTGGATTAAGAGAGAACTGTGCTCAAGACAGTGCATTAGGCTGCACCTCTTTTGTTTGTCTCTTGCTGCTGCTTTGCTGTTTGATTTCAACTTCCAGTGTTCTCTGGTTAGCCATCGCTGTAGCTGGCCCAAGAGCTGCTGCTCATTCTAGGGTTGCTGAGCGCTTCTGCTGTGTTCAGAATGCTGCTTTCTTCTCCTATTGGGGACTGGAGTGAATTTCAAAAGGGTGCTATGGAACCCTTCATTGTATATCAGCACTTAAACAGGTATGTGTCCCCCACCAAATACTTCACTCCTTTTTTTACTCCAGTTGAAGAATCCCCATTCTCATGTGCCCTCTAAACCTACCTGCAACATCACAGTGTTCATGGCTTAAACTTTCTCTTAGCTATACTTGATTTTTTTTTTGCTTGACCAGCAATCCAGAGGCAAAAGTACATTGAGTGGTGTCCAGGAAGGCAGCAAATTTCCCAGGATGGTTCTGGGTTGCCCAGCAAGCCACACATTGCTTCACAGGCTTATTGCAGCCCATGGACTGCGCATAACGCAGGCAGGGATAGCCTGAATGCCTTCCCTCCAACTCAGCCAGGACAGAGCACAGGTATCCAACAGTGTCCTGACTCACCATGCACTTGGTCAGTAGCACTTAGTTCAGATCTCTTCACAGAGCAGAACCAGTCAGGCATGGGAAGTTACCCTGTCTGGGTGAATCACATTAGGATCCCCAAAACACTGCAGCTACCACTTGTGGTTCTTCCTCAGTCTAAGTTCTCCATCAGATCCCATCAACTGCAATAGTCACCTCTGCGACCGCATAAAAATGACACAGTATCAGGCAGGAAAATGCAGCAATAAAGTTATAGAAAAAAGGGTATAATTTTTGGTATAGCCTAATAAAGAATATTATGGGGGGAAAAACCCACCCTGAAAACACTACATTCTCACTGGCAAAGAGCCTAATACAGATGTGACAATTTCCATGTTTTCTTGTTTTTTTCTCTTTCGTGTCAGAGTACACACACCAGTGCTTGCCTTTACTCCAACAGCTGGTCTGAGGCAGTGAAGGGTCACCACTACCACGCTGTTTCAGTTCCTGGAGGCTCCCTGATCTGGCAAAAGACCACGCTTTCTGAGCAACTCTGTCTTGGCCCAGAAACTGGAGAAATATTCCCTATTTGAACTGTTAAACTTTCATTTCCTAGCTGATGTTGTCTCAGCATGAGTAGGTCTTTAGATTATATTGGTGTTTGCTCTTTTTTCTTCAAATTGCTGAAAGATCCCTTTTGGGGCTGAAAGGTACAATTGAGCATGAACTTTGTGAGTTCCTCCGTGTGACAAATACGAGCTTTTAAAACAAGGTATTTGAGACTTTCTTTCTATTAAACTATAGAAAGTAATTAACCAGGAAGTGTAAACAGCGAATTTGAGCACAACAGAATGGGCTGTTTGACTCTCTTTTCATTCCAAATGAAATGGAAAAGAGGAGGAGTAGCAACTTTCTCAAAGGAATTTGTCACATGTGTTGTTTGCCCATATTTTTCACATCTTGTTCTTTCACAGCCTATTAGACCCTGGAGTTGAAGCTGCATTCTTCAACTTCCTTCTGTAATCCAGACCAAATTGTGTCACCCCCATAGCTTCATTTTTATCTCATTGAATACTGTGGTTTATTTCATTATTACTAATATGGAGTCTAAAATAATTTCTAAAATGTTGAAAGTTACATTTGCTGCCCACATTGCCAAAACCATAAAATAGTGCTGGTTTCCATCGCTCTTGATGTTTCTGTTACTGACACCTTTCAATGCTTGTAATAGAGGTAAGAGTTTATCTCACTAAAGAAGTGTAGTCAAAAAAAAAAAAAGACCATCATCATCACTGCTGATTACAGAAAGCAGCTTGTTGATCAATGTTCCTCTACAGAGGAAACAAAACTTTCTCCTAATATTTCCATGGACACGTCGTCATCTGGAGTCTTTTCCTAGTTTCTGCTTTTTAAATTATTTTTCTCAAATTCATTTGTTTTAATCCAATTTTGGGTTGGGAGAGAGACTGCTACTTTGAGCTTCCCTTCACCTAGGGAGAACTTGCAGGTAAAGACCCAGTGTGGCTTCTGTCAGACTTAACCAAAGACCCCTCAGCTAACCATTTCATTTATTTCCAACACACCGTACCGCAACACGTAAGCATACGTAGAGCAAGACCATTTCCTTCCCTTGCCTAGCCCTGTAGCCAAATAGGTGGAGACGTCAAGAGCAGGTGGAAGGATGCTATGGTCTTCCTGAGGAATAACTGGTTAATTGGTCTTAAAGCAGCTACCATAGAAGACACTAGGCAGATATACAGCTAAGCACGGGGAATTAGGGACTCCTTCACTGACAGTTTTAGCTGTAATGTAAAAATTTAGTTTGGAGTTTTGAATGAAGCTATATTGAGCTGAAGTGTCTAAGCTATGTGTATATTTTCATCTGTAAGTTTTTTATGGCTTCAGCTTGTCCTAAATGGTGCTGCTACCTATAAATCAAAGCTTTCTCTTACTCCCTTTCAAGCTCACATGGGATTAAAATGAGAAGGGAAGACAGAAATGAGAAGTTAACATTGTCCTTGGGAATGGTTCTGTAGGTCTAGCAGTTCAACAAGCTGCACATCCATTGCTGTTTCATGCTGTCTTCAAGGAGTAATGAAGAGGAAATGTTAACGTCTGTCAGACCTCTCTGTTAAAGACTGATTTATTCGCAGCACAGTGTGTTATGGGCTTTGTTTTTTGTGATTTATTCTCAAATATTGCATTTTGTTTTCCTGATAAAAATATACTCAAGAGCATTGTTTGTTAGCACCTGGCATATTGGATGGACAGATGCCAAATATACTTGCATACAGGAGTGGTTTTGTTTGTTGTACTTTTGTATGAATCAGCTTTTCCATCAATAGAATTTCCCACATCTTCTAGAACCACTCAGTAAGGGCAGGTACATGGGCTGATTTCCACACTGCTGCATTTGTTAGTTAGGTTTTCTGTGATTCTGTATACATGCAACTGAATGCCACATGCCCAGAGAAGAAGGGGAGGACACTGAACCAAAGATCAGGCACACGTGCCGTCTCTCACAAGATATTTTTTTTTTCCCTCATGTTGATATTTCTCTGTCATTGCAGGCTGAAGTGTGCCATTGACATTTTTGCGCACATAGGGTATACTCTGGTCTAAGTTAACCAGCTCCTCAGGCACTCGGGTTTACTTAAAATATAAAGCAGGCACTACTATGACGTCCAAATACATTATCTCAGAGAAGCAGCAAATTAACAGATACTATTTGTCTTCAGGTAAATTTGGAAGATGAGGCTATGTAGCAGAAAACACAAAGTCCTACTGCAGGCTCCTGGGAAAGTTACGTTACATTAACCCAACCCCAGCTGCAGTTCTGGAACTTGAGAGCAGCCACAGAAACGGCCACGCAGCTTCCAGCTGAGTAAGAACAGATTTTATACAGCAGCTTGTTTTAATAAAGCATTGTTCCCTGTTATATTGAGGGTCCAAGCACTGTACGTGGCACAAAAATCAATAAAGCCTATGGAAAGTTTAAGAATGAAGCAGAAGAATCGTACTTACTGCTGTCAGAATTTACCAACAATGCTTGCAAAGGCACTTAAAATAGAATTATGTATGTCTCGTGCTGAAGCATCACAAATGAAGCAAAATACCAAGCAACTTTTCAGGCTGAGACATGCTCATTCCAACTCCCAGCCCATCTCTCAGGATAATAGTAAATAGTGAATGAACTGAATGTAGTCTGCTGCTGAGGTGCTAGGTTAAGGACATATGAAAAAGATGTGATTTAAGATGAATACCATTATTTTACACCACTGCAGAGTGCTCTATGCTTTTCAGAGCAGTAAAGGGCATGTAGCTTCTTCTCAAAAGAAATCATAATCCACATTTGCAGAGGATTAAATAATTTAAGTATAAATGGATTTGAAGAAAAAAATATGTAGAGTTAACATGAATACAAAAAAAAGTGAATTAAGAGAATCATAGAATCACAGAATATCCTGAGTTGGGAGGGACGCATAAGGATCATCAAGTTCAACCCCTGACTCCACACAGGGCCAGCCAAGTCAGAGCATGTGACTGAGTGCATCGTCCAGCTGCTTCTTGAACTCAGTCAAGCTTGCTGTTGTGACCACTTCCCTGGGGAGCCTGTTCCAGTGTCTGACCACCCTCTCACTAAAGAACCTCTTCCTAATATCCAAACTAAACTTTCCCTGTTGCAGCTTCAGACTGCTTTCTCAGGTTCTGTCAGTGGTCACCAAAGAGAGGAGATCGGTGCCTGCCCCTTCACTTCCCCCTATCAGGAAGCCATAGACTGCAATGAGGTCATGTACCGTGGCACCCAAAACTGCATGCAGTACTTGAGGTGAGCAGAGTTCTACACCACAGTAGTATAGAGCAGGACAATCACCTCCCTGGACTGGCTGACAAAGCCGTGCTTGATGCACCCCAGGATACAGTTGGCCCTCCTGGCTGCCTAGGCACACTGCTGTCTCATGTTTAACTTGCTGTGGACCATACACAGGGCAACGTAATATTTTTGTCTGTATTTCCATATCAAACATAGACAAGAAGGGAAGAAAAGCTACTTCAAAATATCTTCTGAAAACATCCACATGCAAGGATGATTGCAACCATATGAGATGAGGGCATTGCCGTAAGTCAAGGACACATCTGAACACATGTAGGGGCTATTCTCATTAGCCTTGATGAGATGAAACGTATCTGAGAAGTTCGTATAGCAGCCCCATCCCAGTGGCATGTGTGTTGCACAGATGAGAGCTGTCTTACGATGAAGTTCAGTTTTGTGAAAAGCATGTTTTGTAAACCCTCTTCACATCAGACCAAATGATAGCAGGGTCCAGCCCAGGTGCCTGGATGCCATGGACACATTTGAAAAACTGTACCTCATGTGTTCAGTTTTCCATTTTCCATGTCCTCGTGCTACAGGACATATGAGCTTAATATCCTCAGCCCTTTTTATTACCATCCAGTCTGAATTTACAGCTGCAGTAGAGCAATCTACTTGGTATCTTGTTTCCAAGACATGCTGTCCCTATTTTTGCTATTTCTGTTTAAATAGCAAAAGTTTTGCAGAGATCTTTTGGACACTGCTAATTCTTACATTTTTATGCCTATCTACCTCTTCCCTCCCCCCCCCCAAAGCGAACTACAGAAATGACAGTGTGACTCTTCTGCAGAGAAGACGTGCAGAGCTGCAAGCTGCACTGATGGCAGGGGGTATTTCTACCAAGGCACAATCTCTGTCGAAGTGCTGCCACCCGCACTGTATCGCGATGACTGTTCCTCTCATTGATGCCTCAAAGCATTCAGGTTCCTGCGTCAGATATGAAAATGAATAACCATTCTTTCTTCTAAAGGGTAGCTGCAATGCTTGGATTGCATAAATAGTACATTGTAGCCATCCTAGCCCAAACTGGGGCCCTCCCATCAGATGCTATGAACAGAAGAGGGTTGGGTCTGGCTGATAATTTGGGAAAGAGATGAGAGGGGAAACCCCCAGCATAGCAGAAACTGGTGTTAGTGGAACAATAGCTGGAACTCTGAGTCATTGCTGAAGGAAATGTCCAAACACGAGCATCAGAGGACACACTGTACTGCAGAAAGAGCCAGCTTCTGGATAAGTTGCACACAAAGAGACCTAAAGAATGCTTAATTTTGAAAAAGTTAACACACCCTCTACGCATTTTCAAGAATGAGACCAATATCCCCCTCGGTGGTTTTAAATTTGGTAGCTACCTTTGTGCCAGACGCCAGTAACTTAACTTGGAGTTTAGCCTGTTCTTTGTTTTTCTGTCTTCTGCAGTGGTAGAGTACTGCACCTTAAGCAGCGTTAACTAATAATCAGCTGCATCTCCTCACTATATAGCAAATGAGTGCTTTAGAAGTATTACCTGACTTAAACCCTATGATCATGAAAAAAGTTTGAAAAGCCTGGTAAAGATGAGGAAACAGACTCCAAGAGCTGCTGGATTTGTTGAAAAGCCATAAAGAAGTGCTCTGTTTGGGGTAAGCAGACAATTCGATCACGTGCGTAGTACGATCATGAAGACAGAAGGAAAAGAGAGAAAAAACTGAGTTCACCTGTCTGCCTAAGGCCAAGCTTTTTGGGTTTTAATGCAGCTTTTGCTCTCACTACCTGAATGAAATCATACTTGGAAAGAGTGTGTCCTTTAGGTCAGAGCAACAGTCACAAGACTGCTTTTTCTCTCTTGCCACAGGTTTTGCATTTCAGGAGCTGATCCTTGCTTAAGGTAAACAAGACTCAGTTCAGCTGAATATAATAGATCTATTTCAAGTCAACACGGAGTCAACATTGAGAACTGCAAAGCACTTAGGTGAAAACCTGACTTTCAGGGGGAAATGTTATTCACTGCATATTTTTAAGAATGAAAACACCAGCTGAGTGAAACTATTCCAAAGCCAGGATATTTTATGTATGTTCAGCTTAATAAATGGAAAAATGTGTAAATCCGCTGCTTCTAGAGCATTATAAAAATGGCATTACATAGGAGATTGATTTCCAGAGCTCCCAGGGGTATGCTCTCTTTTCCTGATGCACATGTCTAAGCACCATTAACACTGTTACCAGGGGGACAATATACATGTCAGTATAAACTATACAATCAGAACCTTCTGAATTACAACTCCCTAATTAGTGTCCCTGTGTCAATTATCCCATTCAGGATGTCAAATATTTCATGAGGATTAAATTTCAAAATACACAGACTCTCTGATATATAAAATCCCAAATGGCTGCTCAACATATATCAATGTTATTGTATCGCATACAGCAGGTAAAAAGTTAAACAGTCTTTCACATACCTCTACCCTGCTTTTGATAGCATTTAATTTGGCACTTGCAGTTGCATCCATATATTTTTACTTGTGGGGATACTTACTGAGCAAAACAGGAGGAAAAAAAAGGTTTCACGTTTTCAGCCAGCATTTTCCTTTCCAAAATAGTGACAACATTGTAATTCAATACCCAAACTGAACCTCTCTGACCCTTGAATCCAAAACTGATGGGTAAGGGAGAAGAGGAGAGGAAGAAGAAAGGGGCTTTACAATGCCGACGTCAAAAAAATCTTTGCTTCATCATATATTCTTCACTGCCAGGGAGAAAAGAATGTGTGTGTATGTGTGTGTGAGTGCACAGCCAGGATGTAAGCATATCCAGTTGAAAGTGGTTTGGCTTTCAGATTTACCAAGCTTCCCCTAATAAAACTGGCTTTCTTGATATACATTCAAGTTATAAACCAAACTTGGCCTCCATCTATTAGAGGAAGCGGATCTCCCGGTGAGCAAAGTAACACTGGGCTAGTTTGACAGAGGAGAAGCACGGACCTGAATTAAAATCTCTGCATAGTCCCCAAACTGAAGTGTTTCCAGAATGAAGCTGAACAGGTGAATCAAGAACTAAATTTACACCCAAGACAGCCTTAACACTCCACAATTTGAAATCTTTTGAAGTTTGTTGTTTGGTTTAACTTGTTAACCTTCCCCCTTAGCTATCACTTTTTCACTGTCACTTTTCCACAGATGTCTCGATCAAAAAAGTGGTTACATAAAAACACTCTAATGAGCAAATTTACCGACTGGAACCAGGACAAAGAATCTTAATTGACTATTAAAGAAAATGCACAGAAAGCAACTTTTGAGTTTATAATTGTAAATATTGTGTCAGAAACTCAGCCCCCACAATGACACACATCTATTTTAGACAAAAGCAAGTATTAGCAATCCTAATCTGCTCAGATTTTGTCATTAGACCACACAATAGACTACTCAATCAAGCAACAAAACAAAAATTAGTCCCAGAAATAATTAAGGAAATAATTTAAAATATCAAAGGAAAGAGGATCATGTTTGGCTACCAAGACGCAAAATGTAGCTAATAAGTTGTCTCTTACAAAGAAGTAGCCAGAGTCCTAACCGATGGCTTTTTGTACTCATTTATGATGTAATAGCAGATCGAGTGGGCTGAAAGTAAGAGATTAGAAAGAGCCAAATTTTACTAAAATACAAAGGTCTAGACAACAGTGCCTTTTAAGATCTCAGGCCAGCCTTGAGAAGAAGGGGGAGAAATAAGAGAAGAGAGAAGAAAAGTGAAAGAAAAAGAAAAAAAAAAAAAAGAAAAAAAGAAAAGTAGTAATCTGAATGAAACCAAAATGCCTAGAGCGGCTTTGCACATTCACAAACAACATTTTACCAAGTAATTTCAAGGACATTTTCAAAGTCTTGCAGTTAGGTTCCTGCCCTCGGTGCTCTCTGTAAGCGGGAACTCCCGTTTTCCCACCCCTGAGGGAGCTCCGAACCACTGAAGACAGGGATTCGCCTGTTAGACACCAGCAGCATGAAGAGCGCGGTGTGGCTCCTCCCTGTGCTCTCATTTCGGAGCAGCCCCTGAGCACAGCGCCCGTGCAAACACTACTACCTACAACCATCGACAACCGGATCCCTTTTCCAAGTTACCTTTTCCTTACATTTGCTATTTCACACCAACTCTACTAATACAACCCTGACAGCATTTTCACCCCGTGCTATCCTTTTTAGTGGTGCCTAAATCCCCTAATTCATCAGTGCATGCTACTCTTTAATAAACCAAGGTCAATCTAATTTCCTTCTCCTGGTGCTCTCTTCCCCCATAACATATTCTTCACGTGTTTCAGCATTACTTTGAAGTGACTTCCTTGCCTGGCACGCTAAAATCCAGAAACAGAGTGCCTATCATTATGATTGCAGTTCATGCCCTGACTAGTCACAGCAGAAGGAGAATTAGACTATAATCTCCTAAACAGTGTAGAATCTGTAGATCAAAACCAACTAGCCCTTTTTGGCATGTAGATCAATGGACCGGTGTAGGGGTATGAAAATCCAAGCAATTTTTCTAAGGTAAAGTCAACCTCAGCGTATGGATTTGTTCAGCTTGGATTTTCTCTCGTCTGCCCTTCACTCCCCTGCCCCCAAAAGCAAGTCTTCAGAAAGGAGCTTTTATTGCATCCTGAATAACAGCAGCTTCTGTTGGTCGAGAAGGCAGAACAGGCACACACAAACATACACTTAGAATACAGGCAGTACAGAGATTAAAAACAACCTAACTACCCTGGCTAGCCTTCTTGATGGTAAGGATGTTTGCATGTCTTTCCTCTAAATATAAAAACAAACAATGGTGGCTGCTCTAATCAAAGGAGTAATAGCATGATGCCAAAAAAATTTACAATGCATCAAAACATTTATACGGACTCTAGAGTTGTTTCACTGAAGAGACACAAACTGCCCATAGCCACGCACAGAAAATATTCAGAGAGATTCAGAGGAATGGAGTCACGCCTGATGGAGTAACAAAGTTTCTTGGCACAAAGCAGCGATTTCCATAACACAGGGCACGAGGGGTTTCTACTTGCAGAAATGGAGCCCTACCATGCTGACCTATATGTCACCATGCACACAATTTAGCTGGGATAGCCCAAGTCCTGCTGGAAGTTCACTGACGCTTTATATCGTAAGTTACTTGAAACCTCGCAGGTGTGCAGGGAGCTCTCTTCCCGTAACGCAAGTGGGCCTAAATATAATCTTCCAAAGAAGCGGACATAAGATCAAAATTTTCCTTATCTGTCCTAATGAAAAATGTCAAATCAAAGGCTTATGGGAAAGACTTTTAAAGTAGAATTTTTTCCTCTCTGGTCCTCTTTGGTTTCTCAGTTTTGATGTCTGACAGGTTCATCATATTTTCTGAGGTTTTTTTCCTTAATGGCTGCAATTCTCTGGGAAAGGGAGAAAGTGGCGGAGGCCAATCTGCTGACCACATAAACCCACTATGTGCTTTCTAAGGCTCCCTCTTTGTGACATTTCAGAAGTGGAAAGTTAACAACTATCGTAAACAAAAAAATCTGTAACCCTAACTCCTCCTTCCACTCAATTTTTCATGCCACTGTGGACCAGTGTGGAAAGAGAGGGCCTCCGGAGTATCAGCTTTAGTAGATGGGGACACGCAGGATAGTGTGAAACAGTTGGAAGGCCAGGTTTAAACGTGTAACCTGAAACACTGGAAACTAGAACTCACAGCGGGGCTTAGCAACAAAATCAACAATATAGGCAGCGCATGACATGTGATCACCAAAGCAGAAGCAAGGTTGCTTAAATATAGCCTCTGTAGGTATTAGAATATTTCTGAGAAGTACACATCAAGCACGAGACAGATGCTACTAATAAGTAGAGCTTTAGACATTTATTTTTGTATTTAAATATCCAGCTATATTTATCTGAAAGACTTAACCATACCATTCTTGACAGAAAGGTATGCCAGTTACTTACTGCTGTCTAGACAAAAAGATTTAAAACTGGAAAAGATAAAACCGTTGTAAGGGAACATGGAAAAGTGCTTTAAGAGTCTATGAGAAGGGCAGTATCTCTGCACTTGAATCCCCAGAGCTCTGGCTTTAAGAGCTTTGTTTATTGGGGAATTTGCTATATTAATTATTTCATAAAAGCTTCCTAATACTTGTTCTTGAACATTAATAGTTTGGTTAGGAGGAGGAGGGTAGTAAGTCATGAAAACTCTAGAAAGCTGGAAAAACCAATCAGTCTTACAGGCATGAGTGATGTCTGATGATCATCTGACACTTTTGGAGTTGTGACTATGGTGTGGTGAACCACTTCAAACTAGGACATAAAGATATGAATCATCTACAGTGAGTAAGCTGTCCCAATTCCAAATTTCCTGAAAAAAAAAAAAATTAAAATCCAGACTTTCTGGACACTCACCCTAAGCGTTTGGACAGCTTTAAATGATCCTGTGATCTCAGTGAAGAAAATGTTCTTGAAATGAGTTACATATTTCACCTCTATTTTTAGCATAACCATAAAACAGACCTGCTAAACAGAGGTTTCCCAATCTCTGCTACAGTAATTTGGTACCATGTGGTACATAAAGTTGGAAGGAAGCAGCATACAAAAGAGTTACCACAGGCTTCAAGGAGCAGAAAGGTATGAAAAGTCTCACAAGCTACCCTAAATATTCAGAAATATTTATATATATATATGTGTGTATGTGTTTGGGGATTTTTTGATACAGCAGATATTTCTACACCACTACACCCTTTGAGCATTTCATCATCAAGCCTAAAGAAATGGAGGACTAAGAGCAGTGCTCAAGCAACACTTCAGAACAGCAAGGTCCTATAAAAAGAGAGAGCTCCAGGTAGAAACAGGAATGAAACTGATACAGTTTGTTCCCTGGCCCCTTCACCACCCCATTTGCATTGCACAAAAGATGCCCTGGAGGAATCACTGGAGGCAAAGTCCAGGTGATAAAAAAAAAATCAGTGCACTGACTTTATGCAACTCATTTCTCTCATTCTGCTGAGAGCGATGTTGAGGTTTGGGTCATGGACACAGTGCACAGTACCAAAGTACAGTGCTCTCTGTGGGTATCTTACAGCCTTGAACTCCTGCGACTGCTGCAGCCCAAAAGAGCAGGAGTATCCATGAAGGTGGCATGAGACAGCCACCTTTCTTTTCCCAAAATTTAACCTGGGCCACTGAGTAGGAATTAATTTTCCTGAATCCTCACTCTTATTCCCTAAGTAGGTCAAATCACTTCAGCAGTTACAATTTTTTTTTTTTTTATATTTGTACTAACCTGAAATACTGCTCTTAAAATACTTCCAGGTATAAGTCAATATAAGTTTAATAAAACAATTCATGTGGCAAGAATGCCAAGCAGTAACTTCACCAAACCTAGTTCTTGTACACAGGTAAGCATTGTTCTTGTGACTAAGAAATTTTCCTGCAACTCAATAAATCTCTTCATGGAATTAGGTGCTATTAGAGATAAGCAGAGTTGCAAAACCTATTCCTGTCCTGATATAAAATTATAGGAAGCAGAGCTGGAAAGGACTTTAAAAGGTCATCTGGTTTGTCCTTAAGGCAGAATCAATATTCGTGTCACTAGTGACAGATGTATGTTCTTAATGACGGTGACTTCACCACCTCCTCAGGCTTTGCTATGTTTATGTTTAGAAAGATTTTCCTAATAACTGTTCTGACCCTCCCTTGGAGTAATTTAGCTTGCTATTCTTATTATGCCTGCCATGAACAAAAAAGACATATTACTCCCTTCGTCTTTACAACAGCAGGGTGAGTTTTTTTAGACCTTATTTATTCCCCTTATCCTTCCATCTTCTTTTTGAGTGCTCAATAACTCCAATTTTTTTCAAGTTCTCCTTGGATACAGTGCTCCAAGTTGAGTCTTTACCAGTACCAAATGCTAGAAATATTACTTCTGCTGGCTGCATACTGGTTCTCACACACATAGTAGCTGGTCACTTAGCTTTTTAATAATTAACTCATGTTTAATTTGATTCTCTTTCATTCCCAGATCTTTTCCAGAGAACTGCTGTCTATTGTGTTAGTCGGTCCTGTATTTGTGCAGTCGATTATTTTTGCCTAACACTTTGTGCTTGTCCCTGTTGTACTTAATCCCATTTTTTCAGATAATCTCTCCAATTTGTCAAGATCACTTGGGATTCTAATTCTGCTTTCCACATGTTCAGAATCCTCCCATCTCCTGTCATGCGCAAACTCAGTGCATATAATATGAACCCCTCATTCTGATCAGTCATGAGAATATTTTAAAATATTTAGAAAAACTCCTTGTAGAAACTTCTCAGCATATTTCAATTAAATAATAGAGTTACTCTGAGGACTACATTTCCTTAGCTTTCCAACAAGAATATCATTCAAGAGAGTGACAAAACTTAAGTAACATAAGAGCAGAAGACTTGGTCTGTCCCCTGTATCTGTGGGTCTGTTACCTCATCATAGCAGGAGGCTAATTTGCTTTGTCATAATTTGCTCTTGGCAAGTTACTGGCTGTGTTCTAGTTGCTTGTGAATGTTTAGGACATTCACTGCATGTTTTTTCCTGAGAGATTTTTGTGATTTTGTCATCAAACTGACACTCAAGTACCAGCATGCAATAACATGCAAATTAGTATTATACAAAGAAAAAAAAAAGGACTTTTAAATTCTTTGCCAAAAATATTTTTCAAATATTCACTCTTAAAGAGGACAGCATCTTTAAAGTAAAGAACCACACACACTTCACATAGAAATGGTGTATCTCACTGATCAGCACTAGTAGAAACACCACTCTATGTTGATCTATGTCTCAATGCAGCGCTCATTGGAATAGAGGCCCCCACAAAATATGTGGATATCATGTGGTAGTGAATCAATTTTGCTCATTCAGATCACACTCAAAGCACTTATGCCATATTGTTGACTCTTCAACCACCTGCTCTTGTCAAGGAGGTCTGGCACACAGTCTTTGAAGCATTCTTGATTTGCTCCAGTCATGCTCTACTCTGGTTATAAAAAAAAAATAGTCATAATTTTCATATTGATAACTTTTGAATAGCCAGAACTATCTGTACATATGCATAAATGGGATGGAAAAGGTACAGAAGATACATGGTCTCTTTGGAGGAATACATTTTGTTCAATAGTCAAATGACGTAGGCTATCTAAAAGCACAACTGTCAAATTAAAATCCAGTTAAAAATGAAGTGGCACAATGTCCCTGATCAGATTTGCTACTAAAATAGATGATCTACTATTTTATCTGAAGTCATATGGAACATCAGGAGGCATTCAGATATAAAAACCCAATAGAATTACCCTTGAAAATTAAGTCATTGAATTATTAGACTTTATGCAAAATAAAATACAAACACAAATTATACCAAAACAAACAACTTGTTTGTTTTGAAAGCTTAAGCCCTCTACATAAGAATTAAACCACCCTCCCCCCCGCCACTAATCCAAATGACAGTCATGATAGTAATTCTATGGCTAGGTGCAGAGTTTGCCTGCATTAATTGGGGGAATAAAAACACATTAAAATGAACTGTTTGTAATGAGACACATGAGAATAAAAAACAAATTGTAGATAGTTTTTCCAGGAATCAATTCTGTTTGATCAAAACCATGATTGAAGTTTTCATGTTCTCAGAGGACTGTGCAAAACTTGCTGCTGGAAGAGCATCTTCACTTTTAAAAGTATTCTAAAAAGGGTTGGCAAGTAGAATTCGGTAAGTTATGTATAGAAAAATTTTCTCTCAGGTAATGTAACTTTAAATTGAGTTATTCCATATTTACATCAAATACTTCGAGTGAAAAAAAAATATCTTGGCTTTCATACTTTGCACACGAGGCTTTGGCTCGCCTTTCACTTCTGGTGTTACTTTATAATGTCTCTTCAGTGAATTAGATATTTACAGGATTCTCTCCTTACAGATTTATCCGGAGTTTCAACTGCTAACTTTCGCCCAATAATCTCATTCATTCAGGATTAAAATAACTTTACGTAAAAATACAAGCTTTTCCTCTTGAATTGGCAGTAGCAGGAAAAGATTTTAAAAGGGGGAAAAAACCCCAAAACAACAAAAAATAAAAAGCAGAGTAAGAGAAAATATACTTGAAGCTGGAGTCTGACACCAAACACATCGACCTGTGGGAGTGTTTCAATGGAGATATATGAATTTCTTAATCCAATAAACGTGGAACAGGAGACAGTAAATCTCTCAAACCACAAACCAAAACTACTGAGGTCTTTTAAGAAATGTTCAAGTCACATGTGGCCTTCAGGACTGACAACTGTTCCATTGTAGAGCGTGAGATGTTGTCCTGCCAAGAACAGTAATGGCACAACAGGAAAATAATCTCAGGACAATTACCAGGATGAGAGGCAAATGTATTTCCATGTAGCTATGATTAATCAATAAAAGGCTAATGTTCCAGTTTCCGTCTAATAAAATTTAGCAAGCAGCAAAACTAGAAAATGGTAACCATGTGATTTATTACCAGCCCTTCACTCTTTTTATCCTATTACTGAATGCATGTAAAAGGATGTGATGCAGTGGACTGCATGAACTCCCTTGAAGGGGCCACCCTACTGAATAACTGAAAAAGAATTGACAGATGAGAAAAATAACATATCTGCTTCTTACTAAGTAACTGTCTACAGCTGTAGTAGAGTAGGGTAACCGCTCTCTTCCCTCACCCCCATCCTACATCAAATTGACCCTTGATGTCAGTTTCCCAAAATGGCACCTCTAGCTAGTGGGAAAGTATATTATAGGACACAGAGAAAAACTATAAATACTAACAAGGCTAAATTCCCCTGCTCTGGACCCCCATAAACTGTTGTTAATCTAGTCACTCTGAGGAAATAGTATATAATGATAATTACTTCTCAGTTCCTCCAAAGGAAGTGCTACATGGTATACTTTAAACAGAAGGAAAGAATATTATCTTTTTAGTATTTTCATCGTGCATTGTTAAGCAATTGCATTCCTGTGCTACATCCCAGCACAATGAAGCCAAGGGTAGTGTTTCCCTGATGAATTTTAAGTGGGAAACAATTTACAGTACATGTGATTGAAGAAATTTATCCCAGGACTAGTACAACTGGTTCCTACTATATTCCAAATACTTCTAACAAGAAAAAAAATAATAAATGCAGCAATCAGAAAAACATTAGAACTGCGAAGGACTTTGCAAGACACTGATGAAATGGTACCCTTTCCATTGATTTAGGCAGGCAATAGGAGCAGACCCAGGTGATGTTATTAAAGGGCAAAATTTCACATAAGCATGCTTCTGAAAAAAATGAAAATTCATTAACAGGATAAAATTTCAAAAGGCTCACCAAGAGCAGAAAAGGAAGAGCCACATAAAAGAAAGCTACAGCGGACCCCAGGTCATGACATGCACTTGATCCGTGCTGCATCAAAAGACATGGAAATATGCTGCTTGCAGCCCCACCTCACGTTCTTCCTTCTCTCAACAGGATGTGAACCAAATAATATGCATTTTAAGCGTACTTCTATTGAAAGTTTTCAGCCGTGCTGGAACATTTTAAGCACATTTCTTTTTAAATTAAAGAAAATATTAAAATTTGTAGACAAATGGACTGTTAACATAGGCCAGGATGGGCCTCCGTTAACTAGGATGCATATTTCAAATACAGCCAGCAGTCACAGTGTCAGAGATGCACCAAACTTAAGTCTTGTGCATTTTATAATGATTCCTTTTTCCTCTAGAGAAACAATTGTAAATGGGTCATACAATTCTTGAACAGCAACAAATCATGGCGCGACAAGGAGGCTGTACACCAGTTTCTGCATATACCCTGAGCTATTCAAATTTGGCTCTGGTTGAAAGCACGGTATGGTGTGTCAGAAGACTTAGGCACCTACACAGTGGAAGATGCTATTGCCTTCAGTGCATATGTAGTTTGTAAGCACAAATCCCTTTGTCTTCTTATGAAGATACTTATAAACAACAATGTGAGAACAATAGAAGGATCTTCAGGTCAAAAAGTGTACCCCGGCTTTGCCTGCCTTCCAGTGGAATGATCCAAGTCCTCTCTGTGGTGAGTCTGACTCACATCTAGAATCTTTTGATTGCTCTGAAATTATACCTTACACTTCACAAAACTTCTTCAGACATCTTTAGTCCATCTTGGACAGTGGTTCATTCCTCCTTTTGCTTCTGTAAAATTGCTTCTTCCCATGGAGACAGAAGAGGTGGCAGCAGATGGAATTAGAGAGAGAAATGTTTTGAACGTGGCTTGTGCAGCCAGCTCCACTCTCAGGAATCCAGAGCTGCTAATCTTGAAAGGGAAAGGAGCATGTCCTTCAAAACCAAGCACCTGGCATCCGATATACAGTTTAAGATATTGGCCATTAGTTGAGCTTTAATAAGCTAATCTACAAAACAATTTGCTTTCCCATATTTGTTTTTTCTCTCAGTATTTTCAGTTGAATAGTTGTAACAAGTAGCAGAGACATACTTGTGGATTCATCATAGATTTGGGAGACAGGAATTTCTAAACCCTAAAATTTAATCTTGTTAAGTGACACTGTGCATGTTTTTCTGCAAAGTACTTAGCATCATTATGTATTACAGTTCTAGAAACATCACATACCTTATTAGAAATAACAGAGCGACCCTGTGCTTAAGAGGTTGCCTGCAGGTGGTTATCATGTGAGCAATAGATGCATTATTGAAGCAATTCCTTTTTGCACATCTATGCCAGAACAACAACCATTACAATAATTAGATTCTTTTGATGGCCAGAGAGCTCTGAGGTATCCATCTCTCCGGTTGTTGGTCTTTAGTGAAGATGAGTTCTTGTCTTTTAAAAGTTTTATAGGCTACAAGCTAGCTCTCAGGACAAATAGTTCCTTTCTCAGGTCAGAATCAAAACCTGTTGCATTAAATTATACTTGCTGTTGCCATGCCAACATGCTTTCTTTGCTCACACTTCATTTTGCACTCTGAATGGCATGCCTAATAAAAAATCAGGACTTTCCATTTTAGCCATCTCAAATGTACATCTGGACTCCATCCCAGACTGTAGGTTCCTTTAGGAAATATTCTAACTCCAGTTAAAAAATACAGTTGTTAACCATTTAAAGGTGGCTAGGCATAATCTCCCAGCAGGACTGAATTTTAACAGAAAGCACTTTGATAGAGAACTACAGTTCAGATTTTCTGATATTACAGAATTTAGTAGATCAGCAAGGCAGAACATGAAGTTGTTTTCCATCATACAGGGATGGAAATTTTTTGGTGAAAAACAAAAGAAATCTGCATCTAGCAAAGAATCTTTAAATAAAGGTGGGTTACACAGACAGCACGGATGCCCTGGGGATACATCCCTTCCACATAAAAAAAGTCTGAAATTTATCTCAGATGGCCAAAACCAAAAGTTATCCAGCTAATCTTTGTCATACCACCAGGATGGGCCTGTAAGCAGTGTCTTACTACAGAAGAAGCCTGGGTTCTTCTGTTTCCAGTTCAGAATTGGTGTCCGGGACAGGTCTGAGTGGCAGACATGTTCTCCCTGCTGCATTCCAGTGGGCTGGGGAGGCACTTCTCTTAGTGCCTCATCAAGTTTTACCCCAACTAAAGAAAACAAACAGCAGGTTTTGAAGACACTGTAAACTTTGCCCTCACAGCTGGAGTCAGAGTGAAGCAGTGGCAGCAAGCAATAAGGGACAGGCGAGAAGAAAACAAAAAGTGATGGAGTGAGACAGCCGCAGCACAAAGGGTTCATTCTGCACCTCTTGTAAGAAGTCTGAGAGTCCCCTACCGGGGAAAAGAAACCATTAAAATGTTCATTAGAGAGAATATCACTGTGGGCACTTATTATTTACTGCAAGTCTTTATAAGCCGTTAACTTCTCAGATGTATTCCAGTAAGTCCCCGTGCACCCTCTTGTCCAGCTCCAGTCTTAGCAGACCAAACATCCCGCATCAAGTGCCAGGGCCGCAGTGCTGCTCGATGGCAGTGGTATGTTTGGTTTACAAAAAGGTTACTTTTCCAGGCACAGATAGAATTGATTTACAATTTGAACTTTTGTAGAGGAATCCACAGAGTATTTAATTTCAGATTATCCAAAGGAGGAAAGTTAGAACAATCAAAAATAAAGCTGAATGTACTCCACACAATTTGTTCAGCAATGCCAGTGGTTTTAAGAAGGATGAAACAACATTGGAAGCACCGACCATGCTCAAAGTCATGAACTGCCCACCACTCCAGCTGTGTGTCTGCATTAGCTTCTCAGCTGTGTAACATGAAATCCTTCACCTGGTTTTCCTCTAGTGTCTGGCTGTCTTGCTTTTATCTTCTCCAGAATTGCCTGTAACCCCATTCTTCACTCACCATGTGAAATATTGAGCAGTTTGAAACTATACAAGCTACACAAAACGCATATTAGGTTCTGTACTTCTACCTGCAGAGTGAAAGGCAAACACAGAAGATGACCAGGAGGCTTGGCATGTAGATCTACTTTAGATTTCTTACTGAAAGTAGACGCCAACTGGCAGCATACAAAATTTCCTTTGGTATATTGATTTGTACTTTTTTAAGACAGCTCTCCTCATATCCACCCAGATCCTATTGTCAGGTACACAGCCTGATGGAACATGACTTTTGCAGAGATCCACAGCACACATCCACCTTCCTCCTGCTCAAGCATGCATCACTGAGATGTCATAGATGTTGAGTATACCATTAGGTATAGGCCCAGGGTTGTAGCCGTAATGATTCTGCTGATATGGTATATAATCACAGGTCTACCACATTGCCTCAGCTAATTCTGCCAGTAGCTGACGTGGACACCCCTAGATAGCAATGCTGCCTCAGTGCGCAATAAAAATGTAATACTACAGGCCTATGAACCAGAACGCAAACAGCTTTAGAAATTTCCCACCCCTAATTATTATGTCACCCTGTAATTACAGAAATATTCCTACTAGTTGTTGTTTGCATGGACTCAGAGTTAAGATAATTCAGAGATCAAAAATTGTCTTTACATTCTCTAAAGACGATTGAACTTTCCAAAGACTTTTAAATTGGTCATATCATCATACTTGATATGATCATTTTTAGGAAATGAAGTTTAACAACTTACTAGACCCTACAAACCTTCTGGCTACCAACCAACAGACTAACTCCTTTAGAGTTCTAAAGAAATTTACAGAGCAGTGAACTGCTTCTTGAAAATAAATACATAGTGAGCCTGAATCTAAAGCACTTCTCACAAAATCCATATGCATATGATATTTAGATCTTCCTAAATTAAGAGGATTAAAGACAAAATATGAGACACAATAGTTCACATAAATCAAATCTCCTCTGCTGATCTAATTCTACTGCTTTCCCAGAAGTACTCCTGCACTCAGGAAATCTCTTAATTATGGGAATCAGAACAAGGCTGCCCAAACACGTCATATAACTTTAATGATTAACAATGAACCAGCAATAAACAAAAGGTTAAACCGCTCTTTCATTTGTGGCCAGTCAACAGAGAGTTAAACCTAAGCAACAATTCTTTCTCAAAGTTGTTCTCCATTCCCTATTTTACGATATTGCTCAACATTGTTAACATCAAGGAAATGTGGATATGTAAGATATATTTCTGTGTTCAGTCACTTACAGTATTAGTACAAGGAATAAAGAAAAGATATCCCAAAGTATGGAATGATGAGACATGCCAGTAGTAGGAAGTTGTGTGGTCTTCCTTTACCCATGTGCTACGTGGTAGATTCTGGAGGCACTTTTTCCCTGGGTGCTTTGGGTAGAAAGAGGAAAGGTTTACAACCATATCACTTTACTCAGCATGTCTTGTATGTGGGCACACTTAGTCTCAACTGCTGACTTGACAAAATCTATTAGTTTTCTTGAAACAAGAACAACTGCTTTCAACATTGCAAAACAGAATTTTACTGGATTATCTTTCACAGCACTGTACATGAGCACAATGTCCTAGGCACATGTACAAAAAGGATTGCAATTACCTGGCAATCTGGCATCAATTAGGAGAAAGGAGTAAAACTTATTTTCACTTTCAGTATAGAACTGTACTGTTAAGGTTTAGCTTGCAGGGAGGGGAAAGTTGGTCCTTTTTTCCTCTTTCTTATAGAAGGAATTACTCTAAAGATAGTTTGCACCCTTCCTTTTTAATGAATGTATACTTATAGAAGACACATTCTACGGTTTTTCATGTTCAAAAAGCATAAAAATTTAGTGGGTGAAAGGTTATAAAAATATCAAACTCAAGAGACTGGAGACAAAGAGAATACTTTCCATTATTTAGTCGTCATCATCTGACAGGACACAATTCCTTTAAGAGGACTAAATGCTGGTGCTCCTTCCCCTCTATGTGCATAGGCAATGTCAGTCAGCCATGCGCAGTTAGAGCATGAGAATTATGCTTGATGTATGTCAATTGATCTCTGCATCTAAGAACCTAAGGATATGATACACACTTCCGGTACATGGATACCAGAGTTAACGTCATATAGCACCACAATGAATAGAATCAAAGAATTTCTGTTCAGCATGTGATTCTGTAAGTTATAAATAGTAACTTGTCCACAGTTACAAAATGGCTTTCCAGCTGCTTTCCCATGTTCGTTAAAAAGAGGCTTGACTGCACAAAAGGTCTCCTCACAGTCTGGTAAGGATAAGCATTGAGAACAAAAGTCTTGTGAATACCTAAAGCCAAGGTGATACATTTGTGCAAACTCTGCAGAAAAAAAAACTTCAAAAGAATTCTTACCATGTTTTGGCAATTCATTTAGCTACAGTTCTTTGTATTAAACACAATGTATTTTTGGATATATTGAAGAGAGGATGGGAGAGGAGGAGACAGGAAAGAGCACCAGTATGATGTAAAATGGGCAAAGCAAACCTTCACAGAGAAAGACGTGATCACAGGTCGCTATGCCCCACATTAAAAATCTTTGTCCACACTGGACAAGTGGGCTTACAATTCTGCCACACTGAATGTATATTCGGATGAACAGATAAATTAGGAGGAATTTATTACAGTTTATAACATTAATACTTTTCCAGACACAGAAGAGTAAAAAGAATGCACAACTGCAACAATCCCACACCATTCACACATTTAATAATTTGAAAAATATGAGTTATAAAAGAGATAGCCAACACTACTGTGTGCCACAGGACTCACGGGCTAGAGACAGATGTCTTCTCTGTGTGTTTTCAATAGATTTCCTCTATTACACCTCCTGAAGTTACTTGAAAGAATTTAATATTCTCACTTCCTCCTAGGTAAATTACTCCTGTGTTTTTCCTCCTGGATTTTATTGTCTTTTTCTGTACTGTGTTTAGATTGAGGTCAATGGTTCTGGTCTCTGTTTCCTCCCCAGCTACCCCAGCCCACCACCTCTCTTCCAGGCAGGAAAACCCAAGTGACGGTCATCAGGGAAGCGAAGGTCAGAGATTTCCTTGGCTGGCTTTGACGCCTTCCCGCAGCAGCCTGAGTCAGCAGCACTCCTTACAGATCAGACCTGCCTGGTCTCCTGAGGGCACTCAAAGGAGTAAAACTTCATGACTGATGTCTCCTTTGTGAGAAATCCAGTCGTTTCTACTCCAATTCTTAACCCTAGCAGAAGGCTCTTCTTCACAAAGTGTTAAGCAGTTTTTTGTTATATCTGGTTGACATCCTACCCCAGGTATCTGTTGAACTACTGAAACAGGCCTAAACAGAAATTTGCATCCATTTAACTTTAGTTGAACATCTATTTAGATAGCAAGCAAGCAGAATTTTATGTACATTAGTAAGTTTTTGCTTTAATGTTTTAGCACATTCTGAAAATGTCTGAGTCAATCTACATTTCACAACAGTTCCTGTTACCAAAATACACTGTTCTTATATGCAGTTTTTAAATAACACTTTCTGCTTACCATGCACATAAAATACTGTGCCTTAAGTGGGAAGATTTATTTGACAACTGACAATCTAAACTTTCAAAACTGGAAGTTGATTTTGATTTCTGACTATACAACACACAGCTTTCAAAAAGTGGGTATTCTATACTCTCTCATATTGTACAGTGGCTGATGTATCACCAGTATATAAGCTTTGACCAACAGAGCATTTCTCAGGCCAAAGTCTATATTTAATCAGGTAGAAAATATGAGATTAAAATATTTCTCAAATATAAGGGTAAGACTGGTGGACAGGATAAGTAAAATGCAGAGAAGTGATGTAGGGATAGGTAATTCTCGTGCAGAGTTGATGGAGAATGTGGAGATCTGCTTACTTCATTTTTTCAGGAATCTCCCCATTTGCTAGCACAAGTTCTGCTGAGGTGCAAAAGAACATCTTCACTTCAGAGCACCACTTTTTATTTACAGTAACGTGATCTACCCTGGAACAGCCAGCTAGCTGCATGGTCAAAGCATTAACTGAAGACACTGGCCTTTAATTTCATTGGGTCAATGCTGCTTGCATCTTCAGTGGGACTATCATATAGTGATACTATGCTCACTTCTACTGCAGGGCCCCAACTCTCAGAGCAGGCTGAGCAGTCTCAGTCCAGGTAGCAACTCCTGTGTGATCATGAAGCACTTACATGCATGGTGATGGGAGTCCTCATCAGTCAGTCAAGATGCTGAAGGAAACACCAAATGGAGAAGTGCGTCTGGAATCCCTTATTTCTCTACACCACAGAGCTTCTTTAAACTCACTGCTGACCATAGGAAATACCTTTGAACCCCTCCTGTATTCCAGGTCCTCACACATCCCTTTGGGTGAGAATGACGGGATCAAAATCATAGACTCATTTTGGTTGAAAGGACCTTTAAGATAAACAATTGTTTTAAGGAGCCAGTGTTAACATCACCGCTCCTCTTAAGCTATAGCACAGAGGACAGAAGACCTGCAGGAAACAGCTAACCAGGACCCTATATTGACAGCACCTTTAGGATACTAAATCCACATATCCCCCACTTGGCAGAAAACCCCAGAGTGCTTCCACATAATCCTCAGTTGTCCTTATCTGAGGTGAAGGATATGGCTTTGAACATGTGTGTGGAAGTTCTGACACACAGCCCAGTGTTTCAACACCAGCACTATCCACATTCCTGAATGGAAGTAGACACAGAAGCTCGCTTTTCTGCTCAAACCACCATCACCATGAGCAGACTTACCAAACCTGACTCTTCAGGAGATGTCAAATCAGGAAAGCCTGTTTTCTGGCTTCTAATGGTACTTTCACCATGCCAGGATAGACAGTCTAGTCAAAATAGTATTACAACTGAAGAAATACAGTTCTATTTAAGGAATTTATTGGCAAAATTATATCTCTAAGCTCTCAGAAACCATTATTACTGCGGATCACCTTGCAAAGTTTCAATCTGAACTGAAATTTAGGCATCTGAGATTCACCCGAAGGGTTTGTGTCCTCCCTTTGACAAGTACAGACAGGTCAGTCTGTGGCTAAGAGCTATTCATGTACTGGCAGATTAAGCAATGTCAAACATCTTTCCACTTAAAGTGGTGGAGAAGTCCTGACACGGTTTTAGTCTGGATCAGCTAGCATCTGGGAGAGTGCAAATTTATAGCTAGTTCCTAGCCAGGGCTCAGGAGTTAGTATAGGCCAGTGGCTGCTCCCAAAACTCTATTTGGGATTTTTGAACGTCAAAGAGTTCAATAGTATGGATACGAGTCCTTCCAGTTACAAATACATTTAGAGCTAAACTTGCTGACACAGCAGCATGCGCCAGACACGGAAATCCTTTCGTGTCTCAGCAATTATGTTCCACAGTCCAAGACAGCAAAGCAAAGAGAAGAAAGTATATAGGATTACACAAAGAAGGTTTGTCCTATGTTGGGAACTTTCTGTTCTTGGAGACACACACACACAAAAAAATAAATCCTGCTAACGACAAGACATGCTGTATTCATGTTATAGAGTTGCACTTGTAAAATGGAAACACAGGCTCACAGCTGATAAATAGCCAGAGCGAGCACTCACCAGGCTGATTATAAATATGTACTCAGATAGCTCAGGGACTCTGAGGATTGAAATCATGAGATACTCTACATGGCAACGTGGTTATTTAAATACCTCCTCTTCCACCGGGAGTTCAGCCATTATTCAAAGAGAGGAAGCATATTCATTCCTGAGTGCTCCAGACATGGGACAGTTATGAAAAGCTTTCTGCACAAACGAAGCAAATGTGGTATCCCACAGGGAGACCGAACAACAGCTTCTGTCACAGCCTCAAATCCGACTGTACCTGAATGAATGGAGGCTGGAAGGTAGCTGGGTTCATGGACGGCAGCGTTTTGTTGAAGTCTGTCACTCCCTCTTGAGGGTTACTTACAGGGGTTTAAAACTTTATACAATTGCAATAGATACAGCTGACAGCATGAAAACAATTAGATTAACATATAAACAGTTGAGGCTATAATGCTATTCAAACGGACGTTCAAGGAAACTGTAGCTATTTCTACAGCTGTTTTGGAAAGTCTCTCTTTGGCAGGACATGCTGGATTGTCATTCTAAATGCCTGTGCTTCCCATGCTGGTTTCCTGAGGAAGGGTTTGTGGATGGACTTGTTTATTTATTACATTTTTTTTTACCCCTCTTAGCTGTAGTTGTGGATTCCCCTGCTTTGTGAAAGTAGACATTAGTTGCCTTGTTTGGCCAGGAGGAATCTGTAAAGAAACTGGCTCTTGTGCAGAGGGTTCCTGGAATTTTCTCCCAACCTTGTGTAAGAGCTTAATAAAAATCAAACTTAATTTTATGTAAGATTTGTTACAAGGCCATAGGTGTTTTGTGAGAACAAAGAGCAAAAGGACTGAAATTATGTTGACCATTCTGAATTAAATCATAGCAAATGAAGTTCAGATGGGACTCTCTAAGGTGATCATACCTCCAACTGCAGCAACACCACAAGGATCACATCCTGTCATCTTAAATGAGAACCAAAGGAAATCAGCATCACCTACATCCACATACCCTGAGGCTATTTTGAAGGCAAGTTCCTTGGCTGTGCCAGCCTAAAGCTGCAATAAACTCCCACAAAAACAATGGACAATCACAGCATTTGTGACCTGTCCCTCAAGTGTTGATCTTTTTTTCTCTGGGAAACAGAAAGCAACCTGTTCTTATGTTTTTAAAACAAACACTCCACTGCAAATGCCTCTCCCTTTGGAGGAAAGCATACAGAACAAACACCTAACGGATTTTAGTCACGTTATTTAATACGCCATTAGAAGAGGAACAGATGCTACCACCAAAAGTGCATTATGAAGCCAGCATAACACTATAAAACATAGTAAAATACTACCTCTTCAGAAGTAAAATACTACCTTCAGTGCACTTGGCACTGAAGACATGAAGCTTAGCAAAATACTAACCTTACGTACAGCATAAGTCCTTTTTATAGACGCTATGTCCCTGACAACAGTATCCATCATTTTCTGAAGTCTGCAGTCCTGTGCTGTTTTTCAGCTGCATCCATAATGTCGACAGTCACCCATACAGAGTGCTGCATGCAGCACAAGCACCCAAACGCTATTCTTCTGATCACTGATATTGATGGTCTCCTGCATTATTACAAGCTTACGGGGTGAGAGCAACCCAAAGTGCAATTTCAAGTTTCAGCTGGCTGGAAGGGCTTGCCCATTCTAGGCAAGCATCCATCCTGACTATAGTATGACCCTTCCTCATGCTTCAGGATATCACTAGCTATGGAAAAGTTGTGAGGAAGCTTTCTGTTGGCTGGAGAAGCACCTCCTGCTTGCCCACCTTCTCAAGAAACCAGGACAAGCTGATAGCAGCCTGATGCTGCTTGCTGTGGTGTGCTCAGGCACTGCCCGATACCAGATTCAATTTAAGATACAGTTCTTCATTGCAGATCAAGGACTGGGCCTTGTACATCTCATGTACTACTTTGCTTGACAGCTTACCATGACCTAGCATGACAGCTGTGGTCATCAGTAATCACTGCCAAAAGGGAGGATCATAGGAGTGGGTGGAAAGGAAATCAGACATTCCTGGCAGCTGGCCTGCAGCTCTGAAGCTTCCTTTCACCAAACATCAGACTGAAAACAGATCTCCGCTTGCTGAAGAGAAAAGTGTGGGCTTCCACTTTTCAATCACTTTTCCTTAGTGCAGTATACAAATGGTTTCCTTTCCCCAAAGAGAAAAGGAAAAAAAGAGAAAAGGCAAAGGGAAAACCACATGTGTTCACCTAGCAGAGTTAAAACAAAGGGCCAGAGAAGGCTGTTCCTCCCTGGTCCGTTACTGTAATTTTTGTTAGCAATGGTAGATTAGGCAGGCAGGGAATGATGGCCCTTGGAAAGCAAAACAGAGACTTGTTTACCATATAAACAGAGAATTAAAGAGTTACACAACACAGAAAAATTTTAACGTGGTTTTGATGGGCACGCTACACAGAAAGGGGTATATTACAGCAGAATTTAATATGTGCCTTTACTGTTATTTTTTTGTGAATTCAGTAATGACCTGCAACGCGGTTCCCTTCAAGGGCTCAGCAGGATTGTTGCTACCTCCAACGACAATGAACTAATTTTTTTCTCATAAATAACCCATCTGAACAAAATGAACTTACGGTGTTTAGCCTTCCACATTTCTCAGAAATGTGGAAGAAGTTCTGCTTTTTTAGCTAAGATTGCATCTTTTTTAGGGCAGATGGAAGAGAAAGTAAAAAAAGAGGAACGACCACCAACAGGAATTGTGAAATAACTTGGTCTATAAACCCATTGATTTGGAAACAAGTATGATTTAGTGGCTATCTCCACCATGGTAAAGCTCCAAAATCTGAGAATTTCCCTGGCTTCTGGGCCTGATGATACTTTCAGAACAGTATTGTGAAATCCTCCAGCAGTTACTCACTCCAGCTGAGCCTGGTTAATTAGAATTCCTCAGCACTTAGACATATTTCCTTAACAGCAAATGACACAAATAATCACTTCAGGAGACAGCTAATTATTTAACATGGTCTCTTTTCTTTTTTTTTTTTCAATAAATATCATAAAAATGAAAGGCAAAAGCAATACCTAGAACTCTGCAACAGATTTTTGTCAAGCCAAACATGATCAAAACCATCCTGAAGTTTCTGAGGTTCTACAGACTGGAGGTTTAAAACCCTCTCTCTAAACCCATCGCTGCGACTCTTTCAACTGAACAAACACGCAAAGACATTTCAAGCACCATGGCAATGTTGACTCGGAGCATTGTTAACTCCTACCAAAAGGCTGTGGGAAGCACAGTAAAACGATGGAAGGTTTAGTTTATTAATCTGTGATGAAAACCAGGCTTCTGTTGATGGAGGGGGCAGGGGAAAGGGTAAAGGTAGAGGCTTGTCTGTTTAATGCTTGGCCCAGACTTTTTTTCTTAAAAAAAATAAAAGCAAGCAGCTGAGTGCATTGCTTCTGGCAGTGTCTTTCCGTAGGTTGCCTGTTGCTGGCATTCACAAAGCACAAGTTACATAATGCGTTCCTATCAGGAATCCGAGTTCAAAAACATTTCATGAAGTCCCATGCTGTTCTTGCCGGAGTAATTGTTTCTGATAATGAAAAGTCAGCTGATTCAGCTGTCTCTGCCCTCTCCAATGGCAGCACTTCATGCTTTACCTCAACCTCTTCTCTCTCCATCACAACAAACTCTGCTCATTTCTTAAGGATACTATTCTCTTCACTAAACACCTTCCCTGGCTCTTCTCAGAGGAAAAGAAAATAAAGGAGTATACATGTAGTTTTGCCCCTCCTGTATACCTGAAACCAGCTGGTTTTCCTTGCTGATAATCTGGAAAGCCCTCATTTCTTTGGTGAGTGCAAAAGGAACACTGGATTTATAATTAAAAGTATAATCATCACATTGCAGTATTGACAGAATACATTTTCTGACCTAATTTTGAGAGTAAAGACCTAAATTTCAGAGCAATCTGCCTCCCAGAAATGTGCTTACTCCTGATGGGATCATTTGAGGCACTTTTCAGGAAAATTCTGCCACTTTTTGCAGAAATAATTATTGGATTACTTGTCCAGTGAGGAATTTAATTTGCAGTCACTCTGCCACTTTGATATCATTAAAATCCATCAGGCACATAGATAAGAGCAGATAATTACTTAAGGTATCTAAATTAGAGTGCATAAAGAGAAAAACATGCAGGACGGCTCTCTGTCTCAATCTGTATTCAATGTTTTTATGCCAGAACATGAACATGTAAATATTAATCAAACTTATGTCAGCATATAAACAACAGCAATCTGTTCCCTTGGTGAAATTTAAATAGAAGAAATAAAAGTTTAAAAAGCAATTTCAGTAAGAGACAGAATTAGTATAACATGCCCTTGTCAAATACCACATCAAAATACAGGCTTAAACTCTAAACACTATTAAAATGCGCTACCTTATAATTCTGTTTCATTTCTAGTGTAGTTGACAATACAGTTATCAAATAGCTCATTCTTTAAAAGATGAGTGGAATTTGCTTCATATCATTGTGTCTAAGTAAATATCAAGTTTAGGACAAAGTATATTTGGGAGGTTTGGTCCACAACACTCAGTCAAAGGATTCCCATTTCTCTCAGCAGAATTCAATGCAGATGCTTGGAGCAAGGATATCTGGGAAAGATGTGTTTAATGTTAAAATAATGATTTACAAGGTACTGGAAAAGTGTACTGATAGAAACCATCAAAGTACAATTTGATGGATCGACAGATAAAATATCTGTATGTAAATCTCAGTGTATTTCATCACGTATGTTGAAATAAAGGAGACAAAAGATTAAGAATATGAAGTTATTTATAAAACAGCAACAGAAAGTTTTATTATTCTTTCAGACACAGTTAAACATTTTTAAACAACTTCATTATCTTTAATTTATGAGGAATTTTTTTCTTCAAGTGTTTTATCTTAAATTTTAGGGATTTTGTTTATTTCTCCCTACTAGTTCCCTTTAGAATTACAAGCGTTGATTTCTAGAAAGAAGGGAATAGAAAGTTTTCAGGCACTGTTTATCTTTAATTCGGTCTTCAGTTCTTAGTTAGACAAAACTCACAAGGACTTCTGTTCCATTAATCTGTGGTCTAACAAGCCTTATACACGGATGAAACCCACCTTTTGTTTCAATAAAAGGAACACTTAAAATTACTGCTATTAAACAAAGAGGGATAAGTCTGAATTGAGATTTTTTCCACTCTATTTTAGCAAATGCAAACATTAGTTAATTCTTTCAGTGAAGCTAGCAGAGATTAATTTACTCCGAAGCACAGAGCTGTTGAGTATCTCCCCAAGTCAATGTGAGAATCAGCAACAGAACTCAAGTGCTGCAGGTTCAAGTTCCTAGTTGTCAGAAATACCTTAAAAGTGAAACAAAACATAACAAGAAGAACTGCCTTCAATCACTCAGACCTTGAAGCCTACAACCACCTCAAAACCTCCTGAGTCCTACTTCCATAAGTGCCCAGTGAAATCCAGACAATACTGCTTAACTGATCACAGGGGACAAGGCTACACAAGACCTGCTTCAGTTTTTAGAACTATAAAACAGGGCTAATGGTACCTTTCTCTCTTTGAAATGCTTTGAATTTTTTTCACATCAAAACAGTAGGGAGATATACTGATGTTGGACCTATGCCTACAGAAATCAAACATAGCTTGCAGATTCAAACATGGTTCACAGACTATGTCATCCCAAGCTAGAGCTCTGAGAAAAATGAATAGAAAATACGGCAAGTATCAGCTTGCTGCTGCATGCACTGTGAATGAAGCATGTAAAAGCAGCAGCTGCACAAGCAAAGAATAGAAATTCTGATTTGTATGGCTTACAGTCATTGAATATAACAACATGAGCAAAACAAAATATTTATTGATACAGGGGTTTATAGAATTTGGTTTCTTTTCTCTCACCAGTGTATTAAACTTCAAAATCTTAATGACTCATTTATGTTGTACATGATTCATAAAATAATGCCAATTGCCTATGAATCTACACAAACCAGCAATTTGCTAAGGGGGCATCCACCACCTCTCTATGCAACCTGTTCCAGCACCTTACCACTCTCTGTGTAAAAAACATCCCCCTAGTATCTAATCTAAACATTCCCTTCTTTAGCTTTAATCCATTCCCTCTTGTCCTGCCATTATCTATCCTTTTAAAAAGTTGATTCCCCTCCTGTTCATATGCTCCCTTCAGGTACTGGAAGGCTGCAATGAGGTCCGCCCACAGCCTTCTCTTCTCCAGGCTGAACAAGAGCAGATTCCTCAGTCTCTCTTTGTAGGGGAGGTGCTCCAGCCCTCTAGTCCTTTTTGTGGCCCTCCTCTGAACCCTCTCCAACAGTTCCACATCTTTCTTGTATTATATACAAATAATAGTATACCTGGGCCTAGTGGTGTAGTTACTACTACCAAAGAGAAGTCACTTCAGTATTGTTCTAGAGGGAGAAGAGATTGAGACCACCCATGGTTTTAATACATTGCTATGGAAAACAGACTTCAACTTAGATGCTTACAAGAAAGCAAGTTATGACCATATAAACCAGAGTGAAAAACCCAGTCCTGAAATGAACCCTTTGTAATAAACCACATTCTGACTGGTACCACTGACTTCAGCAGCGGTCATAAAGGCATAGGAACCTGGACACTTTTCAAAATCACTACTGAAGGAAGACAATTTATTTTAATATCTAATCTTCAAAACATTATTACAATGTGTTCATAAAGTCCAACCTCAATTTCAGAAAACACAGACTACTTGCCTTCCAGCCAAAATACACAATGGATTTAGGAAAGCTGCATGACCGGTAGAAAGCACTGTAGCGAAAATAGCTATTTTCACCAGTTTGCTCCTCTGTTTCTCAGCACCATCATGTAAAGGCTCACTAAAAGGATTTTCATCAGAACGGAGCATGGCAAACACTCATGCCCTAGTAAAGTTTCAGCCCTGCTTTCTGAAACAGAAGATTTTCATTTCTAATCTGAAGCTTCTGCACATTCAGAGGGTAGCAATAGAGAGCCATCACAAGTTTTGTGACCCATTTTATATTCCAAAGTAGTCACATTATTTTTGTGCAACTAGTCAGTGAATTATAATGTACTGTTGTGTGTGCACTTGTGTTGAATCAAGAAGACTCCTCTTTCACTCGGGACCATGCTTTCATTAAATCCCTCTATATTTCTCAGAAACGTGCCCAAAAGCATTTCCGTGGGCCATGTCAGTTCTTTGCTCTTTGAATCTCACTCCATTTTAGATTGTGATAAGGTACTTGAAGTAGTAGAGTCTACATTTGTTTGAATCCTATGGGTGTCTCTGTTGGCAAGATTCATCCCATCTGCTTTTACCTGTGTAAAAGTTGGGCACTTCCTCTAAACCTCATCTATTCAACAGAGAAAATTAGGACTAGCAGAGAGTGATCATCTCATCCTAATTTTTGGTGGTTTACATAGTTCAGATGAATCACCCTCTGGACACAGGCCGTTTTCTATTAATGATAAATTTTAAAAAGTTTTAAAAGAGGAAAAAAGTAAATGCCTTATATGTCTCTAAAGCCAAATTTAGACCATTAAGTGTAGGTGAAATGCATTTTACTTTTACTGATTGGTATCCACTTTGGATCTGGCTCTCTTAGACTTTTCTAGGCTATGGTGAAAAAACCCATACTAAAACTCCCATTAGTGAGAAACAACTTATGGATGCCAGTGATTTCTATAAAAAACATTCCCGATACCAGTCCCTAAGGCATAGTGAAATCACATTGTTTATAGCATATCAAATAAAGAAAAATCTGTAGCCTCCAAAATAAACACTGAAGAAGTGCAACATTAGAGAAGTTTATAAGATTCCAAGTAGTTAATAATAAACAGGACAAACCAGGACAAAACCATATACTGGCAGAACAACGCTTCATGAATCATGCACCTACTGTGATCAAATATTTGTTGGAGAGGTTCACAGGGGTTTTTTGATGTGTCATACTGCATTCATAGGATGACATCTGAGAAGAAAAGATGAGCATTGAAAGAATAAATGTTTTGGATTATAGGAATAGCCATTTTTTAATCTTTGGCTGGATCTGCTTCAAGACCTTCCAGCAGTCCTCCTGCCTAGTGGCAGTCTCATCACAGAGCCATCCAAAAAAGAAGAGAATAAATTAAAAGTGGAATAATAATGCATCCTAGTGAACTGGCAATTCAAGCTAATGATGTAGGAGCTGACAAACGCATAGTAATCTCTACACGTGATAGAATTTTATGGCTAGTATTGCCTCACTAATTATCTTCCTAGATAATCTAATGATCTTGTGATCAGCACAGGAGACACACAAACACGGTCAGATGAAAGACTTGAGACAACTGACTGACTGTTGACCAAAATCTCCCCCTCCTCACTCCTCACCCCGTAGCATTTGAAGTATTTTGACTCTCTGTAACAAGGGTATGAGATCTCAAAAAGATCTGACAGAAATGAACCGGCTATCTCAGATGCTGGACACACCAGATCTCCAAAATGCCTTTTTTTCTCACTCCATTCTACACTACTATTGGCAGCAAAAATCTACAGAATGCATGTAACATTTTTCAAGTAAATTATATTACTAAATCATAATAATTAATATTATCTAATCGATATATATTTAAAGTACTTACTGAAAATAATAAACCATAAAAATAACTTTTAAATCAACAGTGTTGCAAATATTGTCACCACTTGCTCTGAAAAGGTTGGAAATGCTGTAATAAAACCATTTATTTTAACATCATGTCAGAAGCAGAAATGGGGGCAATACCGATGGGAATTTGGGGAAGAGAAAACTATTGCAGACATGGCCCAAGAAGTCTGTGTGCACCCAACACTAAGGAAGGATCCTACTCTCAGGACTCTTGCTGGCCATTCCTCACTGAGTTCCTCTCCAAACAAGGTATGCCTGAGAAGCTAGTGAATGGGCACTGCACTGCCAGCACATGGAGGGGGCAGCGCAAACCTCACTCGTAGTACATTCTGTGTAGGAATTGTTTTATCTTCAAGATGGAGAAAGGAAACTGTCGCTCCAGTGGTAGAGCAGGTCGTGAATGCTGCAGGAGGAGCTCGAGTTAAGGAGGAGAGGCTACCAACTCCCTACCGGTGTTGTGGATTCACGGTGCGTCCCAGGACGTGTCTACACTGAGGGGCCTGCTTCTGGCAACTACAGGATAGGTACATTGAACAGCATGATTCGAACCTCTTCCGGCGGTATTCTGGCTAAACCCTTGCTGAAAACATGGAGAGAAAGTGTGCCAAATCAGTTCTGTGTTGCAGTACAAATGTTCTTCCTAAAGGATGTGGGAGAAGTGGAAACTTATGCTTTCCACAGACACTACTGAGCAAAAAATAGGCATGGCTACTAGAAGGCTACACAAACAGTTCAATCCATCTGGAAGAAGACATCCTCACGTATGTCCACAATCAGATGGAAAAACTCAAGGAATGAAGAACAAAGGACACCTAGGAGTGATTGCAGACAGTCAATTATACAACAGCTTGCAACACAGCTGCAAAGATCAATACAACTTTGTGTTGCACGCACATATGCATCCTGAGATAGTGCAGACTGGACATTTTAATGGTCCAATTTTATACAGTTCCCATATGATCCTATGTGGAATACTCCAGACAGTTGGGCATCAGATTACCAGAACCACATGATCAAAACTAGGGAACTTTGAGCTGAGCAATGTTTTGTAATAGATTATTACTTAATTTTCTGTATAACTACATTTATAGCGCATTTAAGAGCTCTCAGAGAAAGGACTGTAAAGAGCATCATGGTAGTATTTGCAATATAAACACCAAGAATGGAGTGAAAAATTGTAGCTGTAGATGCAGAAGAGTAATGCATCTATTGAGAAAAAAAGAATTTTGAACAAAAATTATCAGGCTTTGGAATAATGTCTTAAAAAATACAAGGGAATCTTCATCGCATGACATTAGCAGAACAGAAGGCCAGATGATTTTAATAGGTCATTTCAAAACTACATTTTTCAGACCTACCCTGTTGTGGAATTTTCTATTGATTGGCATGAGGTGAAACCTAAAGAAATTAAGGGTCCTCATAAACACATGAAAGACAGTAATGAGGAATGGGTCTGTATGTTTCTGTATGGGCTTCTCTGAGGCCCTGCTTGCCAGAAGAGTCTGAAGACACCTGAACTCATGGCAGGAGTCCCACAGAGACAGCGGGTGGGATTCAGTCATGCAGCCTCTGCCTTCAGCACATCAGCTGACTAACTGTACCTGAAGAGCCAATCTACCCACTGCAGAGATTTATAGACTCTGTGTTACAGTTTAACTGTTGGCATAGCAAAATACGTTGCATTATCCACTTCATATTCTGAGAAGACGTGTTTCTGCAGAGGCAGAGAGATGCATTTACCTCTTGTTCATCTGCACAGCTCTGTTTGCAGCAGTTACTGCTTGCCTGCAGACTTCTCTAATCACTAAGCAGAGAGAAAAGAATTCTTCTAATTGCAGAGTGGTTTTAGTTTCCCAAAATAGTTGACCTTCTTCCTTTTTGAAGAAAAAACTTTCCCCTGCCTCTCTGCCTGCCTCCCCACCCCCTTCCTGCTGGCAGACATGAGAAGAGAGCTGTGTTTGTTTTCACGGTAAATGAGAGACAGGGGCAGCAACAGGACTGATCTCACAGTTTCCAGCTGTAATTTTTGATTCCTTTACAACTGCACATATGCAGAACTCAGAAACTAAACTTGTCCAGTAAAGGCAATAGACGTAAAAAATCTCACAGCACACACACACACAAAAGTTTTGAGCTGCAACAACACAGTTCTTCACATAAGAGGAAATATTCCAGCTAAGGGACAAGAGGTATTTTGGCCAAAACTGCTGAACGCTGCAGCTGATCCCTTACATCCACATAGAGGGACATGTCAGACTTTCAAGTGGTAAAGATCCAGGATTTTTTTTTAATGAAAGTAGACGAAGCTAGGCATTTTTAGGTCACGTGAAACTGTCCCTGTAAGGCTCAGGAAAATAACTTCAAGGCTTGCTTAGAAAGAAGATAAAAACAAACTATCATTTAAAATTTGCCTTATCGCCCACTAACAGAGACAACCATGTGTCAGTCACCATGACAATGCCAGTTTGCTGCTTTGAAGTTTGTGTAATTTTAACATCCTGTATTCTCATCCTTAGCTTTATATTAATATTATTGATATTAAGTACTTACATTGATCACTTTCAGATATTAATGGGGGTTTTCTCCTTAGGATTTGGGGCTTTTTTTAATTGGATAATGAGAATGACAGAAATACATTTTGGCAGGAATTCAAACTAGGTAGGATTTCAAAAGTGAACATTTCATTTTTTTATGTAACATTTTAAGAACCTTAAAGAATGTCAGATCTTCTGCTGCTGAAAACTTCTCCAAATGGAAGAGATTAAATTTGAGGTGGAAATGGGTTAAATATATATCATTACTAGAATGTTTTTTACCAGGACTGTTCAAAATGTTCAGATAATAAACATCCAGAGGTAAAATCTGACGCAATACTCCCAGCCTCAGCACTAACTTAATTATCTTTGCAGCCTTTATTCACTATATGTTCACGGCAGAAGGATCAATTTATTTTGGTTTTATTTATTGTAATGGGAATGCTTCCCTCTTGTACAAGCTTTCAAACCAAGATTCACCAAGTGGCGCACGCTTCTGGAAGAGTGTGAAATCCTTTCTTTTGCTCTCAGCTCAGCAGCTGGCAGCCCAGCTATCCCGGGGCCCCAAAAAGCTGAGCCCAAGTTTGAAAACTTTCTGACGAAGACCTGGAAAGCCAGAGACCTCCTGTCTCCAAGTTAGGCTCCCAGGACCTTAACTATGGCAGCTCCCAAGCAGATTGGCGCAAGGCCGGCTGTGTTGCAGACTATTAGGGTTTCCTTAAAAAGTGGCCCATTTCCTCATCAAGCATTTTTCTCCTCTATTGGCAGATCAAAGCTGACTCTGCAGCATACTTTCTTTCATCCTGTTCAGCTTTCTGACAGAAGATGCTTTGTGGTGAAATGCTCTGCCCAGCCCTGGCTGTCCATGTATTCTTACCTTAGAAAGAACTTGTTCAATTTTAGTTCAAGATGACATGGAAAAGCTCATTTGTTAACAGCATTGCAACTAGTGTGGCAAGGCCTATGTTACTCTCCAAGCTATCAGGGAGACTTAAGTTTTGGATTTCCTAAAGGCTGCCCGGACAGAGTTGGTGTATAATCCAAAGCCTATCAATGAGAAGGTTCAGGCGGCAGATATTAAGAGCTAGACCACTGCTGCAGACCTGGCGGCCTGGGTATTTCCAGCCCTAGCATTAACTTCTCTCAAACATTTATTCACCAAGCACTTCAAAAATCCGTGGGAACTGTTTCCACTCTTCCCTGGCACAGATGCTTGCAAATGAAATGATGATAGGAAGCACTCACGTTGCTTTCAAATCTCAGAAACCTTATTTCAATTTGAGTTTTGGAAAAGACTTGGGAAGTACTAATTACTCCAGCTGGTTCATTCCAGGACAAGCACAGAGAGAAGAAAAACAAGGCCCTTCGCCTCTTGTTGCAAAAGAGCAAAGCAGACCCGAAGAAGAAGCAAAGCAGAGGTACACAGTAAGCTGGCCCTGCATGCACCCTCTCAACCAGCCCCATTCTGGACGATAAAAAAGATCAGCTCCTCCACTCACTGCCAGCAGTGATTGCTCTTGGCCAACACAGCTCTTAATGAACTCTTCGTGCCTCCAGAGGGGCAACATAGAGACCATCTAGGACAAACCTTGTGCCTCAGATGTTGACCAAGCACGTTATTAATTTCCATAGCAAGTGTGGAGACACCCTTCACAACTGTCCTGGGAGCAGGACATCCAAAGGACTTTTGCCCAAAGCACTGTGCCAGCCTTACATGTGTTACCAGAGTCATTCCAGTAGTGCTTTGGTTAATAATGAAGAACTTGCTATTTTTTTCACAGTACAACAGACAGCTGGACAGACTGCAGCTAACAGACAATGCTTGTGTTCAGCACACAGGGCTGAACATTAAAGACTACTATGACTTAATATGTATGTTTGCTCTGTAGAAGATACTTCTCCTGAATAACATCCATATTGAATGACTTCTATGCTAGGTTCCTACTTGTGCATTTTCTAGTGTGATTCAGTTTATCTATTTAATTTATTCTGGCATATTCCATATATGGGATTTCAAGAAGATGATGAAAGGGAAAAAGATCAGTTTATTTTGCTCATACTCCATCTATCCCAGTTTGATCATATCTGAGACTACTGAGGATTTCTAATAAGAGGTTTCATAGCTAACCTTTTCCTTAGCCTTATCCCTCTTTTGGCCCCAGTCCTCTACCCAAAACACGATCCTCCACCGTAACAAAAAGTGCCCTTATGAATACACATGCCTGTGGAAAACTTTATTTGGCAGCTGTATAACATTATGGACTTATTATCTGTGAAAGAGTTCTACTTCCCTCAAACTGGAATTAAAGTGCATTAGGAAATGAAGAAAAATGTTGTTATTGCACATCACACTGGATCAGACAGCTTTAGAAAATCCCCAGAAGTAAAGGAGAAAAACATTTGCTTTTTTTCCTGTACCATCAGTATCATCTGACCAACTGCTAATTGTACTGCTGAGGTTTTTAAAGACCTCTATTCAGGTAAGTGCTGGCCAAAAAAACACGCTCTCATTCATCAAAGCACAAGTACTTTCAAGAGTAGCCTAGTAACACAGAAAAGACTTGAAAATCCTCAAAGTCCAGCCACCTATGGAGTGATCATGTGAAAAAATGTCAAAGAATCACTTTTGTAAATGCTTAAGACAACTGCTACTGAGTGGTAAATACAAAATACTGTTTAATTGCAATTTTCAAAAATTCTTCCTGCTTTCAGTCATTATATGTCTGTCCCTCTGATGGAAATGGGAATTCTTTCAGTTTTCAAGCCTGTGCTCTCCTTTCATTGCAATGAGGACCTAATTCAGAGCTTTAAATTGTGTTCTGCAATGCATAATTAATCTGGCTTCATAGAGACCTGGACAAAAGACCCCATTCAATCTTCAGCTCCTTCCCCCTGAGATATTGTTATTTCGAAAAACTCCTGCCAGCTGGGCTGGAGGGAAATCTCAGCACTGTGGGAGAATGAACAAACTACAGGCCTCCGAGGGATTTGAAGTAACTATCTGACTAAATTGGATTAGAAAGTAAGGAAGGGGAGGGGATGGAGAGCTTATTCTGAAGTCTACAAAAGCTCATAAAAAATTCTTAGAAGATTTTCATATGGTGAAGGGGAGAGAAATATGCAAGTTTTTATAACAAAATGGAGAAAGAATTTTAAAACATGCGTGAGCCAATACACTTGGGGATGTTTGAAGGGATTATGCTGGTATTATTTCAGGAAAACTGTTGTGTCTGCATTAGAGCTTTGAAATGGCATTTTGCTGTGAAATCTAGGCTGCCTTGCAAACCAAAATAGTCATGCTTTCCTTCCAGGTATTTGATACGTCCCCTGTTTGAACCTATAATGTAGCCTAACCATAAGTTGCTTTAAATTTCCTCCTAAGCATGTCACAATTAAGAGCCTCTGCCCAGAAAGATTTCAAAGGGCTAAGGGAAAACAAATTAAGTCCTGTTAAGAGAGCCAGCTCCCTCCTCCTTTCCTTCCCCACAAGTTCATTCTCCAAAGCGTGTTGGTGACGCTGGCCAGATCACCTGGCCACCTCTCACGCACACCACAGTATTTTTAGCAGGCACGTGCATACTCAGGAATATTACCCCGTTTACCACCAGACTGCTCGGAAGACAAGGTGGAGAAAGCTCACAGCCCCATTGGGAAAGTGGGTGGCTTGGGAAAAAGATGCTTTGGGCTCTCTGCCTCCTCTACCCCACCATGCCATCCCTCGCCGTTATGGACTCACTGCCTGCAGGCTTTCCACTCCTGCAGCACCGATGCTGTAGTCGAATGAGGTTACGTGGGTGTAGCCCAGGACACAACTTGGCTCTCTTGCTTCAGAAATATTTTCAGAAGTCTTTTAGCCACCCTAACCGACATTCCCCATATTTCACCAGACAGCCCTTATGACAACAACAGCAAGGGCAGACTAGTTGGTAGGTTTGCACATTCTGAAGAAAAAAAAAAAAAAAAAAAATATATATGCCTCAAGAAAGGCCAGCACCCTTGCTTAAAAACTTGTGCTGGCACCATCAGAAATTTAAAATTCAAAAGTCATAAGAAGATCCTGATAGTGGGACCAGCTTCCACTCTGTCTCCCTGTCCATGCCTACCCACCATGGAGGTGAGGCTGCACAGGAGGCTAAGCCACCCGGGCTGTTCCTCATGGGACATGCTGCCAGGGCAGAGTTAAAAGCACCCATGCTATACAATAACTTCTCCACGGTCAAAAGGAATGAAAACATTCCCCTAAGAGCTGATCTCCTTAGGACTCACGTGTTAGGCAGTGAAAGCTAGGGTAGCTTTCAGAGGTCTGGCACACACTGAAGAGACCAGCATGCACAATGAAAAATGCACCCTACTGAAGAATGCATCCGTATAAAGATGGGCACACAAAAATTACAAGCCATCAGAGCAATCCTAATCAAAGATCCCATTTGTGTTTTTTCATTACTATGATCATCTCCCATTTCTAGACCTATTATTACAGAATACTTTTCTATCATCTCCCTGTGCCCTGGGGAGGAAGTGCACGGAGGAGAGGGAGTAAGGGGGAGGGGGGAAAGGAGAAGACAGGATTCAGCAAAATCTTTCAAACCATCAGAGGGTTTTTTTAAGGGTGTCACTTCATAAAGAAACATTTCCCTGTATCTTAACAACAGCAACAACAGAAGTACTGGTAGCTCACATTCCAGAAAAAACAAGAAATGTTTAAAACATTAACTTGTTATCCAAAATACATACAGATCATTTCCAGTTCCTTCCATTCCTGGGATGCAGGAAGAGCAAGCCACCACACTTTATTTCCCAAGGAACATAATAAGCCACTTGTGATAAGTGTTACACACAATCCAAAGTTGTCAGATATTGTCAAATCTATGTTGAGGCATCACAGCTAAAATCCTTACTTACAGCAGTAATCTAACAACTCTGAATAACCCTGTGGCATTTTTCAAAAGGGACAACTAAGATTTTTGCTGTCTGTGAAAGAGAAAACCTAGTGGTGGGGGAAAAAAAAAAAAAGTCAGTGTCATGACATTGAGGTAAACATACCCTGAGTAACACTAACGTGCAAGTTAAATACCTAAATTAGCACTGACTTTTCTCAGCCAAAGGAAAATCTCTACCATCGCTTGGTGGATCTAATGGTGCAGTAATAGTATTAGACACATCCTCTTTATTGACAACACCAATTTCAAGGTGGCCTACCCAAAACTTTCAGTGGAGCCTCTGGGGAGTGAAGACAATCCAACTTAAAGCATCAAAAGTCAACATTAAACTCCATCCCTGCACTCTGGACTCTGCATTGCACTGCCTTAAGCACAAGACAGCACAGATCTTCTGGCAAATGACACTTTCCCCACAGGCTGCTTAGACACTGTACCCCACCACTGTCAGGACCTTTTCTAGCAATGCACAAGCAGCCCTCTCTCCTCATTCCCACCCTGACCCATCTCCTCTAGCCCATCCATGGTGCTGGCGCCATGTGGGACTCCTCATCCTGGCTGTCATAGGGTCCTGCAGCATGCCTGGGATGGGAGCAGAGCCAGAGCAACCATTACAGATGTGTAGGCAAAACCCAAATCTGCTGCTACAGGAAAGATTAAATAACTGGTTCTCCCTGCAAGGATGGCAGGAGCCTGGCAGCAGCATTGGGCAAGTGATGGAGGGAAAAAGGGGGCAAGGCTGCAGGGTAGGTTGCTGCTAAGGGGCTGAAGTTTGCTCCTGCTCCAAGGAAGGGAAGAGGGTGGGCTTAGAAAGGAAAGCAGCAGAGACTAGGCTTTGCTGTTCCTACTGCTGCAGGAGGGATGGGGAGGGAGTGGAGCAGAGCTCTCTGACTCCTGAGGAAGAGGTCCTTGTTCCCAGCTGCGCTGCTATACAGTGACAAGTGGGCCATGGATCAAGCCTTTGATTCATAAATCTCCCAGAGTATTTATCCCTTAAAGGAGAAAGCCAAAGCATGACAAAAAGCAGAATTTCTCCCACGTTACAGTAAAGGTCAAAGAGGAATCTGAACATTTTGGACACAACTTCTCCATCCACACGAACTTGTATAAACTTGGGTGGCTGAAAAGATGCCCTGCTGCTCACCCTGCACCTGGTCCTACCTGCTGCTCATCCTGCTCCCAGCCCCACCGCTCACCCCATACCCACGGCCTGCCAGCTGACCCACTCTGCAGTTGCTCCCTAACTCGCTCCACTTATACACACGTATTTGTCTGCACATACAAACTCAGCCCAACAGCTGAAGCAGATCAGACAGATAACTACAACAGTGTTGTGACTCACTCTGAATGACAAGAGTGAAAAGGCCCAGCCCAGCCTCAGAGGGCCAGTGCTGCTGTGGGCACAGTGGCCGCCTCTGCCTGCCACAGTTGTCTATCCCAAGGGCTCTCATCCGGCCTTGTCTTCCCCCACATTTTAAAATGTCATCCTACATAAACATGAAGGGAAATTTTAACTCCTCTTTGTTAAGTGCGTGTCAGCTGCCAGACTGAGAGTCCACAAAATTCTCTTAAAAAGGGATGAGTGAATACCAAAAGGGGAAGCAGGGCTCTGCAGCAGCAACTTTGCTGTAGGGCACTTCAGCTCCGTGCCTCCAAATCTACCGTCTGCCTCATCTCATAGGTCATTAACTTCCTTTTTCTTAATGCTTACTCCATGTTTTTAAAGTATACTCAAATAACTCTAAGATGATTTAGTTCCTTGTTTTCCACCACCTTCCTCAAAACCCTGGGTTTCAATTGACAGTAAACCCCAGGACACAATAAAGAGTACAATTCAAAAGGGCCCAGCTTCAAGGAAAAATTGAGAAATAAAATAAAGGCCAAGTTTTCTGTCATTTACTCTGATTATCACCTTGGATTTACAGTGAAAAATTTTGAGAAATTGAGCCACTGCATCCTCAAAAGGATGCAGCTGTCTTCAGGTGGGCTGCCACACAGACCTAAACAGCCAAAGACATTTCCATAGAGTCATTCCCACAGCACGAAATGCAGGCACAGAAATACTCCAGAGGAGACCCAGTTATGGTCCCCAAATCCATCCTCCAAGGCACACTACTGAGCATGCACTCTGTGTAACTCCTCTTTTCATCTGTCTCCTTCCAAAGGTACAAACTGCACAGTCCCACCTATACCATCTGGTCCTAATCTCCTTATTGATATGTAATCCTTGACAATTTTGAGTCTAGTCAAAAGAAGGTACTCAGTGTTTTCAAGAGGGTTGAAACTGGGTATCAAACCCTGAATTTTTTGCTTAAACAGAATACAAAAATGAATATGTGACTTCTCGTTCAGTTATAACATTTAATTGTGCATAGGCAACAACTCAGGATAGAAATTGATAACTATAAAGTTCAACAAATCTTGCTGCAATCAGCCATATATAGTCCTGCATTTTAAGCATAAAGAATAAAGCTCTTCAGAAAGCAAAACAAACTTATAGTGGCTTAAATATAACATTGGTTCGAATTCTGGGCAAAGGTGTCCTTAATAATTTGTCATTTTTACAAGTGTGTTCTTGTCCAGTATTATAGTAACAGCAATTAAATACAGGAGAAATATTTTGGCTTGTCAGCTTTAATAAAGATGACATCACAGAGACTCTCAAGAGAGCAGAGACCCGAGCACAGAGTCACACACACCACACCAAGGACAGGAGGTTTGCATTTGCTGGGCTCTGTTAGCCTAGGCAGAACAACCCGGAGTAGCATTGCTTTGTACCCAGCCTAGGATGTCCCATGCAATCTCTGCCATGCCAAAATTGATGGAAAACCTAGTTAGTCCTTCTAGTATCAGAAGTGCAGTTCTTAAAAAACTTTATAGGAAGTATTTTAAATGAAACTGGGAGATGAGTTGGAATCCAATTAAGAGCTTATCCGATTAAACACTGAAGAAAACATTAACAGCATCCAAATTCCTTTTTATCCCAGGACACATTCTTCAGATTACGTAAAGACATTACACATACCTATATTTCGGCATGGGTTATTGACACATCACAGCCCTAAAATGCAGGGTAGACCTCTTCTGCTTATGCTGTAAAAATACTCTGTGGTCTTGCTTAATAACAGTTGTGAAGAGCACAAAAATAGTCGGGGGAAAGAGCTGGGAGCAGGATGTACTGTCTCCTGGCATACAGCTCAGTACACGTTCCACCAAACTGCAGCTCAGGAAGCTAATGGATGATGACACAGACACACGCGAGATCTCCCTCTCACCCAGGTGGTATTTTTCTTTCTAACCCCTCTTTCTCTGGGTTGCAGAGGCTCTGATCATCAGACAGGATGCTTAGGACCTGGCCTGAATTTTACCTTCTGACCACAAAGTACAAACCAGTTTAAAGCTTAGGTTGAAACTTTTGTTGATGAGAGGTCATTAGCGGTGGGGGAATATAAGATCCGGAACACATTATGCAGCTAAGCCTCGGTTCCTCTAACACGACATTTCTGCAGCAGACCTAGCAGCAAGCCCTTGCCATTCTACAGGACAAGAGGAAGGTCTGTGGGAGCTGTGGGGACACAGGTCTCTGGGCAGACGCATCCCCTATTCTGCTGCTATCCAGGCACCCTGCAGTCACTACAGTCTTAGCAATTAGTTGGTTCAAAGACCTCCTCAGATAAAACATACTTCCATGGGCTGCTCAATTCACTTATGCAAAGCACTGTATGAACCCAGGGTTCAATGACTGCATCTGCACAGGCATCAACCTTTGTCCAAGCAATTTGTGGCACCTACTGCCGTAGAGATAACCAAAATACTTTTAAAAAGCTGTCAAGTAAGTTGTGCCATTACATGCCATTCCGGAGACAGAGAAACGGACTAAATAGCAGCTTAAAAACATCCTTTTCTAGTTGATGCTTGTTTTATCCAGCTAACAGATTTTGTATCAAATGCTGATCTGTATTTGGGGCTAAAAGCATACATTTCTTCACCAGATATAAGCTGAGGTATTATCACTGCAAGAAACCCCACCAAAACAGAAGAATTGCTATTTTGCTCTCTGGTACTATGAAACCACAGTGTGAGTCTCCTCCCACATATACCAGGACCAACTTCATGGATGTCACACTCATGTAATTGAGGCTGAAAAAGAATTGGCTAACTGCTAGTGGAAGGGAGGTACCTGTGCTTTCTCAGGCATTTTAAGGAGAGAGAGGGAAAAAAAAAAAAAGAAAAAAAAGAAAAAAACAACCCCTCCCCCCAGGTTTGTAAAGGTTATTGAGGTCAGAAAGTCATGTAATGAATGACACTTTAAAATAAAAAGCCATCTACATGATATTTTGAGTGCCTTGGTAGAATTAATTCCCTTTTCAAGCATCCTTTAAAAGTAAATTAGGAAATGGAGATTACAGTGCAGTTGGCATAGGAAGAAACAAGAAAACAAAACAAAATCAACCGCTCACCCACTATTGAAGCATCTAATCTAAACCTTTTTATGGTTTAAAAATAGAAACTATTTATAAGACAATATATGGTTTAATTGGCACACAAGAAACAAGCCAATTAATAAAAGTTTAAAATAAAGTTTTAAACTCAAGCATAGTTTTGCAACTGCAGTTATAGCCAGATTACAAAATTCCTTTCACACAATGCACATAGCATCCTTTGAGACTTAATGACATTCTGCAGCTGGGGTATATGAATCTGAGTTCTTTCTGTTCCCAGTTATTTACTTCTGCAAGAAAATTCCCCATGGCAACTGGCCAAAGGGGCTTGTCTCCTTAGTGTGTGAAATGTGAGCAGATACAAACTTGACACCATATTTCATCCCCTTGCCTTCCCTTGTGTCCACATTCCTAACTGTAAATTAGGGGGTGGCACTGACTGTTCTGGGGTGGCAGGAAGCAGCTTATACAGAACGATAGGAAGAGGTGGAAAGAAACAAACCATATTGCAATGCTTCAAGGCAGGTTCTAAAACGATAGTTGGATTCTTCTCACCCATAATCAAGACATGTTGAAATCGTGCAACAGCTAATTCCCTCCTAAAACTGTGAAGTGGTTGGTTTTTGGTTTTTTTTATTGCCCTTCTAGAAACTTACTGATCATCAGAACAGAAATCAGCAGAAATTTGTCAATACCTGAAACTGCATGTCCATATTTGCCCTAGTATCCTTCTCTTCAACAGTCTCTTTTCAGGAATGCAAGGTTTGGTTTTTTTCTGCATGGAGGGTCCACAAAAACAGAATAGTTCTGCAGCACAGTCTGCCAAAGCTGATTATGAAAGAGGCAATTTGGAACACAGAGCTGGACTTGAGAAAACAAGAGGCACCTGGGAAATGATGTGCAACTCAGAGACTCTAAATACGTTCTGGCAAAACCAAAATTCCCCTAAGGACCTCAGTCAGCCAAGGGTGAAGCAGTGACCTTGGATACATGTTTGCCCTTCTTAGAGCTGATCTGCATGATGCTATTTTAGCTAAGGGATACCAGCAGCGCACTCACTTCCTTTTGCATCCCAGTTTTTCCTCCAGTTGCTGAATGCAAACTTATGTGTGGTACTGATACTAGTAGAAGTTACTTAAAAGATGCCTAGTTAGCAAGACACATTTTTCCAAGGAAGCCTGAAAGACACCCCAAAATATTGCTATCAAGTTCTAAGTACACTACAGGCATCATGACATAATTGGGGGCTCTGCCTAGCTTTTGCATGTCCCACACACTATCTGGAGAAGCAGGGTTCAGGCTTGCCCGGAGAGAGCGTTGTGATTACTTTTGCCACAGGGAGTAGAGTCAGCCTTCCAATTTAATTTGTAGACCAACCCTTCCACGCTACCCAAAAGATGTCAGCACCATGTGTGCGAGAACATTTGAATTAATTCACTTAAAATGAAGGTATCTTACTTGAAATTTCAAGCAACAAGACTGAAACAAAAATTCTGGTTAGCTTGTTATTTTTGATTAAGAAACAAAGAAGATCAAAGAGTTTTGCTCAGTCCTGCATCCACTCCACAGACTGCAGAGGAACCAATCCTGGGTGAAGAGCACTCTTCCTGTCAAGGGGACCTCACAACAGTAGCTGTGCTCACACCTCTGTTCCCCACAGGAGCTGGTGTCTTGTTCAGACTGGCTGCAGGGGAAAGGCATTCCAGGGCAGGGGAACTGAGCTGGGCAAGTACAAAGCGCATCCACCGATCCCAACCTGCAAAACACTCCCTGGGGATCATACCGGCCCAAGCAAGTGAGAACAGACTTGTCTGTACAAAAATCATGCCAGGAAAACTATCAGTGTAAAAAGCTCTAGTCAAAACATTTGTGACGTTTAACAATTCAATTCTCTCTCAAATAAATTAAAAATGAGGCTGGGTGTTTTTAAGAGAAATCCAGAAAGCTGTTAATAACAGGAGAAATCAGCAGGCCATATTCTTTAGGTTTTCCTCTGCCTGTGCTAAGGCCTGCTGCAGAAAAATCTCCCATTAACATCTGGGTGACAGCTACTGGATCTGTGAGATATAACAACTGAACACAAAAGTCATTGAGCCTGGTTGGCCTGGGTTTATGACAGAAATGCAAATGTCAAATAGTGAATGGCAAATTAGAGCTCCCAGATTATTTTTATCATTTCAGTAGTTCACTGCAAAACACAAAAACAAGTGATGCAAGCATTTGAAGAGGCTCAAACTGTAAATTCTTGTGGTACTGCCAGGGAAGAGTTAGCAACAGACGTACAGTCCCTTCTGTTTCTAGGAGGATACTGCTGAGGTAAGTGGTCACTAGTGAGAAGAAGGTTGACTATCAGCTGACAAAAGGAAGAGATTTTAAGACTGTTCAGAGGAAAGAGGAAGATTTAAGTGCAGTTTCATTCTTGAGAGCAAATGGAGGCAGGAGGAGAAGAGAGCTTTTATAGTACCCCCCAAAATAGGTGGCAAGAAGGAGGAGGAAGAGAAAAATTATTTTCTCTTCTCTCTTGAAAGCCAAGCAGCAACATAACTGGCTGAGATCCTATGAACAGCATGAAAGAGGACATATCTGTAGCTCTACCTTGCCCCACACAGCAATGTGGCAAAAGTTGTCACATACTCTTTTGGTGTTGCCAAGCAGTGCCACAAGATCTCTTCATTCTGAAGGGAGAGGAAGCGCTGCTGTTATATTGTGTAGCCTGGTAAAAACACTTAGCAGAGAGGCGATGATCCAGTCAATCTCTTAGACCTACCCAAGGAGCAAAGGCAAGACTCCAACAGTGAACACAGGCCCCCAGGTCACAGGCAGAAACTGATAGGCTGGGCTGTCCACAGGCACCCTCTTCCAGTTGCAGCAGTGCCAGCTGAGGAGGATACAGGCTCTAACCCTGTGCCAGTCACTTATCACTGCCCATCCATCAAGGGTTATATTGCCTCTTCAGATCTGCTGGATGAGCTGCTTCGCTGGTCATCCCTAGCCTGTTTCATTCAAAAGCTGGATAATTTCAGAAATGTAAATGTTGTTCTGTGCCAACCCAGCTCATTTTGACTGAAATCGGTAATTGGGAATCATATCAAGAGAAATACAACTGGCAGCACAGAGAAGTTTTTATCCTTCAGTGGGGTTAGTCGCTGCAGTTGGTGCAGAATGCAGAGATGTTAAACCTCCTCAGCCATTTCACAGCTGCTGCCATGAAAGGACTTGTGCATCTTCAGCCATGGGGCTATTTTAACAAACGTCATCTAGCTGCACTCACTCCAGAACTGTACAGCAGCTGAAAGCCAGCAGAGCACTATATAACTACTGTTGGCTCTGAAACATTTCCAAGACAGACCCTCCTGCTTCCTTGTCTGGGAAGAGAGAGGAAAAAACTGTAGTAGTTACTCCACCACCTTACTCTGGTCTTAACTGTCCACCTGGGACTGACTCCTTCGCAACAGAAAAAGTGTCCTAAGAGAGGAAAAACGACCTGCTCAGAACACCGGGGGAGAAAAAACAGAGGGGTACATAAGGAGAGAAGTCCTGTATCAGAATCTGAGCAGCATTTCTTGAAGGAACAGTGTATAACAGTTCAGCAAAGGACAGGCTTATAGGAATTTACGTGATCTCCCACACTGCAATAATAAAAGAACATTTTGAAAGAAAAAAAAAAAGATGGAATTAGGGACAGACAAGTTGCTTGTCAGCTCTAAAACAAGAATTTGGCAATACTAAGTCAGCTGTTTCATATCATTTCAAAATAGATGGTTTAGTTTACTTTCCTCTTTTCAAAGATTTCCCCCCCTCCTCAAGCACCATTACCCAAGTTCACTGAAGAGGTTGAAACAGTTAACGAAGGGAAAAAACCCACAAAAAAATCTGAGGTTCAAAAGGCAGTTACTGTATGAGAACATGTTTTTAGCTTTCTATTAAAGTGACTGCATTTCACACAAATCTTAAGATGCCACAGGCTGTCACTACTACATTTGTGTCAGGAAAGCAGCTTTGCTTTACCGCACCTGAAGATCTGGTCCAACTGCTCCGGCTCTGTGATCCCCCTGTTTGTAGTGCTGAGATGAATTGGATACATTCTTTTTAAATACTGAGATTTTGAGAAAACTGGTCCACAGTCACCTTTTTCAAAACAGCTTTCCTGTTTTAAAGAGCTCTCTGTTTGGGAAGGGGAGGGGGGGGGTGGGCAGAGTATTTTGGGTTTGTATCTTAATACAGTGAATTTTCTAGCAAAGTTGGCACTTGGATGGTGGGTGACATAAGCTTACTGAAAACATGCCCTGAAGATGTAGTCTGAAGAAAGTAGCAGGTACCATAGCCTGTATTCTCAAATCTGCTTAACACACAGGTTCACTTTCCTCCTTTATGTTACAAAGGGCTTTGAAAATACCATGCAGAGGCTATGATTCTACTTAACCCAATTCAATGCACTAAATGCGTGCTGGTTGTTTCAGTGACTCACACACAAATAAACCTTAGCCCTATCTGTGTTCCCAACAGTGACTTTAACAGCCCTTGTACGATCCTCCCAGCATAGCTTTGTCCCCACACCTCACTCCCATTCACTACTTCAATCCATCCTTTGATATCCTGTTCCTATCAACCTGTGTTTCACTTAGAGATACATGACAATGGAGGACAAAACCACTAATGGTCTCCAGAACAGAGAAGCCAACTGTCCTTTTCCAGGCGAGGCAGGAAAGCATTGTTCCAGACTGGTGAAGGCTCAAATTTAAAGCAAACTTTTACAGCTCCATGACAGCTGTCATGTGTCTGTGTAACCTGGGAAAACCATGCCACAGGGCAGGAGTCAAAAGCACTTCCATTTCAAAGGGGACGAGGCACTGAAACCCCCATGGCTGCTCACTAAGGTAAGCCCGGATCCTCAGAGGCACCCCTTGATGGGCACATCTTTCAGTAACTACACTCAAGCTCACTACAATTTTGCACTCAGACCCTATCACCTTAGCATGAGTTAAGTCCACTTAAACAAAATGGGGGCACTGAAGTTGGAGCAAGCTCTTCCTATGACCTCTGTGGCTAACAGACTCAGCAAAGGTAAAAAGCTAAAGGCCCTTTGAGGAGCTTTCACTTCCATTCAATTCACCACCTAGGATCATACTGAATCAGGACTCCTGCCTTCATTATACATCATTTTAAAGCTATAAGTAAAGGAATAAATCCCATGCATGATTTTTACTCTCATCTTCTGTTCCCTAGGAATATTTTTTACGTAATTTCCATTCTTGTTGATATCAGTTGGCATTTATACCATTGAGACCCATATTTTTATCCATGAACTAGGCACCTCAACAACCCGTCCCAGCTAAGTGGTCAAATCAGATCTGATACTCTTGTCTCAGCAGCATCCCACCAAAGAGCTCTCAGATGGGAGAAACCTAGCAATGCAGAAGGGGAAAATCAATGTCACTCTCCCAGATTGCCCTTGAGAAATGCATGGAAGTTTAGGCATTCCCCCACTGCTGCTGTTCTTGGTTTGAAATAAGTCCAGCAAATCTGCCCAAATTTACCCCAAGAAGGACACTATTATTGGCAGGAGATCTCAATAAATTCTCTCATAGCTGAGAAATCAGTAGAGATCTCTGTGGAGTGAGAGCTTCCTCTCTCACGCCTCTCGTAGTAGTCTAAAGCGTCACTCAGCTGTAGTAGGATTTCAGAGCCTTTCAATTCCCATTCCCACATGCAGCACAAGAGGGCCTATAGAGCCAAAAGGATTTGGGCCAAACCACAAGAGTTTTCTTCTTCATTAATACACATTTGACCACATACTGCTGGGCAAGGTGTATAGTCAACACTGCTTAAGGGAAGGGAAGGGGACTTCTGATGTTGTGCTGAGTAGAAATTTTTTTTTTTCCCAAAAAAGGAAGTCTCCTCATAATAGTAATATTGTTGGACGTATTTGCCACCAAGCTTATTAAGGCACTTGCTTTTTCTTTTTATGTTATTTGTATCTTTCACCACACTCATGATAGCAGTTGAGCTAACTCATTCCAGCATTGAGAGAGTAGGCTAAAAATATTGTATCCTGCTCAAAAAAGTGTTCTCATTTGGAAAAATTCTATGCTATAGCTCTCCAGTACTTCATATACCCACTAATCTCAAAGCACTTCCCAGAATGAGGGCATATACAAGTACACAACTTCCATAGAATCACTGAATGGTTTGGATTGGGCGAGATATTAAAGATGATACAGTTCTAGCTCCCTGCCATGGGCAGGGACACCCTCCACTAGCCCAGGTTGCCCAAAGCCCCATCCAACCTCGCCTTGGACACTGCCAGATAGGGGGCAGCACAGCTTCTCTGGGCAGCCTGTGCCAGGCCCTCACAACCCTCACAAGGAAGAATTTTTTCCTCCTGTCTCATCTAAATCTCCCCTCCTTAGCTTAGGGCCATTACTGCTTGTCCTGTTACTCCATCCCCTTGTAAACAGTCCCTCTCCAGCTTTCCTTTAACTCCCCTTTGGATACTGGAAGGCTACTGTAAGTTTTTCCCCCGGAGCCTTCTCTTCTCCAGGCTGAACAAGCCCAACCTTCTCAGCCTGTCTTCTTAGGAGAGGTGCTCCAGCCCTCTGATCATCTTCATGGCCCTCCTCTGGACTCCCTCCAACAGGTCTGCATCTTTCTTGGGGACTCCTGTGCTGAACACAATACTCCAGGTGGAGTCTCACAAGAGCAGAGGGGCAGAATCCCCTCCCTTGACCTGTTGGTCATGCCAATGACCAATGTTGCCACATTGCATGTGGCCTTGCTGAACCTCATGAGGTTTGCACAGGTCCACCTCTCAACCCTGTCAAGGCCCGTCTGGATGACATCCCTTCTCTCCACTGTGTCAACTGAATCACACAGCTTGGTGTTGTCAGCAAACTTGCTAAGGGTGCACTCAATTTTAGCCATGAGGAAGTATTCACCATTATTTTCCAAACTGGGAGCCTAAAGAGTTCTAAGTTTATTGTTTGCTTTTCCAGAGACAGAAAAGCTCCATTATCCATTTTCAAAAGTGATACTCAACATGTCTGAATGTCAGCACTTCTTTTTAGGTATTAAAGTTTAGTTTCAAAGTACTGATGCTCATAACTTTTTCATATTAACTCAAAATCCTCCAGCTAAATTAAAAGATAATTTAGCTACAAGTTCTTTATTTAGGCTTAAGCAAAAATGTTTCTTCTAAGTATTTATTGATGTTTACAGGTAGACAGATAGTGTTTGCACAGAAAAGAGGGAGGCTAATTATCACTCTCTACACCTGAATGTTTGACAAAAAGTATAAAAAGTACCCCAAAGGGAAGCAAGATGATCCACAGGCACATATGCTTGGGCACACACATTCTTTTAGGAGATGAGCCGAGGACAATGGTAGATAATTCAATTGCTCCACCTGTCCAGCCAAGCCTAAAGATTGTGCTCTCTGAGAAAGCCATCTACTGAAGCCAATACTTTTCTAAGACTTAAGAGAAAATAGAGCATAACAGTCTCATTCTGAGGTTGTTCTTATTCTGGATAAAAGGATTTTAATCTAATTAAGGTTTACCTTAAATTTCTCTTACAAGGGGAGATTTCAAATGATTTTTCAAAATTTTGTTTCAGGTATCAGAGTAGTCACAGCATTATTACAATGCCAATCCCACAAATTACAAGTATTATCTCAGTTTATAAACCCAACATTTCATCATACTGTTCAGTACAGACTGCTCCACTTTGGCTGTTTCCTGAACTTCAAGGCTTGGAAGAAGAGCAGAGCTGAAAAACAGTCTAAGCATATACAATGTCCTTCAGCTGCTTCATAAACACTGTGCTTTGAGACATTAGTGAGTTTCATTTGAATACAATACTATGGTAAACAAATGTGATGCAATATTCATATATATAACATTCACTCTTAAAGTGATATTAAAACACATATCTGCTAGCAGCATGAGAAGGCAGAACTATATCTCATGCCAGATTAGCTGGATACAAAAATTTAACTCTGTGTTGATGCACATATATGGATCTAAGACTAACCCTAATGTATAGGAAGACTTTAGGAGGCAAATTAACAGGATAGGGAGAGAATCTGCAGAAATTGCAATTTAAATTTCTCCCATGTCCACAGAATATAAATCGGGATTTTGTATGAGACAGTACCCACAGTAAATAGAAAAAAAAAAAGAGAAATATTTTTTAAACACAATAAAGCTCAGAAATTGCTATCTTCATAGAAGCATTCACTGCCCCTTGGAAGATCAACAGGGTGGCCAGGAACTGCCAGACTAAAAAAGCTCATCCTTCCATCATGATCCTATGATAACGCAGCTCTGTACTTGCCATCTGCAAGGAGTCCATGTCTAAATGCATCAGTCTACTGTACTCTTGTGAACATGAGCAATAGTTTTCCTTTGTCTGTGTGTTTAAATGCTAGATTATAAATTTTTTTAAAATCCAAGGGTCACTATAATTATTTTTTTTTAAATCCAAGGGTCACGTTTGTTTTTCTGCTTTTTAATGGAAACTCTTAAGTAATTTGCAATCTTAAGTAGTACAGAAGAGTATAGTATAGTACAAGGAAAGAAAAGTTCCAGCATAACAAAAGCAGGATGTGTGGAAAATATAAACAACTTGTTTCAGTATGCATGCAAGGGATTGAGGCCTGTTTGTCACCAGATCTCCCCCAAACTTCCCCCTGGAGTGAAACTCAAGAAGCATGCACGGACGAAAGCATGTCAGGACTTGGTGGGGAAGCCAATACAAGAATAGCTGTGGTAGTAACAGTGTTCCACATTCATGAAGATCTTGGGTTACCAAGATAAATTCAGCTACGAGACTCACCCTTGTGCATTTTTAACCCCTTCACTGCAGGATGCCTTCACATGGGGCGATGCAGGGGTTGAAGAAAGGGAATGCTAGGAAAGTTCAGGAAGGGCTATTTCTTCTGGCTGATAGCAATATATACGCTACCACTCAGATTTAGTTTTTCAGAAATTTAAAAAGCCTTATTTATTTCAAAGGTGATAGCCTTATTTATTTAAGACAAGATAGATACTGCTATGTTTATAACATCTTTTGCCATTAAACCATACTGATGCGATTAAGATAGCTATTTTCCTTATGTATTAAGGTATAAGACTTGCTCATCCCAGTCTCCCAAAATGCAAGCTTAAAATAATAAATAATTCTTAGTTATACTGCTTCTGGGTCATTTATCTGAGTTTTCACTTCCTTCATCATATAAACTGCATAGTTGGAGGTAATGGTGTTCTTTTCCAGTTTCCAAATGTGAGACTAGTTGCAGTGCTAGCAGGCAGGCAGCTATAATTTTCTTATCTTTCCAAATCATAATATTACAAAGCTATTATTTCAGGGTTTCCAGTTTTACACTAACTGGAACCTCTAATCTTCCCGTTCAACAATAAATTAGTGCAAACAATACTGAGGAAAGAACATTCCCTCACCAACACGTCTCATTAAATTTCTTCTTTTAAAAACATATGAAATAAGATCTTTTAATAAATGTTTGACGGCATGCATTTAACTGTGTTTAAAAAAACCTTGGTACTTATTTGGCAAGAAGCAGATGTAGTATAACATTTGAAAAAAGCCTTGGATTTTTTTTTCCCCTCCTGAAATTGTTAGCAAGAAGTGGAAGAATATTCTAGCACAGCCTACTGATACGACAGTTGGGTTCAAAGTCTCTTAAAGGGTAAAATTTCAGCTATGTTTCTATCAAAACTCAAGAGGCTTGCTCCGTTCTTGCTCTGCCAGAATGTTGTTTTGTGATCGCTCTGTCAGCGTCAATGCTTCATCTGTAACATGGGGATCCATAAATAGTTCCCTCCATGACAAGAGAACTAACAGGAATTAAGCCATTAATTTTGGGGTGAGCGACCAACACGCATTAAAAGGAGGCATGTAAGTATCAAGACAGTAAAACTCACAGTGAGGACAAAGACTTTGGGTCCACTGAGTAGGATACAGAATTAAGTCAGGCTTATGGCAGATAACTAATGAAAAAAAAAAAAAAAAAAAAGTCCTTGTGACTTGTTAGCAAATGGGTGGGTGTTGCTACATCTCTCCCTTTCCAAACAGCTTTTCTAAGGCTGCAGAGGGAAAAGTGCTGCTAATGGACTGACAGCAACACCATATACTTGAGCTGAGAAGGCCAGATCAGTCCTAGCAGCAGTCAGTCCTTCCTCACTTGGATCCAAGCACTCAGGTTGAATCCCACTCTGAACTCTTCACCTCCTCTCCAGCACACTTCTCTAAATATAAACTGTACTGCTGACATGACTGCAGCTGGCATTACATTTTCAGATGTTTTCCATGTTGTCCTTGGTTTTGTTTACTATGTTAAAACGGGGGAAATTCTGATTTAGCCAGCAAAGAAATAGAAAAACTGTTTGTAAGTGAAAAGAAAAAAAACCACAACAACAACATCACGGGAACCAACAAGTAGGTGTAGAGGGGCAGGAAAAGAGATTCATAGAAAGCAAGTGATCTGATGAGCCCAAAGCAAGCTGAGCAAAGATCCAGCAATTGATAGAACCTCTTTCACCTGTAATTGTAATAGAAACAAAACTGTAGACTGTGAACAAACATCTTTGCACCAGAGATCTTTGAACTCCATTAAACATTAACAAACTCTTCAGAGCTGCAGTTTCCCCCCAAGGTTCAAGCAGCAGGAGAAAACCCTGCAGGAGAAAAACCTGCAGACAGCAATTGTGTCCAACTTGTCATTCACTGTGGGTATGTGAACTTCAGATCAAGTCTGTATATAGAAGTGTGGGACTATATAAAAATTTCAAAATTAGAAGTCTTTTTAAGAATTCACAGCAAATTGCAAGGCATTGAATAAATGCAGGAAAACATTATGTACCTTGACATAACCTTGCTTGTAAATCTCTAGCTTCTACATGTAACCACGAGTAAAGTGATAGCAGTGAAAGGCTGCTTCTTTCTCAGTTGCAGAGTAGTGAATACTGCTGTGGTATGCAGACAATCCAAGTGTGGTAATAGAATCATAGAGACTTCTTGCATATCAATTCTAATTTTTCCATTGTAATAAAAATGGTGAATGGGTGAGGGTAAGCTCTGGAGATGAGGCAGTGGGAGCAAGGGTTCAGAGTTCTGAGACAGAGAAGAGGGGAAGATGTACTAAAAAAAAATTCCCAATGCTACTAACTGTCATTAATTGCTGCCTTTGCAAGATAACAAGGCTCTATACTTGAAGAGACAGTGTGCTTGGAGTGACATCCACATTACAGTTCCTCCCATGCCAGTAGGGTCAAGCTAGAGGGCAGATAGATAAAAAGGCATAATCAGGATCTTGTTAAACAGCTACAGCCCAAGTACATACATGCTCTACATGGTTTTAGGTGGCACACTGTTGCCTGCTGTGTTTTTCTCTATGACTACCAACAAAAAAGATTTTTCATTAGTTTTACAGACTTTCTTATGTGTACCTCTTACCTTAATAATTTATGTAAACACTTGCATAAACACCTGGGATGGGGGGATGTGAAAGGGGCCGTTGCTGTTTGATGAACCACTGTGCAGCACAAAACATTTGGGCAGAAGCTAGTGTACAAAAACATGTATCCATATCCAGCTGTAAGAAGTACAAATGTGTTGGCATGATTTTACATATTTTTTGCATGCTCAAAAGTAACTTTAAACCTTTCGCTTCATCACGGTGATGCCTTTGGGTTTACTTTGATGAGATGGACATTCATCTCAAAGACTAAGCATATTGATGTGAAAGACTACAAAGAAGGGTCACTTAGCTGTGAGGACAAGGGAGGAAGAGGGTTGAGGTAACAAAATAATACTAGCAAAACAATAGTATTCAGTTGTCATGCATTGGAAAACAATAATAATGTCCATACATTTGGAAAGGACCTCCTTCCGTGAGCTCCGTTTTTCTCCCAAAGAGCCTGGTTTCTGCCTCTGGGAGCACAGGGATAACCAACAAAACTCCCTACTGAAGGCTACTGTGTGCGTGCTTGAATGGATGAGAATTCTGCAATGCATTTAAGCGTTAGTAACATCATGTATGTTATAAGTAAAAAGAATGGGACAATTCAGTATCTAAATAGTTTCTAAACACTATGCTTCAGGACACAAACTAATTACCTTCAACAGTCAAAGTCTAATTTATACCCTCTACACTGCATTGTGCAATGAACAGTTGTTCATAAAGAGTTTTTCTTGGTGGAAAGTGCTGGCTATTCATTGCACCCCGGGTACTAGGACACAAACAGACTGATTTAGAGAATGACAGCTCCTGTGTTTCTATGATACATCCTTAGCCAGCAAGGAGTAAAATAATTCAGAGGTTAATGCGCTATTAACTGTCCTGCTAGACAACTACTACTTCACTGGCAATATCAAGTTAAGCATTTTGCAAGGGGCAGGCAGGAACCTCAGCCTCCCACCATATCCCTCTGCACAAGGTTACTCCCTTACTGCAGCAGGTCCTGTAAAAGAAAACCGTCTGCACCTCACCCACTTCATTGCAAACACCTGTGTAAATGCACCACTTCCACTAGAAATTTAAGCTAACAGATCAGCCAATACCTGAAAGTCACTAAGGGCACACACTGCTTTCTTCAGACCCTTTTGAAGGGGGACAGACTTTGACAGATCCCAGGACAAGAAGAGACACAGCTTCTGCAGCTTCAGGGCCTGTTGCAAACTGCTCAAAGCTATGTCACCTGGGGTTGCAAAACTAGCACCAACAAGAACTCCTAATTTGCCTCTAATCATACACAGGCAAAGGTATCTGAGCTCAATAAATCAAGAGTGCAGACTTGTGCGCTAGCTTGCAAGTACTCCTCTTTGTGCTTATGTAGGGAGGGAAGGCAGGAGGGGGAAGGTGCAAGATTTCCTGTAGGCTGTTAATATGCATAAGCAATTAATTTTTCTTAACTGGCAGAAAAAGGAGCTCAAATGGAGCAGAAGACAAAAATCTTTTGCCTAGGAAAAAACAAAAAGCACAGAGAGCAACCCAGATCTTGCATGTTATGTCCTTATCATACACCTGGGAAATACTAGGTAGAACTCCTGACAAATATTGCTGGTGGCAGAAGTTTGATTAGCACTGCTCAACGCTGGCAGGGTTCCTGCACCAAAGGCAGATTTCCATGGACTGAAAAGCATAGCTCTGAACCCTCCAAGTGTGCCATAAGGGGGTGGAAGGGGTCCTGTGTAATTATGCTTCTTGCCAATCTACAAAAACAACAGCCATCCACCACTCTAGCCCAAACATAAAATCTGGCAGAAGGGCACTAGACATTCATGTTAATCGGCTGCCCTTCTGTTTCAAATGACACATGCTTGTAAACAAACAACAACAAAAAAGTACATTTGGGGTTTCAGACTATGCCAAGAAGAAAAAGAAGGCTTTTTCATGTGTTGGCTAAAATCTTAATATGCAAACCATCAGCTGAACTCTAATTTCCCAAATTACTCAAAATACCTCTCAGAATTACACTCTACCTGATGGCTAACGTGGAGATATTAAACTGCAAATTAATGATGACTTTGCTTGACATTAATATAGGAGACCTGAGAAGAATGAAAAATTAGCTCATTCCAGAGGGCAGACAGGAAAATGCACATCTTACTTGCATTGCCTACACGTTTGCAAAAAAGAACCACACAAAATTTGCCTGAGTTCAGGTTTCATTGCAAACATGAAACTTAGCTCAAGGGAAAATTTGCTAATGTTTGCATAACTATTCAGTCAACTGGGGCTCAGCCTCAAGCAGAGCTTTGTGATCTAAAGAGCCATGAGAAATATGCAGTTTCACATCAAAACTAGGTGAAATGGGGGAAAAAAATTGACAGTTTCATTTTGAATTGTAAAGACATTTTAAGTGAAACTTTAGAGGCAAATGCAGTAACAATGTAGATTGCACAAGAGTAAGTGAAGGCTGAGGATAATATGCTGTGTAAAATAATAATAATAATAATTTTTAAAAAAAAGGTTTAGTCTGGTTCTAACAAGCCCTGACAGAGTAAAATCTGTTCTCACCCAATACACCTGAGAGATGGAGGGCACTCTTAGTTCCATGTTGTAGCTGGGAAATCTAGGTAGAGTGGTTACACGTGAGCAATAAAGCTTGACTGTGGACTCAATTTCCCATCTAAACATCCTTCCTCTCACTCAGATTTACTTCTACATGCAAAGCCAATTGCACACATACTCCTGGTTCAAGCAGTACAACAACTCCAAAGCCAGAGTCCCACCAGTCTCACTTTGCACAAACTGAATAAATCGCGCAGGTAGGCTCCACATGCAGTTACTTATTTGGATTTCCTTACATCTTCCCATCAGTCTCTGTTGCCATCTATTTTCATGCAGTACTTTCTAAAGCAGTTTGCATTCATGTGCTGCTTCTGCCTTATTGAGTCATTTTGGGCTTTCATTTCATTGCAGTTGAATTCAGCCTGCCAGGGATCTTCAAGACTGGCCTACAAAATAATCAGTGAACCCACAGCTGCCCAAAAACTGCATTGCTTTACTCTGTATGTTCCTTCACGTATGATCACTAAAACACCCTCCTACATGACCAGAAGCTCTCCCTCAAGTGAAGAGAATAACAGCAGTAAAAATATATCTTTTCTTATGTCAAAATAGGATTTTACTTGGGATAAGTAACAGGGAAGCAGCATGGCTTATTTTTATCTCAGTATGCATAATTACAGTAAGACATATAAACTGTCATTGCACTGCTGGAGAGAAGGGGAAGAATAGAAGGGGATTTCTTTTTGGCAGAGGAAAAGGAGTGATTTTCTGGTTTGCTTTGGTTTTACAGTGAGCCAGTTATCTCAAGATCAATATTCTTATGCGAGAGAAAAAAGAAAAAAAATCCCCATTTTATGGTGAAACCATAGTTTCTATCCTCCACTGTATGAAGGTAATGGTGGAAACATTGACAGTCACCATCCTTTGAGAGTAATTTATTCCTGGAACAGAATAGCCTGTGCCAGCAAGATTACATTCAAAAGTGAACAACACTAGAAAATCCCAGTGACAAGGAATATTTAGCAAATTACACAGCTAAGAAAAATTTTCTGACTCATTTTGGTCCCCAAATTAAAAACATGTTAAAAACTTGAGTTCCCCAAATGGAAAGATCACTTGGCCCAGATTATAAAATACCCAAAAGTTGCTTCTGATGGTATTGCAAGGTCTAAACAACATAGTAACAGGAACATCAGTTTTCAGCAGCATTCTGGAAAACCAGAGCAGTAGCCACATGGCAGTTCAAAACTGGTAGCACGAGCTCAAAATGAGACCCCTGCAGCTCCATAGTTATACCCAAGAACCAGTGTAGCTGCATCTGTGCAGTGATTTAGCATGTCCTGTGTGATCCACTGTAGCACCACACTGATCCAGCTACATATTTCCCATTTCCAGCACCATCTCTGCTGACTAAAGCATCTTTTTGCCACCCACTTTTGCATGGTGTAGACAGCTGCTTTGCACTTAGAAGTATAAGTCAGCTCCAAAACCAGACAGACCATGGAGTCACTTGGGCTGCACAACTTTAAATGATGCCTAAATTCCATTTAAAACCCAAGGCAGGGTCACCGCCTGTCCCGATTCACTTCTCTATTGTATCACCCAACAACAGCTGGTAGATGTGCTCTGAACGGCTTGTCTCTTGGCACCTAGCAGATAACTTTCTTTCCTTGTACCAAGAATTGCTCTAATTCTTCCCTCTTCTGTATTCTGTGCAGGATATCAGGTGAGCTTCATGGATACCATCTGAACTGACCAGGACATTGTTAGCACCCAGACAACAGAGATCCTGGTTCTGAAATTAAACAAAGACTCAGAGTGACATACTGTAATCCCATTTAGATCACACCCTGAATTAAAGGCATGTGATTTAATCAATTGTGGTATCAAGTAAAGGGGCACTGTCAGCAGCCGCTGTTTTTCTTAACTGTTCCAATAAATCTGCAGAGAGTTCCCTTAAACTTCTAAACATCTCAAAACCTTGCTCAATTTTCTTTTTCTACATTCACAGCATGTCATAGAGACAATCAACAATAAATAATTCTTCCTTGAGATGATGGACACTTGGCAATGCTACCTAGAGTTTGTCAAGGCAAGTTCAAGAACAGACGGGATGAGCAGACTGATTGAGAGTCATAAGATAGGGACAAATGTAGAATATCCAAAGGGAGCCAAAGCCCTGACACAAAGAATGCATCCAACTTTTAATTAATTAATTCAGTCACTATATCCTGGAGATTCAGTATTCACCCAGTAAAGCCAGACTCCACCCCCGCCACTGATGAGACATTCTGCAAGTAAAGTCGTCTTAGGGGAGCCTGGCCATCAATTTTTCCTTTTTTTTTGTAGGGAAGAAGTAAATCACAAGCACTGTTGGCCAAACAGAGGCACATATGTTTTATGTACATAAAGGATCATAAGAAACAGAACACAGACGGCCATTTTGCATTATTGCAATTGCAGTTGATAGACTCCAGAAATACAGGATGTATGACACATCAGAAAAAAAAGAATACGCAAGCTTAAACTATGTACTTGGTGTGATCTTCATAACATGCGTTCTCAGCCTCTCTGAGAACTACAGGCCATCAGCCAAGATCTGCATAACTCTTTTGGCAGCCCATCAAAATCCATCCTTAACTTTTTTTTTGCAAAATGCCTTCAAGGTACTTTGGAAATGGCTCTAAGTCACCCGTCTGACATAGCTAAGTCACCTTGCAGCCTTGACCACCATTTCCATAACAGAAAACGTCTAGAATGAGCATCTCCTTGCTGCCATGTTGAGCAAGCATGTCCCTGACTTCACCTTATAAAAGGTCCTCTCCTCACCCTCTCACTCATTCCTTACCACAATACCAAGTAATTCTATTTATAACACAGAGGGAAGTGTCAAGAGGGACTGTCAAGGGTGGCATACCACAGAGCCAACCTACTGCAATTTTGCATTTAATAAAACAATTATCTTCAGGGCTCTTTGTTTTCTCAACATAGAAGACTGAAGCCAGCAAGAGATCATTAATGAGAAATGGTGCAATGAATAAAGGGGGGGGGAAGTGCAGTTGTTAGTGTGAAAGCAGATAGTAGGTTTGCTGCTTCCAAGAGGGAAAAAAAAATGTTGGAAAGTTGAGGGGCTTCTTTTAGTTATTATTTGTATGAACTCTAAGTGAAAATCATTGTTTGTTATTATTTTGAACAGCCTGTTGGCAAGATCTCAAAGCTGCTGGTAAATGTTTCAAAACCCATTTGAATAAAGTAGCAGGTTTAAATTTAGCCTTTCATTGTTTTGATCCTGCAAATCTTTTTTGTTCTAAACATCTCTCCACCATCACTCAGGCCTGAGTCTGTGGCCCTACTAATTTATCTTTCTTTGAAACAAAAAGTCAATTTTGGAGGATGGGCAATCAAAACTCTGGAGTTCTGATCTTGTAAAGAATCAGACAGGCAAATCCACTCAAACAAAAGTTTTCAGTATTGCACTGATCACACCCATGAGTAAAATTCAGAGGGATGAATGTGAGGCCACAGTCTAAGAACTGAATTGAAGGAAAAATACAAGAAGGATTTTACTGCAAGTCCTCTCCAGACTGCCCTAACAGGATGAGGGCCTGTGTTACAGAAAGCCTCATAAACTTTTCCAGCTGTAACCCCTATTCTTGTGATTCACAGGAGAATGTGCAAGAGCTGGGTTGAGTCCTTGGTATCCACAGGAGTCAGGATCATTCAGCCACCTGTTGTTAACAGAGTCCTGTTGGCATCTCGATACCAGGTTCAAATAAACAAGTTCCACACAGCTGTCATTGTTACCTTGATCCTTTGCAACTTTCCTAAGCACACGCATTTTAGATATAGCCCACACTATGTATTCACATGTATAACACACAGGTCACAAACCACATTTCTGCAAGAGCACAACATTTTTCATGTTTGCCAGCAGCACAAAGGGAAGATTTATCCCTGAGGTCCCTTTCTTTTGGTCTCCAATATTCATAGCTCTGCCCTATCCCAAAGGTTCTCCTGCTCCTAACTTTCCACTGCGCTTGACTTACTGGCACTGGGGAAGAGGAAATTAGAGGCAGGATTTGTTTTCAATCACCATTGAAGAGTTAAGATTCAAGAGAGTTGCACAAGCCCCACATTACTGTATTTTATATTACATAAGAACAAATGCAATCTGTGTTTGACTGGAGCAGCCAGATAGCTGCCATCACAGCACATGGCAGAGGCACACACCATCATCACCAGCTGGAACACAAGAAGTGACAGAAACCTGGTATATCCACGCCTTCACAGAGAAGCAATTAAGGAGGAGGCAGAGATTTACCAAAACGGTTTTAATACTGTAACATTACCCACATAGATAATGGCATGGCATGTCTTTTGCAACGTGAAAGTGGCTGAGCACCATCATTACGATGCTTCTGGATTTTTCCAAGACAGGGTGGGAAAAGGTAGGTTTTCCACTCCTGCAAAACATTTGAATATAAGCAGCTGTGTGGTTCCTTAGTCTTTAGTTTGGCTGTGGGAAACATCTGAAAATTAAAGGATCAGGACTATAAATCTGGATGTCACAACAAAGTGTTCATCAGTAAACAGCAACCTGACAAATATGACAGACTAGTCTGATAACAATGGCAAAGTGAGAAATGAACTCTCCATGCAGATTACTTGCAGAACTCACTGCATGAAATTTGTCTCACTGGCGTCTGTATGTGTTCACGTGCACATGGATACATCAAGACAGATATAAAATCACTAATCTACAAGTTTATCAACTTTATTCTTGGCCACAAGAATCCAGTGAGTGGTGACACATTTTAGATAAACCACCACCAGTGCAGAGAAAAGTAACTTAAGTTAAAATAAAGTGAAGATCTTGCTCAGACTTTTCATTATGCTTCTCCAAATTTGGAGATAATTATTCCCAGCAAGAGAAAGATTTATTTTTTGCACTCTCCCTTTAATAAACAGAAAAGCCTAGATGACAGATTGCATTGAATTATCTTTATATATACTGAAATATCTTTTTCCATGCTCTGAACCTACAGTCTATGAACTGTGCAGCCTCAGAATTGCTCCAGCTTGCCAAATTCTGGGGTGCGAGTTGTAACACTGGTGCACTGAAGCTGTGCTGCCTTATGCTTCAGTGTCAGGATAGCTTTTATAGCAACTGTGTTCTGCATCACAGCACAGCGACATCATCACCACTATAACTGTAACATAAAAAACTTGAAAAGCACCAGTTAAATCCCTCACCGCTGGAGATGCACAGTGATAAGTGCTCCAGTCTTCTAGATTTATTCTAGTAAGACTTTTTAAGAATCTATGTTGGCCTATATCTTAGCTTCAGATCCTGCTTTTGACCTTCTGATTCTCCAGTAGCAATTTTAATAGCTTTCCAAACTACAAGTGAACAAACTGGTACGTACTGGACCAAATACACAGCACAGGAATAGTCCCACAGAGATCGCTGAAGCTACCCAAATGCATCAGGTTTAACAGGAACATTGCCATATGAATGTTCATCTGCCTTCACATTGATCAACTTGACACCGCACAAGGTCTTCAAGGAAATATTTCACTTTCACAGAACACATCTGTAATTCTTTCCTTTTCTCAGAGTGAGGGGAGATGTGTGAGGAGGACAAAGGGGAGAGGAATAGTGTGTACACAAGGAGATGCTTTTTGGTTCTTTCCACTGAACATCCCAGGCACTTATTTGGAAATAACTTGGTTCTGATTTTTCCAAATATTTTTAAATCGTTCCTGACTATTGGCAGCTTCAAAAAAAAAAAAATTAAAATAATAATATAACCACGCTTTACTTATGAGGCTTTAGCTATGAGTCCAGTGCCTCACTTTGCCAGAAAAGCCACATACAGAATAAACAAGACTCACCAGCTCTAATCTGCAGCCTGGTAACAGCTTTTAAAAACCACATTTTACGTAAGCTCTTTGCAATATGGTCAGGTACATCTCAAAATCTGCTGATCTCCATTTAGATTTCAGGAGTGATTTGCCTCAAGTACCTACTGAACAAGTTACAAACTGTTTTTCTCTCTTTTCCAGTTCAATATTACATGTACATATCAGCTATGCACTACTGCACTGGTATCATTAGAAATATGCTCCCAGTTTATTTCCCCATTCACAGCAGGGTATGCAAACTCGCAATGGTTTCTAGTGTAGCTGCCAAAGGCTCAGAATGACACAGATCTCTAAAGCAGAAAACGTGTGCTGCTTTTTAGCAATTAAAATCTTGCTAAGCTGTATTTATTATTGCTAGATACCACCCCCTTTGTGTGTTTCATTATGAAATATAAAATGCCCATGTAGGTCTAATCATGCAGTCTATCAAGTAAGTAAAATTCAGAGGAAGGCAATAAAGGCCGATATTAGAGAATGACAAAGGTATAAGAGCCACAGGGAACTTCCCCCTGAATTTCAGCTGCGCTAGGACTGAAGATGAAAATAAACTGGATCACAAACCTTTGAAGAGCAGATTTTCTAACTTACTCAGGCTCAACAGCTCTTTCACTCATTTCAGGACTATCTAAAAATCCCCATCAAAAACCACTGCTCTGTTTGAAGAGAGGTGCCCAAGTCTTAATGCACAGAGGTCTCATCCACATGTATGAGAAGCAAAAACAGTAAGATTTCTTACACCATGAAGGTAACAAGTGGAGAAAAAAAAAGTGAAAGGGTGGAGAGATCCATGGATCTGAGGTCAGTGAAAAAGCTGCTCACTAAGGCTTCATCAGATCATAACAGAGGTAGGCAGCCTGTGGTTTTCAAGCAGTTAAAGCGGGAACTCTCTATAGGGGGAATTCCTTCCTGATGCAGAAGACATGGTACTACGTCAATCCCCAGCTTTAGGAGAGCCAGAGCCACCATTCCTACCACTAAGCTAGGATTCCAATACACCTGAATGTGCTCTACAGAAGCTTTGGGCCCTGCTGTCTCCCACTTTTCAAATGTCCCTGGTTCCCTAATGATGGTACGAAGCTTGTGTCTTTCATCATACAAGATGCTGCTCATAGGGTCAGGCAGAAAGGTCACCTCTGAGGCAGAGCCTCTTACTGTTACCCATGGAAATTTAGTTCAATAGCAAAATCTTATGATATCTATTCAAGAAAAAGATGGATTACAAGGCCAAATTCTTCTGCTGCTTACAGCTTTTAGTTGCTTATGACACCTTAGGGTTTGGCCCTTTAAAATATGTGCCTGACCATTACCATCCTCTAGAAGAAAGTATCAAAAATAGTGTGGTCAGTAGGTCTAGGGAGGTGATTCTGCCCCTGTACTCGGCATTGGTGAGGCCGCACCTCCAGTACTGTGTCTAGTTTTGGGCTTCTCACTGTAATAATGGTATTGAGGTCCTCAAGCAAGTCCAGAGGACAAGAAGGCTGATGAAGGGGCTGGAGGGCAAATCCTATGAGGAGTGGCTGAGGGAGCTGGGGATGTTTAGCCTTAAGAAGAGGAGGCTGAGAGGAAACCTTATCACCGCCTACAATTACCTGAAAGGGGGTTGTAGAGGAGGTGGGAGATGGTCTCTTCAGCCAGGTGGCAAGAGACAGGACAAGGGGAAATGGCACAAAGCTGTGCCAGGGCAGGTTCAGATCGATGTTAGAAAAAAAAATTCACTGAAAGAGTTGTCAGGGACTGGAACAGGCTGCCTAGGGAGGGGGTTGAGTCACCATCCCTGGATGTGTTTAAAAGACGGGTAGATCAGGTACTTAGGGATATGATTTAGCTTAGGACAGAACAGTTGGACTCGATCTTAAAGGTCTTTTCCAACCTTGTGGTTCTCTGAAAGTCATCAGCAGTAATGGCTTTGGTGGAAAGTGCAGTGCTAGTTTGCGACTATTTGCAAGTATCATTTCTCATCACCAGTGTTACACACCATATGCCTTTGCTTAGTGCAAGGCAGGAGACAGCACGTGGCTTCAGAGTGCATTGAGTGCACAGCCTGTTTTGTAGCACTTCCTACATTACCAGTGCACTCTACACCATACAGTTTCCTGCAACAAAAATTTCTTTTCCCCAACTTGCAACAGCCAGGAGCAAATAGACTCTAAATCTGGGGAGTCAGGAGACTGCCTGAAGACATGAGGAAAGCCTCACCATGGTTTTCTGCAGCTGTCATTGCAAGAATGGACTCACCTCATAAAGTCAGCATGGTAACTATCTTTTTCTTCTGAGGTCTAGTGATAGCAGCTTTCTCAAGTAACATTTTCAGACTCTTACAGCAGGCATATCAGGCATCTTTACTATTTCGACAGCATCAGCACAAACAATTTCCTATGCAGCCCTGTTCTGCCAGCTCTAAAAGATGGATTTGTTTGCTCATTCAGTCTCATTAAACTAGCTAAATGTTGGACTTGCCTTAGAAAACACCCTACAATTATTAGGCAGCCGCAAGATAAATGAGCATTAGGCTTGCACAAAAGTGCCTGTATTCTGAAAAAGACACTGTGGTTTCTAGTTGTAAGGCTAGGGAGATCCAGTGACATGCAGCTTGCAACCTAAGGATACACATACAAAGCACATACAAAGCTACAAACTATTTGCGGATCAGCCTGTAAGTTTGGTCTCTTCTCTAAATGTAAGGACACAGGGGAGAAGAGATACAGTGTATCTGAAAGAAGTTAAATATTCTTCATTCTTCCTATAAACCCGCAGATATTTAAAGAAGATCAAGCAATAAGGTCACTGTCCCTCAAAACAATACGGGAGAATCCATGAAGGAGTATTCCAGCAGATTGCCTCTCATGGCACACACACCACCACAAACACCAGCTTTCAGCACAAACCCTTTTCCTTCCGGCACTTGATGCCTTGGTGAGTTGGAATACAACAGGGACTTGTACTCGTGATTTGGTATAGCAAATCTACCCTTACTCCTGAATACAAACCTTTGCTGAAATAAGTGACGGAAATTTGCTGCCAGCACTATAACTAGGCAGCTTTTTTCCTGCATAGATGGAAAATGTGGGGAATATGGCAGAAGCTCAAGAGACATGGCTTGGTTTGTGAAAGATTCAGATGCTTTACTCCTAAAGCCAAATAACATTTTCTTAAAAGCCATTCAAAAAAGTAACTAACTCATTTTTGATCCACCTAGTCTAAAGAAAGCATTTTATTAACACTTTGCTTCTCTGCTTCCCTGAATATAATTTCAGTTGAGAAAATCAATGATAACATGGTGCCAATGGGCACAGCTTCTGTACACGTCAGCAAGCCAGCACACATGGGGGTATCAGGTGTAACTTGTGTGAAATAGTAGCTTATATCTGGAACCAAAATGCACACAAAGCGGTATTTTTTCTGGAGTTTGGTTACGCAATAACAGTACTACTCAAAAATTACAGGCAACTGCTTATAGAATAACAGAAAAAATAACCTGAAAAAGTCTTCAAAAGGTCATTCAGGCTGTTCCACTGCCCCAAGGCAAGATGAACGCTATGTCTTTCCTGCCTGATGGTTATCTAACCTATTAGGATTTCTACTACTGTAGATCCTTCACAGCTTCTCTGGGTAATTTTTTACCAGTGCTTTACCACCTGTCTATCTTTAACAGTAGGAAAAAAAAAAAGACTTGAGGCTTTCTTGTGCTAGTTTATGCCCATTAACTCCCTCTCCTAACTATCAGAGACATGGTTATCAGATTGATCCCTTCCTCTAGGCAGCTGCTTGATATGCAGTTCTAAATTATGGTTTCGTCTCTCATGTAGGTTAGGAATGCCTGATTTCGGTCTTTCCATGCAGATTTTTTTAAATCCCTTAAACCTCCCTTTTAATTCTTCTCCCCAGATGACCTACACCCACATCCAAATCTTAAACCCAAGAGGGTTTAAGGGTAAAATGCAAGATCAAAAGGCTTATTTTATGCAGCTTGCAAAGCTGTGTCTCTTTACACCCTTATGTAGTAGCACTGGCACTTTTTTCCTCCTTGCAATCACACAACACTATTGGTTCCTCTTCTGCTGCTTTACCATGACAGCACCAGGCTCTTTTTCTGCTGAACAGCTACCTACGTTATTCTCTGCCCTGCATCCGAACTGCTGCTTGTTCAAGTCATCCCTTGTCTGCACTTACTCATACTGAAATACATCCCATTTCTTCAGACCATTCCTTCAATTTCTCTTCAAATTTTAGTCATTGCTCAGCAGGTTCAGTTTGGGTGCTATCTACAAAGTTAAAATGCATCATCTAGGTTGTGTAAACAAAGCCAAGCTCCAGAGTCACCTCCACAGAGCCCCTCTCAGGACAAAGGATCATTGATAATCTCTTTCCAATTAGTTTGTCACTCTCTAGAGGAATCACATCTTGTTTCCCTCACTTTCTTCTGAGGCTGACACGTAAACCAGAGTCAGAACCAGCAAATTCAAGGTTTAAAGTCTTTTAACTCATACAACACCTTTTTGCTAGATTTAGGCATTCCTCCAACAACCATGAGCCAAGGAGAAAACAAGGGCCCCTGAAACTGGTATTGTTACAAGAAGCAGCATGAATTTGAGCTTGTGGTTATGCTTTCAGCAGCAGCACTGCACAAGTTATCTTAAGCAGTCTCTGCTCTTGACTGCTCATTCACACCTTCATACTGCTTAGAGCTAACTGTGTGCAGCACACTTCTGAGTGGCAAACAGGATCTGAAAACAAAACCACGCGAACGCCTGTGCAAGCACACAGAGAGGCCACATTATGATGACTGCTGCAAAAGAAAGAAGCCCTTCCTAAATTGCACTGGTATTTTGATACCAACCCAAAAGTCATACCCAAACTTCTGAGACTGAACTTCTAGTGATTTAGCTTGTTACACATTTTAAAGAGAAATCCAGAGTTGATTAAGCCATACAAAGGTATTGATTTTGTCAAGAGTCAGGCAAGCTAAAATTGGAAGCTTCTTGTGGTGCTCATCACCATCTGCATGCTATCAGTTACCAACCTAAGACTCACAAGAGCACAGCTGCAAGCAAATTCAGACAGTTTCTTTTTGTGTGCCAGTGAAGAACTATGCACACTGCAAGCTGCAAATGGTGGGCCACACTGCAGCATTAGGGATGTTAGTGTCTTCAACCAACATAGCCAGATCCTAGATCCAAAAAAAGTCAAGCTGTTTATAGTCACAGGGAGTCTTGTGAATCTGATCTCAAACCAAGATAACTTCCAAAAGAAAGTTGGAATCCAGAATTCACAAAGCACAAACTCCTCCTTAGGATAATGTATGTTGGATTTCTGCAAAGTGAGATCAATAAATTTGCCATACATGATTCAGAACATAACACATCCTTCTACATATCTTATTACTCATATTAACCTGGCTTACCTGCACATACATTACACCCAATCCAGGGTGGCACCTTCACACATCCTCAACACACATGCACTCCCTTTCAAGCCGTGGGACAGCTCACCCAATTGAATTTAGAGCTAATACCAGAAAGAGGATGACAGTACTTGTTTCTTGTTAATGTGGCTGACCCCCATCATTTAATCCACTGGTCAATCCTTAAATAAGCTTTTGTATGACAGCAGTGACAGAAACATTCATTTGCATTCTGCTATCTTGGACTTGACAGCAACTATTTTTTCATCAAGTTTCCATTCATAATTGGGCTCGCAACATGTGAGTTCAATGTTCTCTATTTGATCATTTTAATGGTCCCTTGTATAAGCCAGCCAAGGCTATTATTACTGTTATTTCTGTGTGTGAAAAGGCAAAGACTCATGAAATAGCTTACATTCTTAGAGCCTGCTGCCTTTGGGCAGGAGCGCTCTGGATCATCAGCTCTGGCAACAATAGACAGTACTGTAAAAATAGTGTGTACACATGCAGTGCAACAGACTGGCTAGCCATCTTAGGACAAGAGAAATGCTGCTCACATGCATGACCTCAGTAAGAGTTGCCCGTGCCAGTTTAAATCTCCAGCAGAGGAATTCAAATGAATGTTGATAACTGCCCAAATAGACTCTGCCTTCAGTAATGGGATGAATTGTTATTATTATTGCTGGTTCTGTCTATAATAAAGATGGAAGGTCTTTTTAGTAACATATGGAAAATCATTACAGGCATAGTCCAAAAGTAATTACCAATGGACAGTGTGCTGTCAACTCCTTTCAGCTTGTTGCTTCATCACTTCACCCATGACCTGAAGGAGTAATTTCTCCTTCCGGAGCACAGCAGCACTTTAGTTTCCATGCTCATTAATGTCTGGTGCTTCTTACAATTATAGTTCTCAGCAATTCCAAAAGTCATAAAACATCTTAATGTCTGTGAAATTCTGTCTGTCGTGAACATGTGGCACTGAGTTTTCAATTTATGTTAGGTTTGCTAAGTGAAATGATACAACTCATTTGGCATTTGGAAGATGGGATACTCTGTTCACCAAGAAAAAACCCAGAGACAAAATCATAATACGTTGACAGAGAAATACATGGACAGTATGATTAAAGAGCACCCAATATGCATAGTCCAAATTCAGACTTCCCAAGGTAATCACACTCACATCCTTCATGAACTGGAGCCAACTGCAAAGTTTACACCTCCCATGAAATATAAAATTAGGGAACATCTGAATCTGTGGCCTCAATTCAAAACCATAATTAGAACTATTAAATGTTTCAGACTTTCAACTTTTAAGATTTTACCAGGTGTCAGTTAGACATAGAAGGGAAAGGGACTTAGACACAACCATCACCAATGTAGCTATTCCCCTCCTGCCTATACCCCTTCTTAGTCATCTTTGAATTGGCTGGCCAATTGCAAGTTTAGAAGTTGGACAGAAATCTCAAAGGTCAAGTTTTATAAAAAACTATGGCTAAGATTTAATGTAATGCTCTCTACTTGAGGGAAAGGAGACAGAAACCATCAACAGCCAGCCCATCTGACATCCGGGCAACCAACACATGCACACTCTGAACTAGCACAGCACAGGAGTCCCTTGCTCACTTGGGGTATTTAGGAGCTCCTAGGGAGAAGAGAAGACCAATAGGTGTTGAAAGGTTACATATCCAGAGCAAATGTTGGCTCTCCTAAACCTACTGATCATGAAACAAATTTGTTAGTAAGGTTGCAATTTTAAAAGATGAACAATCAGAACTGCTTTAAAATGCTATGGATTGAATAACTCTCCAAAACTCAACAAATCAATTTGGGCTATTATTTTTAATAAAGGAAATCTCTACTTAAAACCAAGACTGGAAGATTTTTGCCTTTATTGCTTTTGAAAGACTTCCTCTAGTTCCAGACAGAAATAATTCAAGGAAGTCTTACATAAGAGATCTGATTAGGTGATCCCAGCAGTTCTCTGTCTTCAAAACGTATGAATCTGCTCCTGGGCACAGCATAAACATCAAGAAACTGAGTTGCATAAAAATTGTCTTGAGCATTCTCATCAAAGAAAAATTGCTTTTCACACTTCTAAGTGAAAGCACATGCAGAAAAAAACTCTAAAAAAAAAAAACCAAAATTTGAGACTGATGATGACTGAGATGATAGATGTATAGGCCTCCAAATTTTTAAAATAATCCTCTTGGTTACTTTTACTTTAAAGCAGGCTGCCCTCTCTCTTACACCAGCATACCCCCAGTTGTACCCAGTGTTCCGTATACCAGTGTTTACACACTATCTTTTATTTCAAAGGAGGAATATATGTTTTCTTCACATATGATCTCTGAAATCTGGCCAGAACCTGCAGTTACATCAGTCATTTGCATTGAGAGGCTTTAAGGTCAAAAATAGCATACCATGAACCCCCAACACTTCCTGATAAGGATGCAATGATTCATTATATCCACATACTATCATTTTATATGGAAGGAAAATACATTGTGAATGAGTATGGATGTTACTAATGCATGGAAAAACATGTGACAGATAAACCTTGTCCTTCGTATACCTATCCTAGGAAGGAACAAAGGCTACTGTAGATACAGAGCTGAAGACGCCATTAGACCTAAAGGTCTAGGAATTCTTCTTGGCAGTAATTTCTTGTATCCCTAATACAGATGCAAGCATACACAACTCAATTTTTTTTTTTTTTTCATTTTTTCCCCAAAATTCTTCCTTGTCAAGCCATTTGACCTGTTTAGAAAAGGCTAAATAGAGCAAGATATTTTTAGTGTTCCTGAAGGAGCTTCTTCCAACTGTCATTCATTACAGAGCTACATGAAATCATCTCTCTGGATGCTCACTCCAGAATCTAGGACAAAGTGAACAACTTCAGCCACAGCTCACCCCAGAGAAATGCTGGATTCCCTGCTCCAGCATAATGCATTCAATTCAAATTGGTTTGTTCCTCAGCCAAGGGACACAGCAACATAATTTATTATTTCCCTTTTGAATATCCAATCCAGAATAAATCTGATCTGCTGGAGAAATGTTTTGAAAGTCTACCCTGAAAGCATATCATCTGCTTCCTGAAACTTCCTTCCAAAGATTTAGTAGCTAATTTTACACCATTGCACCCATGAAATCTTTAGAAAAGGCAGGTGGGAGAGAGAGAATTGTTTACAAAGACTGAACAACAACAACAAAATTCTAAAAGCTGAATCAAGAGTTTGTTTATATTCCTCATCCTTTTGTTGCAAAGCACCTGCAATGTTGTACCCCAAAAGATGAGATGGCTAGCTTGAAAATATTGTTCTAGTAATTCTAGGACACCTCATCCTCATCTTTCACTGCACTCTCTGAATTTGGAACCAGATCTCTACTTGTTAGTCAGAGGAAGTACAAACTGAATAGTATTGTCTAGCAGAAACACAACTCATCCTTATTATCCTTTGCCCCTTTTGGCTGGGTGGGGGGGGAGGCAGAGCGCGCAGTTTCTCTGTCTACCTGATATTTTCAGGCACTGCTACATGGTGAACTGCACACAAGGAAAAGTAACATTTGAGCTTGTATTCCCACCTGTGGTCTTCCTTAACTCCTCCCAGCCAGCTGTACACAAATTACACATACTGGCATCACATGAAAAACCAAGAGTTTGTTTCTTCAAATGTAGTACCTCCAGCATATCTGGATAATTCACCTTAGTGGAAGCTCTTTATCATTAACAATAATTTCTTCGGAACAGACACGTCCCTCCAGGAATACTGGCAAGAACAACTTGCTGTGGCAAACATGGGCAACATACAGAGAGGTCTACCTCTGAAGTGCACTCCCTTCCTCTTTGGATCCCAATGTTGCAGTCATTTTTCCCCAAGATCTGGGGCTGTGTAAGGGGGCGGGAAAGAGGCCAAACCCACTTATTGCTGTCCTCAGCCTCTCAGGATTATGCAGGTGTAGAATGATGCCAATTCAGCATTCACTGATGCTGATTCTCCAGTTTACAGTAGGGCTGATCCAAAGTGAATTTTATGTTAGTAGTTAGTATGCAGATAAGCTTTTAGTCTAGCTGTAGTTTTCTGCCCTGTGAATGTTTAGATGGTTTCCAGAAAGAGACCAGTTTTCAACACAATTAAGCAGGCAGACTTAGACAGGAATAGTAGTGCAAAGAAGAAAAGATCTCACATGGGAACAAAACAGCTGTGATGAGGGCACTCTAACAATGGCAGGTCAACTGTATTTCCCTTTTATTCAGTGTGACTCAGCTACCCATGTCTGACATTTGCAGCAGAGAGGTCTCACGTCGCTAAAATTTGTACAGGAAAGAAGAACAAAAGCAAATATTTTATTCAGTCATGCTGAGGATTTTGCGAGAAAACTGTATTTCACAATTTTCTCCTATCAGGAAAAATGGGAGAAGACAGAGAGAGAATTATACTTTACTAGCATATACTCCTGGAGGGGAATGCAGTAGTCACTGAATCCTTTAATTCACTGTAGAGAATATAAAGTACTGGTGTGGATCTTCTCAGCGATTCACTCTATCCATCTCTAATATTATCCCACTTACATTGTCCTTTATTCCTTCACATTCTCTTGCAATTTCCTGTTTGCTCATAATTTCCTTTCTTTAGCTCTCTATTCGCCCTTTATTTCTTTTACTTCCCACATTTGAACAGGGTTGAGAAAATGGACCCAGTACGCATTTGATGACAAATAGAGGAAGAAGGAATCCTTCTGGCAGTATTACTGCCTACCTACAAAAATCACTTGAAGTTGCAGTAAAAGTCAAGGAACTGACTTTTTCTCTTGTATTGTGCTCATGGTTTTGCTTGCAGAATGCACAAGTGTGCAACATGGTGTGTTACATCCAGTGCAGCAGCGTCATGGCATTACTCAAACCCTGAATATGAACCTATGGAGGGAAGGAAAAGGCCCTTCTCAAGCAAAGTAGTGGACCCATTTTGAAGCCCAGCATAATGCGTATTTCACGTGCAGACAGTTTAAGGAGAGCTCCTATCTGTTGGCTGTCAAATTTGTTAAGTGGAGGCAAAGCTGACAGCTACTAAATGGTCCCTTTCTGTACCTGTATCACTGCACTGTTTGAACAAAGTAAGCAGCAGTGGAAAAAGGAGCTTTCAGTCACCATATCTTAATCTAAGTTTACCCAGCATAGTTCCTGGATATTTTTTTCTTTTTATAATATTGTTGGGTTTTTTATTTTTTTAAAACTCCCAGCCAGGGTTGGCAAAGTTTGAAAGCATGGACAAGGCCGCAGTAAAACTCTGGGAGCAGATACTGTCAGGAAAAGTAAACCCATCTTAGTGCAAATAGATTATTTGTTAAATAGAGTGCTTTATCATCCTGCAGTTGGGTAAGAGTGGGGTGGGGGGTTTTTTTTCTGTTTTTTAAATACTCATGAGGTTTTCCCAGTTCAAGCACAAACATAGTGGAAATAGCTTTTATTACATCAATGGTGGTACAGTTTTCAAGGTTGCCTGACTCAATGGTAAGTGAGTTTCTCCTCAGCTCTATGCTTAAAATTCAATTGTTGTCTAGTGAAATCCACAATTCTCAATTAGGACCCAACAGTCTTTGAAGAGCACATCAGAAGAAATTAGTGTCAAAGACAGCAATACAGACAAAAAGTGTGAGGCAGGGAGCCACCCAAGTTAGGCAAGAGGAAGTGTTGAAGAGGAGGTGGTGCTGAGCAAGGTGATCATTTATCTGAAAAGGGGATCCACAGACCTGGAAACACCTCTGGCCAGGAGGAAACTACATCTGCCTTTTATCAAACTACAGCTGATCCCACCATGACCACAGCCCGGAGACAGAGTCTTCTCTGCCTACCAAAAAGGGTTAACAGTACAAATATGCTTAAACCTGATAAGATACTTAAGTGGAGAAGGAGTATCAGCCAGAACACCTTAAAATATTTAGACAAGATCAATTCTAACCATCACGGGCCAATTTTCTTTAAAAAGCTTCAGCAATTTCAAATGTCTCCTAAAAGCTCCAAAGAGAATGAAGAGTACAAAGCCTGAAGGTGAGAAAGGGTGGGAGAAGATCTAGGGAGTAGAAAAGTAGCAGGACTGTAGGACACCAGAAACTATGACCTATTAGTATATATCTTGTGTATCATATAGGTGATGAAGCAATTTGAAAGCAGGTCTACAACAGTCATTTCCCAAGTCTTGAATTGGAAAGACCACCAGGAACTCTCAAAGCAATGTAATCATACATCTCAGACCATTTCCAAAGGTTTTATTTCCATTTTTGCTGGCAGAAGATCAGCTGTGGACAGCCCAAAAACTTGTGCCAAACACCAACAGGCACCACAAGCCTAAAGAGCACAACACGGAAGAAATGGTACATTTGGTAGGCTTGCCAAGGAGAAATGAAGTAACACGAATCTAATTTCATCTGTTGACTGAGAAGATCTATTCATAAGAAGATAATGCATGCACATACCTTATATGTGTACACACACAAACTGTTTTTTGTAAGATCTTACTTGAGCCACTTAATAGTCTCATAAACATATTAGGGAAAAAATAATGAGAGACACACAGAGCTGGTTAGGAAAAAAAGCCACTAGTACTAGAAATGTGAATCAGACCAAACTATAGAGAGGCTGCCCAGCTCAACCCATAAAACCCCCTGCCCATCAGCCTCGAATAATTCAACAGTAACAGTTGCCCTATCCTAGAATATACCATGCAGGTGCAAAACAGTATCTGCCATATATTTTGAGGGAACTTTATACAACTGATACCTCCAAATCAAGTGGAAATGTTGTGAAGTTCTACACAAAAGAGAAACACTCCAAGTCCTGCCTGAATTCCCCACACTGAGCCATTGGCCATTAGCTCCTCCTGTCCCAGGAGCTGAAGCATCCAGTTGGGTCACAGCTTCTGCTAAGTGGTTTTGTTGAGGGATTGTTTGTAAAATCTATTTAAAACTTTATTGGATTCATGGCTGTGTCAGGTGTGCTTTAAAATGCCTGGGGCATCACTTCTAATTGGATCAAAGCTTTTTCTTTTTGTTGTTTTTAAGAATTGATACTCGCATGATGATCCTGAAGAAACTTCTGCAGCACCTCAGGATCAAACAGTTTAGGGGGTAAAAATTATCCTGCAATTAGGTACTCTTTTTACTTTATTTCAAAGAACCACAGAAAGCTTGCACACTTATTTCCAAATTAACATTTTAAATCACGCTTTACTGCTTCATATCCCTAAAATTGCATGCATAGGAAATAAACAAAAAAAGCAGGGGGGGGAAAGTGGTTTGTACTAGGAGTTATAATTAAACTCGAGCAGTACTGTGTATGTTATTATGACAACTCTAGAGCTATGGATACAACATTAGTATCTATCAGCTGTCAGAGCTTCTGCAGATCCTGCTAAAATCCAGGAGTGCCTTTGGTTCCCTCAGTGTTGTAGAAGAGAGTACATGCATCTGGCAGTGTGTGCACTGCTTATATGAAGTTCATGGCCAAGCCCAGCATTCTTTAAACAGGAAATTCCTAGAGGCCAAATCTCAAAGCTGTTATTCAGTCCTATATTGTGCCAAGAGTATTTTCAGTTCCAGTACTGTCCTACAAACCAAGAGTTGTGCCTCAGAAAATTTGGGGTTCAAACTCAATGACTTAAGATTACTTTTCTGCCTTAAGTGAGGGCTGCTCCAGGATTTGATCTTCTACAACAAAGAGGTTTAGCCATATGGGACAGACTTAGTCAACAAGAAAGTAAGTTAAACACAATCTTTGTCTTTATTTCACCATAAGGTCTCAAGCAAACTGGTATGGCACAGTTTTGAGTGCAAAGCAAAGCTGAGAACTACACTAGGAGAACAGTATTTACACATCTAAGACTGTATCTCGGAGGGAAAAAAAAAAACTTTTAACCCTACTATGCCACATAACTGACAATCAATCAAGTCAAACATCCATTAACCAGTAACTCTGGTGCTCATCAATGCTCAGTCATTGTCTCATAAAGCCTCTATTATATTTATTCTTCTTTTATGACAATTGTACAGATTACTCACCAATCTTGACATCAGAGGGATGAGAACAGTGACTTTCAAAATAAACTTGTATCTAGAGGTGGATGAAAACTTTCCAAGCAAATTCATTATCTTATTTTTTTCCCAACAGAATAGTAATACTCCTAACAGACTGACTTTTCAAACATTGATAGTAGTCCATGAGATACTAGAGTAGTAAAGATATACTGATAGCAGAACCAAATTCTTACTGAAGGGACGTGGTTTTCAAGTCACGGCAAATACTGCACAGACTTCAGAAAGAAAAGCAAGTGAATGCAACAACTACCAACCTCCACCCTAACAGCATCAAAGATAAAGTTTGAATTCATCCTTCAGAGTCTTCAAATCTCCAGAAAAAAACCCCAAGAAACAAAACAACAATTTATTGATCATTTCTTTTATTTATTATGCTTAGAAATCAAGGGAAGGTGACATTGTGTAATTAGTTAACAGATAAGGTCCTATAGCTACAGAGCAAACCTCTGTTCTAATATACCTTTTACAGTTCCCTGAAGATCACAGACCTGCATGGGCTATAGTGTGACAAAGACATGAGCAAACACTGAAAATGTTTTGTTAGAATGAGCTCTAACAAAATATTATTCAAAGACTGTTCATAGACCTCATAGAGAAATAATTCAAAAATACTATTACTGACTCAAGAATTAAGATAGCTATTTTCATTCCTTCTGCCTTCCTAGGATGTTACTACACAGAATTTAGACCAGTATTTACTATTGTACAAGAATGAGGCTTGTGTTTAGCTATTTATCTCTGAAGACCTCCAGCAAAGTGCTAATAAACTGGCATTCATTTCAGCAAACCTGATCACTGCTCATTGCAGATACCTGTTTTATGTCCTACCCTCCTTTACCCTTCCTCCCCCACCCCCCCACTCCCACCTCCCAAAAAAAAAGTAAAATTGGGAAATCCAGTAACAATTAGACACACACGGAAATTTTAAAGCTCTGAGCTTTGAATGAATACAATAGACCAAGGGAATCTGGCCCAGCTGCTTGCTACGTGCACATTCCCATACAGCCCTTATCAGATATGTCCCTTTGCAGGTAGCAGGAGCACAAATACCCTGAGGTGTGAAGACAGCACAGAAACTGGGGGGTTGGGGAGGGAAAAGAGGCACTGACATCCATTACTCAGGAAAGAGATAAAAGAAAGACTACCTCTGCCGGTTTTGTTTTACTGCAATCGATCGACATTGGGTATTGTAAAGGCTTTGCACTCCAATTTCAGGGTCTTTCTTACCTGAGCCACTTTTGCTCCAAACCTCCTTTATTCCATTCCAATGCCACCACTATTGTTGTTCTATGTAAAAGGCAAACAATTCCTATTCTTGCTGTTTTCTTGTCCTGCATTCCTCTAATGCAGTATACTCACCTACTCAACTCTTGATGGAGCTCTGATTTGTTGTTCTTTACTGCTTGTATTAAACAGGAGACACTAAGGACTCCACCTCTAAAGCACAGGTTTCAAAGAAACCATGATTTTTGCTTCTAATATTCCAAATTTATGCATCAGGGTCCATGCTAAAAAAAAGTAACTGTACTTCTACAGTTATTTCTCTTCCATCTTTTAAAATCCCTTCCAAGTATCCCCATACAAATACAGCAAAACCAAAGTCAGTTCTCACTAAAAGGGCACTTAACTGCTGATGCACTACAAAGTCTGTGAATAGACTTTAGCCACAAACTTCATTGTAGTTCCCATTTAACCAAAGCTTACCTAAAACTAAACCACTTTTAGATTTTACACTGAAGGCACCTTCCAACTCAGAGATCAGAGCTGGACATGGTACTTCAGGTTGGGTCTCACAATAACAGAGTAGAGGGGACGAATTGCCTCCCCTCTGAGTTCTAACATGCAATTCCTTATCCACCTGGTGGTCCATCCTTCACATCCATGCCTCTCACAATTTACAGACAAGGATGTCATGCTGGACAGTGTCAAATGTCTTGGCTCATAGCCTAAGAGACTGTAACAAAGTTCACTGGACTTTCAACAGGAAAGCTTTCTTGTAAAGGAACAGAAATATAGAGAAGAGTCATAAAAGCATTAAGTCTAGCTTTTTGCTTTCTGTCAGTTCCTCTAAACTGTGCTGCAATATGGCCTATGCAGTAGAATTTTATGTATTTCCTTATCCATTGGATCAAATCTGAGAAAATCTATTATGTTGTAGCTGACAGACCCCCCATAAAATCAGTGTCTTTTTGTTTGGGAAGAGTTTTTCTTCAAGTGTAATGAAAGATTTTAATCACAGTTTTATATGTGTGTCTTGGACTTTTCAGCACAAGTTAACGGAGAGGGTTGGAGGCTTAAAGTGACATTGCATTTGGTTGCCAGGCAGATTAGAAGGGGCAGGTAGGTTTTCATGACATTTTTGCAGAAGAGTAAGAACGTACCAGCCTTCGGAGTTTCCAATATACATACATTGTAGCCAAGTGTTTTATTAGTTTGCAACATCAGATTAGAAGCTATGAATTAAATTTTAATATCTGAATTGCAGGGACACATAATTCATCTCAATTTGAATTAGAGCAGCCTTCTGCCTGTTCAAGGAATTAATAGTCCAGTGCAACTGCATATAAAAAAAAATAAAATCCAGTAGACCCTGACAATCAAGAGGGATCTGTCCCAAAATCTGGCTGTCTTAGACCCAAACCTGTCTACAAAAAACCATGAACCAGATCCCTGAAAATGTATCACTGCCTAAAGAACGTACCCTGTCCAAAACTCTTCTTTTAGTGTGGTTATTCTTCCGTGCTTCAGGGAAAGACCAGAAAACTCAGAAAACACACATCAAATTATAACTTATCATGGAGAAGTTTTTCCTTCATGACCCAACAGATGACAAGTGAAATCCCCAAAGCATGGCATTATTAACCAGGCATACTTTTCATTTTTTTCCTTCTTTAATAAGCACCAGCAGGAGACATCTTTGCATTGGATGTGACAGGAAGTTGAGGTTCAAAGTCAGACCACTCAGGAACAGATGTTTCCTAGTGGAAAGCTATGCATGAGGATTGAGATTCTCAAAAGGAGCCAAATGATCGTTGGTTGCCCTTCCATGATAAACTGTAACACTGTAATCATCATTAGTAATGCTACAAACCCAGACTCCTAATTGTACAAACCTGAGTTAAAGCTATCTGAACTTATCATTACAAGAAACCTCATGAGACACTGAAGAAGGCAATTTCTCTGGTGGAAAGCACCCTGCTGCTCGTTCCAGTCTGATAAGTAATGGCAACAAGTCATCCCAGCTTGCTTCTAAAACTGTCTCTTCAAATGTAGCCTGTCCCTGAATTATAAATTCATTTTTAACCAGATTAATATATGATTTTAACTGCTATTCTGCTTTGGAGATCCTGTGTGCAAAAGACTAGTGCCTTGTGATGAACTTTCAGTTAAGAATTGTTTAGTAACTGTTTATAACAAGCTTATTTCTAGACTCTCAAATTCATCCCATATTCAAAAAGGTGGATACAATATTTTGGAATAAGACTTTTATTTATAAAGTTGAATCCCTACATGAAGTTCAAAATTGAAATCAGCATTGACCACAGACCTGAGATCAGCTCTCAATAACACAACAGCTGCAGACTGTGGTTATCATCACATCCTCTAGAGTATTTCTGCAGATGCTTCATTACATCAAACTGGAAAATTTGATTTTTTGTTAATTGTACTTTCAATTTTAGAGAATGTTATGGAGAAAAAGTAATTTCTTACTATAATTTTACAATAACAAAAATAGCAGTTCAAAAACTGGCAGTTCCTGCATGTCAAACATTAACAATTACTTGGAAAAATCATAATAGCCAGACAGGCAGATCTTCAGCATTTTTAAGGCTCCTTTGCACAACTTAATTAGCACAACAGACATTTAAATCTGTCCTAAAGCTGACAATGCCTCAAGCATTTCCTTAACAGAGGGCAGTGCAAGTTCAGCTGTGTCAGGCCACACCAGCTGCCTGGCACGCTGGTTCAGGCACGGAGCAAAATAAAGAACAGATAAGTGACTCTCCTTCACAAACCGTGAATCTAAACTCTACTGGGGTCAGCTTAACCTGGCAGTTTCTGGGACGGAGTGGGGTGGAAAACGGGCAGGAAGGCAGAGGGAAAAAAACACATGACCCCACTGAGCACTGCTGCAACACAGCCAGCCAAATGCCTTTTCTCTGGGCAAGTTACTGGTGTGAGCACACGCTCTGCATTTGGCACAACAGGCTTTAACTTGTCACCTCTGTGCACCCCTAGACAAGCAGAAACGTATTTAAAGGCTCACTGAGTTTGTTGATTTTGTGCAGGTGGGTACACTATGGAAATCCCACCTGGATTCAGATGAAAGGCACTTCTTAAAGCAAACGTAAGAGCTCCGATACTGTTGAAAGCCTCAGCAATGCAGTAAGACCTTTCTTAAATAGTGCTTGACTTCCAGGTAGTCAAGTGAAGATTTTATATCAGTGAGATCAGGGAGAGCCAGAAAACCAAACCATACACCAAGGCCAAGCTTCTCCATCTTACTTTCCCAGTTAGACTTTTCTGGCTCCCACTCAGAGAAGCTGAAGTACTGACTCCTCATTACTCAAGAGATGTGCAGGTACTCCAGGCATTCCTGAATAGCTGCAGTCAGTCACATTATAGCAAGACAGCTTCATTGGCTACTGCAAAGTACCAAAATCACTCCATAACTTTAATGGAAAAGGCACCTATTCTTCTTTTCCTCATATGTAGACATGCACCCCTCTTAGAGCAGAGAAACCTCTGAAGCAGAGAACCGGGTGCCCTATACTCCTTTGCTATATGGAAAGCCAGTCAGAAATCAAGAGAGGAGAAACAGAAGAGATCCCAAGCAATAGGCTAAAGTTTTTAAGCTTTCTAGAACAATCTGAATAAAATTAATTTACAGCCATGATAACAGATTATAGTACTAAATGTGTATTTTACATTTAAACAGGAAGGCATTAAAAATATTCTGTAGCATTTTAAAGATAAAGTTGCAATTAAGACATTTCAAAGGATGGAAATGGACACATTTTCCTCAGTAAAATAAAAAATGTTTTTGACCTTCATTTTCCTATGAAATACCACAAATTCAACAAAACTGCATTTCTGGAGGGGGGGAAAAACCAACAATAATTCAAATGAATGATTTTCCATTACTAGCTCTAATAATCCATTACACAGTATCATCTAGGAGCTCCAGATGAAGGTCCTCTCAAAAGATTTCTGTTCAACAAAAACAATGCTGGTCCTGAAAATATGCTCTCAAGTTTCCACCCAAGTTTTGCCAACATCCTCTTGAAAATCTCAGATTTTATAAGCACACCTACTTGGCCACTTCAGAACCATTTGCCTAACTACAGTATCCATGCATTAAAATAAACAATATACAATAAATGGCAACCTGCATCTTTTCCATCACAGTCAGTTGAGAGGTTAGAGTTCTCTCCGTTAATTTGAACTGATATAGGCCAAACAAGACAATCAGGCAGCACGCAAGTGAGTAGTTACGCTTCCATCATCCCTTTCACCTATGCTTTTCTGAAACGAGCTTGAATGTGATTAATATTTTGCTGTTTGCAGCCATAAAACTGTTCAGTCCTTCTGCTATAATTTGGCACAAACTATTCTTTGACTCCTACAGCTATAGCAGGAATTAATTATCTGCAGGTTTGCATTAATTTGATCAGAGGCCTTAGTGCACCCCTTCATGCTTGTGCTATTGGAAACATAGCAAGCCTCAGCTAACAGCTAAAGGAGACTAAAGGACAAGGTGAGAACCAAGCATTACGTGCATGAAGTCTTGCTTGTCTTTAGCATCTGAACTAAACTGTTACTCCACTTTTTCTGTTGTTTTCAGATGCTCCATGCCTTCTGACAACCAAGGCTCTCTGCGTGATTCAGCAGTGTTACATCAACCAACACATCAGTGCAGTGGACGGCTGCATCACCATGCTCCTGGAGCAGAGCCATGCAAAGCATTCAAAAAGCAATAGGGACCTCTTTCCTCCTCAGAAGGTTTTCATTTTAATATTCTTTAAGGATGCTGGTATTAAAGCTAAGAGCAAAGAAAGAAGTCCATCATCAAATTCAAGCTTTAAGAACAGTTGGATCAAAGCCCTACAGCTTGAATAGTAACTCAAGCATCTACAAAATTAAGGAGACAGATTCTATTCCCATTATTAAAGCAATGAGACTAGCCAAATTTTCAGTAGGCAGAGAGGAAGTAATTTCACTGTGGTCCATTAATGCCCATCTCAGTTTGAAACCTTCCTCCTGATTCCAGTGAAATCACACCTCTGCAAGACCTGGACCAGCAGAAAATGAAGCTCTGGCCTTTTGCTTTGGGACATTTAGAACTTAAGGGTGAACTGTAAAGCTCAAATACAAGTGTTATGTTTGCATCTACACTCATTTAATTTTTCTTTTGTTACTTTTTAAAGCTATAAAAATGGGCTCTAATACGTACCATAAGCAAACAAGTTGCAAGCCAGACTAATTATATCACTCTTGCCCTTTGCTTAGAGCAGTTTTAACTCATCTCTAAATTCCAGTCATCTGTTTCTAATTCGAGTACATTTCAATTTCCTCACTCAATATGAGGAGCAGCAGCACTAGTGTTCACCAGGGGCCCTCGCCAAGTGCAAATAAGAGTCAGGAACAAGCCTGGTGTTCTGCAGAGCAAGCTGGCCCGGCAGCCCTCAGCATGGGCTTTCAGTAACACCACTTGGACCCAGTACCGAGCAGCTCGCTAAGTGCGGGGAGAGCAGCCCACATAAGTGCTGTTGATAAGTGATATAGTTTTAATATTTTAATTCAACTGCTATCTGGAGAGATTACCCAAAAAATGTGAATGTTCAGCACTTCAGAGGGAAAAAAAAAAGTTTTCCCCTCTTTTTGTATTGCTACTTGCTAGAGAAAGCATGCCAATTGATAGACATAGGACCTCCACTAGTTGTTGCCCTGCTTTGGCACATCTTTACCAGTAGAAAACTATTCTGAGGCCTGTCAGATGCTATTCCTAAATGCCTGTGCATGGAACCTGTGGAGACAAACACCGACACAGGAGGTTATGGGACTGGAGGGGGAGAGAAGCACAGCTGTGCCACTATCAATCTATATTACTCTGCAGCTCACATTGCACAACAGTTTCTTTTGTTTCAGGATAACTGAATAAAAATGCAATGACATCCAAAGGGGTTGCGGGGGTTGTTTTTTCCTCCATGGTGGGAAAAAAGTAAAACAAAGCAAAAGATCTGTATTTCTATTGTTTATTTACAAGATGAAACTGTACCTAACAATATTTCCCACTTCAAGTGTGTTACTTAAAATAGACTTTGAATTTTCTTGAAGAAAAATCAGCTCACAAATAAAAACCATGATGCAGGGGAGGAAAAACTAATGTTTCACAGACTTACTCTGCTGATCACAGAGTTGAGACAAGATTGTCCCACATGTGAGTCTGGGATGGGCTTTCCTGATAGGATATGTAGCTACAAGAACAAAAAGTACAATGTGCTCACTGCAGTGAGAAACTTTGAACAATATGGAGGGAAGGAAACCTACTAACCTATTTCAAATAATAGTCTTTATAGTTATTAGAAGTTTTACTACTTAAAATATATATCTCCCCCAACTGTGGTATTTTAATAAATGTTTGTTAGAGGAAGTTTTGGTTGATCTTGCATTTACTCTCAGAATCTATTATTTGTTATTTTGTATTCAAGTGTAAATAAAGAGGAAATAATTAACTGCATCAGGAATTTTCTGAATTGGGGTCCCCCTAAGATTTTTTTCAATGAGATTTTTCGGTCAAAACACTTAATAGAAACAACATCTGCAGCAAAAAGGGCAGAGAGAGGGCGGCACTTTTTGCATACTTCAGCAGTTCTGTGATTTCCAGATAACCTGCAGGAACCAACCTAAACTTTGTCAATTAAAATTTGAATTTTAAAAAGATATTTTGTTAAAATATTGCTGCAGAGCTCTAACAGGGAAAACTTAGGCGAAATGAGCTAAGCCCAGCACTCACATTTATTAGGATCATACACCTTACTCTAGGCAATTTCTCCATCAACTGTAAACAGCTAAATCTCAAGCATTATTCTTAACCTCACTTCCACAGAGGTACTGAAATCCTAAATTGAAAATCTCTGAGTTTTTTTTTCTTGGTAGATTAGCGCAACCTCTGTGGCACATACCTAAAATCAACTTCACACAAAATCGGAGCCATGTGCAAAACCTGCTGAGTCCAGCATGAAGAGGGACGCTCTCAGCTTCCCTGAGTGGTAGCAGATGTAAAGCCCTGGCAGTACAGCCTCCAGTCAAAGCATTAAAAGGGGTCTTAATTCACAGTTGCTGGCAGATTTAGGTGAGTGGGCTACAGAAACACCTCCAGTTAACTGCTGCCTCCCATCCGCTTCCCACTACAACATCCCTATTGACAGCAGGCACTGCTGAGTACAATACGTACACACTCCTACATCACTGTTTACTTATGGTAGTGTAAACAGAAATCAGTAGGTATACCATTAGAGTGACGGATTTTACACTCTATGTGTAGTTATCACCATTCAAGTCATCTCTCTATTCAGAGAGGGCTTGGAAAGAGAGGTGGCCTCACCCCCTAGCTGGCCTGAGCTCCCACAGAAGATCTCCACAGAACAAGGCAGCTTCTTCAAAAAGCTGTACAATGCTGGTACACATGGATTTGTAAGAGTACAGGTAATGTTGCCACCTAGTGACTCCTGCCACAGCAATATTGGCAGGATTTTGATTGGGCAATATCAGAAGCTATAAGGCTTTCTTTGGTCTGGAGGCCATAGAGTGTAAGTTTGAGGGCTGCAACCTTTTCCATATCACAACCTATTAAGATAAGGACTATTCATTAAAAAAACCAAAATCATTTTAGGGTCTGTCTTTTCCTCTATCTTCTAGAAATGCAGTTCTTCAGTCTACTCATGATCAAACTGATGATCCTTGGTAACCTACATCTCAATAGATATATTCTGTAAGATCAGTGATTTTCCTGGCATGTTTTTCTGGCTGCTACAAAACAATAATGATTAAATTTTCTTAGATTCAGCTTGCAAGGTGCAAATCATAGAATCATAGAATCTTAGGGGTTGGAAGGGACCTCAAGAGATCATCGGGTCCACCCCCCCTGCCAAAGCAGGCTCCCTAGGACATATCACTCAGATAGGTGTCCAGACAGGTCTTGAATATCTCCAGAGAAGGAGACTCCACCACCTCCCTGGGCAGCCTATTCCACTGCTCTGTCACCCTCACTGTGAAAAAGTTCTTCCGCATGTTGGTGCGGAACTTCCTATGCTCCAACTTGCAGCCATTGCCCCTAGTCCTGTCCCCACAGACCACCGAAAAGGGGCTGGCTGATTCCCCCTGCATCCCCTGCTTAAGATAATTATAGACTTTAATTAGGTCCCCCCTTAGTCTTCTCTTCTCAAGGCTGAAGAGTCCCAACTTACTCAGCTTAACCTCATAGGGGAGATGCTCCAGGCCCCTAATCATCTTCGTAGCCCTTCTTTGGACTCTCTCCAGGAGATCCCTGTCCTTTTTAAACCAAGAAGCCCAGAACTGGACACAGTACTCCAGGTGGGGCCTGACCAACACAGAGTAGAGGGAGAGGATCACCTCCTTTGACCTGCTGGCTACACTCCTTCGGATGCACCCCGGGATCCCATTGGCTGTCCTAGCCACCATGGCACACTGCTGGCTCATGGCCAACCTGTCATCTACCAGGACCCCCAGGTCCTTCTCCACAGAGCTCTTCTCCAGCAGGTCATCCCCCAGCCTGTACTGTTACAAATGGTTGTTCCCTCCCAGGTGCAAGACTTTACACTTGCTTTTGTTGACCTTCAACCGGTTCAAATGGATCAAAGAAATATAAGACACCCAGCAGCATTCTTGTAGCACGCAGGCAGAAATCCCCTGCAGCACATTAGCCAAGCTTTCATGAAGACATGCTGCAAGACGTTCTCCTCAGAATGACACAAAAACCTCAATCTGTCATCTAACCTGTTGCAGATACAGCAAGTCAAGATTCTGCCTTTCCTAATGCAATTGTGGCAGAGCTGTGATCAAATCCGAAGCATCTGTCAATCAGCACTTTTGTCTATATACAACAGAAGACTCTGGGGATTTTGGTGCAGAGCTCTGCAGAGGTGAAGTGTGGGAGATGCCATCTCAAAACATTTGGTTTGTTTAGTGTGGTTTTTCTCTATTCATTTCTTTCAAGCTGAAAGAAGCGTGGTGATGGTTTCCCTTCACCAGGCCCATACTGGATGCTTCTGGGCAAAAAAAAAAAAAAAAAAGGACATCAGGAAAGATGTAGAAAGCATGACCACCACACGCAGCACACACAGGAACAAGTAAAGCACTACAAATAGAAGCATGAAGGTTATCTGTAAAAGAGAGGCTTGGGCTTGGTGACAAATAAGCAAGGGGAGAGCAGAAACAGGAGTGAACAAAATTAGAGAGAGCTTTAACAAAGAAAAAATAGTAAGATGGATAGAGACTCAGAGAAAGAATGTACACTCTTGGACAGCAAGAGGAAAAGTGCAGCTCTGAGTAGCCAGTAGACAAGCAAGGCAAGCATCCAAGAGCAAAGAGCAGTTAAAATTAGTTCAGAACAGAGAAACACCTTTGACACTTATGGAATCTGTTAATGCCCTACTATCGGGAATGAAGTTAGAGGATTTGAACGATGCTGTTTCACAATGCCAACCAGCACTCCCAGGTCTGTTTCACACATTAGTCAATAGTGTGTGCACTGCAGACATGGTTAGTCCTAGGTATGATTTTTAACGTAAAATAGTTTGGATCAGCCTCAGTGCATCGCTTTCACGTCATTCTTGCACTTGAATAACTTTAGGAACGTCAGCTGCATAACTTGGAAAACTGAGAAACCTGACAACGCCTCCATTTCAGTTGGTGTAGCTAAAACAGCTCAATGCCTTGGGAAGTGGGTCTGGTCTTTTGTGTCCCTATTGTTGACACTGGCCTCCAGCTTTCCATCAGCTTTTCTTATGCATTCCAAGATTTATTCTGTTATTCTCAGTGAAGTTTGTTCCACAGTTTGCGAGCACACCAGTGCTCTCACTCATATGCACACAAGCCCAGAAAGGCCAGAAGTCACAGATGTTTTGCAAAAAACCTCAGAACCCATAACTTGCATGAGATCTGCATCGTACTCATAATGCAGAGGAGCATATATGTCCTGCACATGGAATGCATCAGATTTAATTCATTTAAAACATTGACTCATATTTCTCATTTTTGCACAGTTCATCCCAGCTATACAGTGGCTGTTATCACACTGCTAACATCCAGTTTGGAAAAAA